>VZRQ01005527.1:64783-93602 GCA_013397975.1 Machaerirhynchus nigripectus | reverse complement strand
AAAAAAAAAACCACTAGCAACCCAGAATCTACAATGCAGCATGAAAATTAATCTTTGGTTGAAGACCTACATCATCTTCCTCACTCCGTTTTATAGCAGTAGTGAACACTGATGGAGGAGAAGATTTGCTATTAGTACTCAGTAGCAGCTATAGATGCCAAGATGAGCACTGCCCATGTTGTAAGCTAAGCTTGATAACGGTCTAATATCTGAAAATCCAGCTTTATTTTTTATTTGATGGAAATTCACCAAAATTAATTGATGAAAATCTGCACATGTGATAACAAAAACAGTCACTGTCTGGATAGGGCATACCATCACAATGTTCTTTTATGCTCCCTCAAACAACTGGTACCCAGGGCAGATGGAACTGGCATATCTCTGACTCCAACAATTACCACAAACACCTTATTTATCCACCTGAACAGGTCCACGAAGGACATAATAGTTGCAGAAGTCACATAGTACACAACATGTGGCATTCTCAATCAGAACCATTTCACCTGTAGAAAACCTGACTTCTTATTAGGCTCTGTTGTAGAACAAAGTCTTGTCCATCCTACAACAGACAAAACCACTGCAATTATCAGTACAGCTTCACTATTTTATAGAAGGCTTTTGAGTACCCTGTTCACTTGGCAGCTCTTCATCACAAGAAAGACATTGATGTGCTGGAGTGAATTCAGGGGAAGGCTACCAAGTTGACTGGGAGATGAAGCACATGATGTACACAGAGAGGATGGAAGAATTGTGTTTGTCCAGTCTTTATAAGAGAGGAGTTAGAGAAGACCTAATTGGGTAGGAATCTGAGCAACCTGATCCTTTTGAACCTGCTCTCTGCAAGCAGTTGCACTAGGTGACCTTTTAGAGGTCATTTCCAACCAAAATAATTATATGATTCTATGAAAGGAATGAGAAAGTAGGGAGAAGACTAAATATGGCCTTGAGGAAGAAGTTTCTAGGGCTTTAACACACATTTCCATCAGTTCTTGAAGGATGCTCAGTCAGTATTCAATACTCAAAAGTGGTTTAACCCAGTTGCCTGCCAAATAATGACATGTTAGTATAGTTGGGTCTACACACAGACACCCGAGACTGCCCACAAACCTCCTCCCCCTTCACAGTAAGCAACGATACAGCTGTCCTAAGGACAAGGAACCATCTTATCTGCACAGACAACTGAATTAGCCAGGCACACAGCCTATCCACAAAGCAGTGATGCTGCTCTTAAATGACCTTTAAAATTTCAGCACTAACCAATGTTTTTCCTGCTGGGGAATCAGCTGTTTTCATGTGCCCCCAGATTCAGGAATAACGACGCCCTAAGGAGTGCAGAACGAATAGTTAACACGTTTGGCTTCAAGACGAATACTGCACAGCATTACAGACACAGTTACCAAGATCCTCTTACATGCTGTGTATATTTTGCCAATACAATCTGAAGCCATGAAGAAATATATTGCCAACAGAAGCAACCAAATGTGAATGCATTCTGCCAAAAGAACTTGCTAGCTGCACTATGCCAGCAGTCTGTTTGCCAGCTAGACCTCCTCATTGCAGAAAAGGCCATGGATTGCCACTGTCTTTCAGACTCTCTGTCAGATTCCAGTATTAAATGGGTGGATTAACATTTTGCAACCAACAAGGTGACACTAGTTATCTTTGTAGCTGTTTTTAGTCACTAGTAAATACTAGTCAACACTAGTCAACATGTCAATTTACACCATCATGTGTACTGAACCTTGCAAATACAAGGCTGCAAATATCTGGAACTGCCTAAGTAGATACACCATATATGTGGAATTACTTAAGAACTCTGTGAGGTTTCATATCCTGCTACATATACTACAGGCTTACTACTTCACCTTGCACACCCAGACACAGCAGACATCATCTTGAAGTACCTTTACATGCTGTGCACTAGTGAAAATCAAAAGGACAGATGTCTTGTACTAACAAAAATGGTTTTAAGTCATTGTTTATTGTTCACACTAGGATTTTACTTTTGCAGTCCCAACAATAAAACCACCTTGCCAGAAAACAAGGTGATGATTCAGCATATTTGAAAGTTCTCTGAAAAAGATGTTTTTATTGCTGTTTACTAACCTGATGAATAAGGAACTTTGTGGGGACATACTTAACCTGATTCAACTTCTTATGAGGGTTTGAAAGTTTACCCAAACAAAAAGAAAAAGAATAACCTAAGCATAATCTGGAGATGAAGCATAAAAAAGATTCAGACAAGGCATTTGATTTGCCATTTTCCCAAAACATTTAAGGTTCAACATTTAACCTATCAGAAATATTTTGTGTCTTGAGCTTCTTTTATCTTCAAGAGAAAAGATAAACATTAGAAAGTACTTTAAATTTTTTACTTGATTAAGAGGGACTTTATTAACGAAAAGCTGGGAGAGAAGACATAAATGCTGTGAAACTAACAAGTTAGCAAAAGGAAGCTACAGTTACCCTTGAAATCCTTCCTGCAGAAAGTATAGTACATTGAAGAACAACATGTAACAATTTTGGCTACATCTTTCTTAACATATTTCTAGCAAGACACCTACTGAGAAACAAACTAACAAAGCAAACTTTCAGTCAAGGGTAACACTCTAACAGATCATCTCCGCTCCCTCAGCACAGCATCAGAGAGATCCAGTACAGATGAAGGACTGATGAGTAAACAGATTACCCAAAGGACTCAATGACAACATTCAAATACTGTGGTGTATATAGACTAAAATAGGGGATCTGTTGAAACAACAGAACAGCCAATGCCTAAGGTAGCAATGGAATTTGTACACAGGGAGAAATAAGAAGCTACACAATTATAGATCCCATCTCTTATGCCTATACTAGAATGCAAGCAAAAATGTAAAAAAAAATCTGTTATGTCCACCAGAGATATTGTAACAATGTCATAGACAAGCTGGCCTTGCAAACCACATGAGCAAGATTAATCAGATGATCTCTGTAATAAACACTACAAAGTATTTACAATTAGCACTAATACAGATTAAGAACCACTGGTATCCTATAAAATTAATACCAGACATATTCAATAGCCAAATGGTTCCATCCAACTGAATTACAGTTAATGATTCCCACTGCAATGAACTTCACTTAGATTTCTCTGGTCAGGATTCTAAACCCAGGAAGGCTTCCCAAATCTGACCTTCCCAAATCTGCCCTGATTTAGATCCCCACAGTAACTAAATCAAGCTGATCAAGACCATTAAGGGGAAAAAAGAGATGTGAAAACAACTGCTGACTGAGAAAAACTACAATCTGACACCTTTAAGGCAGCAAGATGTCTCAGGAATCCATATTCATAACATGGCAAAAGAAATTCTGCTCACTTTAGGAGAAAATCTAACAGAAGATATTTCCATGATGCATAGGCTGAGGTTAAAAATTATATGGATTTCTTAGGGCAGCAAGCTTGTCAAAAACTAGGCTGAACCTCATGATTGCCTTGAAGACATTCAGTGATTGGTGAGGAAACATGAGATGCCCATCACCTAACTGCTCCAAGAGACCATTTATACACATTAAGTTTCTGAAGGTAACAATATACTCTCTGTAGTCATAACTCCTGGAAAATCTATTCTCTATTTAAAAGGGATAATTCAAACTTCATAAGGAAATGTACCAAATACCAATTGCCTTCTGCAGGTCTTAGTTCTCTGAAAGGATTCAGCAGAAGAAAACAGACTTCTAGTTTCTCTCTAAGTTTCAAGCTGTAATGAACTAGGATTTTTAAGTAAGTTTATAGTCCTATGATTGAATATCTGTAGAGATTATTAGGTAAACTCTTGCAAAGGCCCCAGGCAATTAGTAAATACGTTTATGCAAATATTATACTTAAAATGTAAATTGAATCATGCTTATTATCTAAAGCCTTTCAGAAAACCTCTTTAACCACCTCATTTTACAGGTTAGAGAGAAGTTTGCTTTTGACTTCCATGGTTATAGGATTAGTCCACCTTGACATGAGTTGAGACATCCATCTATTAAGGACCAGTTAGAGAAGCACACACGCTCAGTAATACTTGCATCTTCACTGAAATAATTTTCCTTTAAAAAGCAGTTGCCACACAGTCATGTGGAGCAGATAAAAATACCACCAAAGTAATTACAATGTAGACCAGCTCTGACTCTTCAAACCTTTGAACTTGGGTGTAGCTCTGGTTGAAAACATGTCACTATTCAAGCTCTGTGTTGTTTAGATCACTAGAGATGGATATTCATCCCACCTACTTATCCTTCCCACTTTAACACTGTTGTGAGGAGGTATTTCTGACATCCACCTACGCCAGAAAGAATCTGGTCTACAGCCTTTCTAAATCCCAGTACTCTGAAAAACATATTCAGGTAACTGTTATAGACAAATCATTTTGTAACACCTGCTCTTCATAGTTTTACCTATGCCCCCCAACAGGTCAGTTCTGAAAATCACCACTCTAACCTCTATTTCTAGGACACGTGCTCAGATTCTAGTATAAATGCTAAGATCATGAGTCAGCCAGGTCTAGCTAGAGGCTAGCTGGGTAACACATTAATTCAGCTATGAATTCAGATATTTTTGTTTATTGAACTTGTTTTTGTTTATTGAGTTTATTGCTTTAAAACAGGTAGTATAGTAACCTATAACTTTTATTTTGGCTACAGGAAGCAGTTTTCCCATTATGGCCTGAATAAAGTCCAAATAGGAAATACAGACTAGATGGGAGAAGCATATTTTGGAGAATTCTGGAGGTTAATGTTATTTTAAAGCTCCAATTCCTGTGAAATACTAGAGCACAAATCAAGCAGGTGCAGGTTAAGATGAGATTAAATGGTATTCCTCCAGCAAGTAATGTAATATTCCTTCATCATGTTTTCTGGCCTGAGGGTGAGAGTATAGTCGTGGCTTGGGAAAACCTTGGTGGATGTTTCCTTGCTGAATACTTTTCTGAATAGAAATGTTCAGAATCTCTAAGTCCCACAAGCACTGTCTTGAGCAGACAGCTCTTGTTCTGTGGACTCTGATAATCAAAGCTAAGCTTATCTTTTGGGTGATTACCTCTTTTAATGTTTTTATTCTTAATTAGAGGCATTTCTGGGATGGCATTGTTGTGTTATCACTTCTCACTTAGGCCTCTGGTGACTGAGCCAGGCTAAGGGTTAACTCTGGCTTAATTAACGTTTCATGTGCTATTCTGTGAGTGTAGACTTCAAGCTTGCTTAATCTCCAGACTTTCCCTCTTATTTTAAGTTTTTCAGGGAACAGAATGTCATAATACATATCTGCACTGCTGTCAACTAAAGGCCTGTTTAGGCCTCAAGACATCAAACTCAGGATGACATAATGTGAGCATCTGAACAGCCTGAACTGGATTTGTGAGAATTTTTTTTTCTTAGGAGTGTCTGAGACTGCCTCTTCTTCCAGCATTAAGTATTTCAGGTGGAAGGACCTGTTTTTACTGAAGCTTAGTTTGTATGTCTGAGAACTACTATAATTTTTTTCTAGTGATAAAAAGAGTATCTATGTAAAGGTCACCAAAATTGCATGTCTTAAATAAAAAATCTGTAAAGACATTTGAGAAACTGATCTTCTCAAAATATAATGAAGTAAGCTTGAAATATTATTTAAATTATACAGAAAGCCTTTTTAAAATTACATACTGAATACAGCTGTGCTTCTTTAGTTTTGCTTTGGAAAGATGAACAGTGTTGTTAACACCTGTTCACGCCTTGTAGCATGGCATTTGAAGCTGGCAGCACTAGGCTCTCTAAAAATCCAAGGTCTATTTTGCCTTTTAAATAAAACACTTTGGTAAAACTTAAAAAGTTTGGATCATCTAATAACTGTGATCCACATAAATTCTGACAGTAAAGGATAAAGTATTCTTATTGTAGTATAATTACATTCTCTTTAATTAAGGTGTGACTTTACTCGGTGTTGTTTTAGATTACCAACACTATTGCTTTTTCATACAGGCATAACTATATGTTTAAACACTTAAACTTGGAAATCTGATTTTACTGTCACTGGTAGATAACAGTTAATATACAGGAGGACAGGACCCTCAGAATCTAAGGCTCTTTTAGAACTGCCTGCAGAATCAACTATAACTCTGCATTATCAGTCCAGTTCCTTTGACCTCACTATGATCATTCCCTCTTATCGTGTGGTTTCTCTTCCTGTAATTTAAATATCCAGGAATCCTGTTTCCAAAAGTCAGCTTTATCCACTGGGCACACAGAGCATTCTTTTGTGGTGGCAGCACTGACAGCATACAAAAAATATCTGGGAAAAGGGCATTGATTTTTTATTTTTCACTACACTCAACTGTTGGAAACAGCCTAATACCAGTAACAGTGATCAGCTTTTTGGACACACTTAAAGTAATTTCTTGTAACTATAACACATAATTTTATTCATTAATTCCATTCTGTACCTTTCATTATCAACAACTTTAGAGGCAACAGCTGTTGGTATACAAGCTGTTGAACAAAATACACTACATAATTTGTAGAATCAGTTCTTGCTCTGAAAAATATAAGCATTTTTACTTTCATCCTTAACAGAGTTTTATTCTTGTTGCCACATCTCTCCCACCCTCACTAATTTCCATATGTTATTCTACTTTTTCTCTGTGCTATTAACAGCCATTTTCTGACAACTTCTTGAAACTCTTTGCAATTTTAACTTTAGTAAGGCCCTTGATGCTGTCTCTGTTTAATATCCTCACAGACAAGCTGACAATGTATTTGTTGTATCAGTGGACAGTGAGGTGGATTGAAAACAAGAATGGCCAAGCTGAGAGGGTGGCATGGATTCCAGCTGGATGCAAGACACTGGTGGTGTAACCCAGGGATCAGTACTGGGGCCAGTACTTTATAATACTCTCATTAATGACTTGTGTGAAGGGGCAAGAGCGCATCCTCAGCACGTTCACAAGTAACACAAAACTGGATAGAGTGGCTGACACACCACATGGGCACACTGCTTTCCAGAGCAACCTTGACAGGAAGGAGAAATCAGAAAAGAAAAAGTTCATGAGGTTCAATGAAGGGAAGTGCAAGTTCCTGCACCTGGGCTTTAATAATCCCAGTCTCCAGTACAGGCGAGGGGCTGACTGACTGGAAAGCAGCTCTGCAGAGGAGGACCTTGGGTGTTCAGCCCAGAGAAGAAGAGGCTCAGGTGGATCCTGTCCATGTGTATAAATACTGAATAGGACTAAACAAAAAAGAGGAAACCAGACCCTGGTAGTGCCCAGCGTCAGGGTAAGAGGCAATGGGCACACATTAAAACACATAAAATTCCATGTGAACACAAACCCATTTTTCTTACTGTGAGTGCAAGTGATCAAACTGTGGACCAGGTTGTCCAGAGAGGTTCTGAAGACTCAATCATCCAACATACTCAAAACACAGCTGGACACAGCCCTAAGTAGCCTGCCCTAGCTTGAGCAGGGATTGAACTAGATGATCCCCAGAGGTTCCTTCCAACCTCAACTATTCTGTGAATTCTATAACAGAGATAGTGCTAACATTTTTGCCACCATATCTTCTTGTAAAAGCCACATGGAAACAAGACTGAAAATAAGCAATTCAATCTCCAGGTTGTTATCATCTCGATACCAAAATGTTGTTTTCTTAAACCCACCAGTCCTAAGGAGGGACTTCCACTCTCACACCCCATAATTGACGGTTGGGTAACTATAAAAACCTTACCGTGAATTATTTTAGCCTAGTTCACACCCACGTGTTCTTATTCCCACGTTGTTTTCCAGTCTAACAATATTTTCCCCTCCCACAGGTTTATAGAGATGTGGGCTTATTTAGCTTTTATGGACCCTTACAAGGTGCTGTCCCTTCCTATGATCAACCTCAGAGCCTTTCTCTGCACATGCTCCAGAGTTAATTCATCCTATATGAGCACAGAACAATGAGATGGCACACATTATTCCTCAAAAATTATACTAATGCCTTCCTCTCTGTTCTATCGTAAACAATTTCCCCACTCTTTGTGCATAACTGCACATGACATATCTTTTATTAATCTTTCCAAATTAAGTTGGAGGAATAAATACAATAGAAGACTCAGGTGCTTACCTGCTCTGTGCTGACAGTCCATTCTAGTGGGACTAACAGATGGGAGGCCCCTTTCTGCATCCTCATCACAATCATAGGGCTGGGTCATGCTGGCTGCAGTCATTTCATTAAGATCTTCCTTCCAGGCATTAATAAATTTAAGTCTTTTTATTACAGTTGCATTTCCACCCATGCACATTCTCTGAGGCAGCAGACTGCTTTTCTCAGGAAATCTTCAGCAGCCTCTGTAAGATGACCTGAGAAGCAAAATGATCTTAGCCCTGAGAGGATCTAATTCAAGTTAGTCCAGCACACACCAAAATACCAGAGAGTAGGTGAGTTTGGTTTCATTTAAACAAAGAGGAAACCTGAATTCTAAATCATGCCTATGAAAAAATGTTTTAAACTTTTTCTCCAATTCTCATTCTCTCTCTCTCAAAAAAAAAAAAAAAAAAAAAAAAAAAAAAGAAGAAGTAAGGCGTTGGTTAAACTTTTCAAGAGAAGCAGAAGTACAGGTTCATCAGTCCTTTACGAAAATGGGACTTCAGGGCTTTGAAATTAACATTCAAGTAAGTTTCTAAATTGGAGAAGATACTGAAGCAGAGCTTCAGCAGTAGAGCTGGCCATTTGACAACACAAAAATAGCCATTAGCAAAGCAAATATAACTCTAAAGATATGTAATCTATTTAGAAGAACTTTGGAAGGTAGAAGGTGATGGAAGGAGAGGAAAATCTAATGTAGAGACCACTTATAACTTATGATGTAAATGAAATATGATCCCATGGCATCTGGAAGCTTGGGTTATATTTGTTCATGAGATACAAGCTCCAAATCTTCTATATAGAGTTAGAACAGCATTGTAATACTACATTTTTTTGCCCATGCTCTCTAAAATTTTGAAGGAAAATGAGGTAAGAGAGTTATAACACAAAGTGTGAGAAATTACCCTCTTACACCAAGCAATCCACTGGCAGTTTTGTGCTCTTTAGTCCTCTTTGGAGTTATACTGTTTTCAATAAGATTTTGTTTCTGTCCTGACATTTATCACGTCACTAGAGCCATTAATGTGTGAAAGCCTTTTTTCAAATCTCTACAACTATCATTCCTCCTATCTTCCATTTTCTGAAGCAAATATAAGATGTGAAGAGTGGTGGAAGGTGATATTTTTTCTTTGAATGTAATAAAGTCTACAGAATTAAAATAAGCTGAAAAAATAATTCCCATTTTCTGTCTTTTGTGACCACAATTCCACCTTCTACATAGAGTAATTGTGCATGTTCATGGAAAGGAAGCAAATGGCAGTCCAATATTAGGTAAACTTACTGTAGCTAAAATTAGAGAGTAAATATCAGTTCACTGAGAACTTACCCTCAGTTCATTAGCAAATGTTATCCTCAGTATCTCGATATATATACACTGCTACACATTCTTCTAATTCTCAGCAAAATGGATTTGCCTCCTTTCTCATCATGATTCTATGATTGTACTCCATCTGAATACAGTCACTCTAAAGAAAGAGATGCTTACCCTTTGGTTGAGGTTATATTTTTAGAGTGTCAGTTATAAAGATATACTAAAGCTGTAGCTCCCTTTTACTGGATAATAAACATAGCCCAACAGCTGAAAAGATATATTTACAATCTTCCCCCAGAATCCTCCCAACCCCTTACTGCTAAGAAAAACAAGTGGGCCACTGCAGCATGTCCCAGAACTATTTTGGTATTGGGGAAAGTGCAAGTTCCAAAGCAGTGTGGAAGAATGCCCTGCCAGCTGCTCCCCTCTCATTCAAATGCAGGCTTAAGAGACTTCCCTGGTCAACTGCTAGATAAAAGCACGTTCAGATAACTTGCTTTTACATCATTAGTGCCACATCCACAGAGATTTTCAGGTGTCTAAAGGCTTAGAGGTTCAAATGAATTGCTGGAATCTAATCAAGTATTATACCTCAGCTGACCTACAGTAATTGGCTGTGTAAGTCAACAAAAAAATGCAATGCAACTCAGAGCAGCTCAGCTCCCTTCACGAGGGAACACGCTCACTCGCATTGTTTTGTCTGCCACATACTAAGAGGAGAGAGCATAGAGGCCTACTGAGAAACACGGCACCTCACACCAGCTGGCTCTGCTCTTAGTAACATTTGTATTTATAAATATGAATCTTTCAAAGCTCTGGCACCCAAAAGTCATTGGTGCTTCAGCTCTCACCAGTGATGTTAGCGAAGTGCCAGATGTTCTACCTCACTGCATGCTGAGAGCTTGGTTTAGCTGAGCCTTTCAAGGGCCCGTCTCCGGCTACGGCCTAGGCCTGTGCTGTCCAGAGGCCGGCATACTAAGGAAGGAAGCAAGCGACTATTCAGCCAAGGGGATTCAAACACAGATTCTCACATTGTTCTAGAAAGCATGAGGGCATTGGCCTTTTTAAACGGGATTTATAATGTAGCATGTGCTTCTAAAGAAAGGTTTAAAAATGTGAACCTCTGTCGTACTTAGACACGAAAGGACCACGCAGACACCGTTCTGTCAGGATAAGGCCTGGGCCAAAAGAGAGAGAGCAAGAAGGGCCAAGGTAGGGCAAGAAGAAGGAAGAAGGAGGAAGAAGACCTCGGCCCGGCCCTTTATTTAGTCAGTTATATATCTTTTTAGAGACAACCATGGATTGGAGGATGGGGTTACCACCTCTCCATGACACTGGTTAGACCAAAAGTCTATCATAATTCTCCGCCTAACAAAAAGAATGATAATAATAGATATTGGTAGGTAAACATGGCTGATGCTTACAGTAAAGTGCTTGGAAAATTCTACTACAGGAATAAAAACATAGAAAGACTGCAAAATTCAGGGCGACAAACCTCCAGTGAGTCAAAACTTTGGGAAGCAAACAAAAGTCATGTGCACGTGAATTTTTTCTAGATCACACGAGCTCCTGGATTCATATATATGGCATTATTGACAGTGGTAAGTGCCATAATGACAATAATAAGAGGTGACAAAGCATGCTGAAACTGATTTAGTCTGGAGAAGAAAAAGACAAAATAGTTGGATGGTCTATATGAACTACACATAAACACAGTTTCTGAGTCAAGCTGGGCCCAAAAGCCAGACAGACATGGTCCGGCTGCTAAAGCTGCAACATTAGTGCTTCCCTGTCAAGAAGGCAGTTGTAATTTCAAGCAAGTAGTCTTAAGATGCAGCATCACCTCTTTCATTTTGGCTGTTCTATTTCTTCAAATTAATGCTTTTCATTAGTATTAGAATCTCCTCTTTCTTCAGAATGAGTTTCAGGCTGCTTGTAAGTTGCAGTCAAAGGCAGAACTGAAGCTGACCTACACCAAAACTCAATAGCTATAACCAAAGTAGCACTGCAAAGGCTTCAGCTACCACACAGTACCAGGGTACTTCCCAGATTTGTACAGCTGAAGCCAAATCCAACACTCTTGTACTTTCAGTGCTGTTGTCTAGGTTAGCTAGATCAATGTGTGAGCATTGCTATCCCACCTGTAACTGCAATGTAGATACAGGGAGTTATCATTAGAGCTCTGAGCTCATACACACAACAAAATTGGCAATTTGCCTTCAGAACTACTTGAGACACTAAATTTTTGTGAGTAGGCTAGGTTTTATTAGAAACTATGGATCACAGCTGAAAGGACATTGCAAAGCAGTAAGGTGCCATGAAAAAGCTGAGAAGCATCGTGGGGATTACATCTATCTCACTGCAAACTATGCCAAACTTCCAAAACATCCTGTAGACTGCTATTTCAAAATGAAGCTGGACATTCACTATACCACATTTCGATTGCCTAACTTAATGCTCTTATAAGCTCAGATTACACCAAATTTTAAGCAGAGGAAGTTAAACTGTGAGAAACTCCTATTAGTCTGCCAAGACTAATAATTTTCCCTTTATATTTTTTCCAAAAGCAATATAATACAGTATAGCAACATGAAACTCTACTTTGCAATATAGTTCTATATTAAAGGTAAACAATATTTCACATGCAGCTCCACTGAGAAATTGTTTTGGAAAAAGTACCCTGGTAATCCAAGCACTCGGGAAAGAATCAAGACTAACAAAATGCTGAAATTTCTGGGATTTTTATCCTCTACTCAGTTTCAGCTCTAATGCTTTTATAAGCAATAATCAAGAGGCCATGTTGCAGACAGAGAGGGATGAAGCTACAAAACAGCACAGCCACCTGCCTATCAAATAACCCTGAGCACCACTGGAAGTGTTACTGCCTCCATATCGCCTTTCATGTGTTCACATCTGGTATAATACAGATTTGTTTTAAATTTATTCAGATTCTTCTTGAGAGCTTTATTTTTGTCTGCCAATAAGTAAATTCTCTCTTCAGTTTCCAGCTCAGGATTGAAGGTAAAGGCTGGGAGCTTCTGCTACAACTTCCATCTGCAGAAGCTCTTGTGTGGGCAGCTCCACAAGAAACTCTTCAAGGCAGACTGCAGCTCAGAAGACACTGATGGCTGTGTTTGCATAATGTAGTGACAGTAGATATAAACACTGAGCATGTTTTACATTTCATTTCAGAGCATATGAAATACAGGCATCCAGAAGACAGGACATAAATTTCAGAGAGGAAAATCCAGAGTCATTGCCTGTCACTTCACCTTTACAACAATGGTAGCTATGAAATGTGCCGCCACACAAATTCAGGATTAAAACCCTTTTTTTTTCTTTTTAATAGGGTAGAGGGGGATGTTTGGATTCAATTGCACACAAACATAAAATAAATGGAGAAACAAGCAGCTTCCTAAAATACAAATGCAAAATGCATGCTGCTGGTTGCAGAAAGGACTATCTTTTTAAGTTAAAAGTAAGAAACTATATTCGTCATGCACGGACACATCTGTGGCTGATACAGAACTAAAAAAAAAAAAAGATAGATGACACACAGAAACTAAGGAGCCTTTGCTGTGGGTTGCTGTCAATGGAAAGCTCAATTTGACTGTCACAAAGAAGAAGCTGTCAGCAGACTCATCGCTGCTTGTGGCCTGAGGGCTGACTAGCACTGTTCAAACAATGGGTGGGACCAACATGACAAAGGAAGTGGAACCCAAAACGTGCTGTTTGATCCCGTCCCATTCGTGGTTCCTCCCAGAAACATTGTTCTGCAGCCTAGCCAGAAGCCATACCCACATTTGCAAGTGCCTTTAATCACCCAATTCCTATTGATTTCAATGGGAATCAGGCTCCTAAACACATTTATCAGTCTCAGCTTTACTGGCATTGCCTTCCAACAGCAGTGAGAAGCTTTTCTACTACCCTGTTTCTGCTTCAACACCTTTCCAGGAGAAAGGAGGAAAAATACATGCATGTCTTAGGCATAATTCATGTCCGTTTTGCAAGGAAATAACCACATAGCCAGGACAAAAAGATACATCAGGAAGCATATCATTATGTATGGCTTTTAATAGTAAGTGACAGCAGTGGCTGGCTACCACTATATTATCATAACTCTTTCAGAAATTCTGACAGCATAGTCAAATATTAAGGAAATTCCTATTCGCCTCTTTCTTTCACACATCTTTGAAAATTAGCTTTAAGACTATGCAATTGTGTTATATTTAACAGCTATTTTACATGCAAAATGTATTTGGGCATAGTTATCCTGGCCGTTGAGCAGTTTGCACCCGTTTCAAATACCATGATGAAATGTGTATTTAAGGTGACTCTCTTTAGAGTTATGTTCTGTTAGTGTTCTACCCCCCCTTATGAGAGATGATTGGGAAAAAAAAAAGAAAAATAGCATATGGCAGCTATTGCCAAAATAAACACATATCACATCTTGTTCTGAAAATCTGCATGCTCCTCAGTTACTTTAAGAGTAAAAAGAGCTTTTAAAAACATCAATTCCATTTATTGCCTCCTGGGTTTTGATTTTTTTTTCCTGGCAATGGGACATCATTGTTGGCATTACAAAGATCTGACATTCATTTAAAAAAAAGCAGCTGTGCTGGAAATCATGAATGTCAGAGAAAATTGAGAATGCTAGCACATGCTGAGTCTTGTTCTCCAGCATATTAGCAGAAATGCATTCCAAAAACAGGTTTTATCCTAAGAAACCCTGATTAGGGTTAGAAATCCTTCTTGCAATGGAAAAAGAGAGAAATGTGCAAAATGATAGCTATTATTTATATTACTTTTAATGCTTAAAGTCTTAAATGGTTTATGGATACACCACCACAGGCACGGCTTATTTTTGCATGCCACAGTGTCATCACAGACTGTCAGCAGTGACAGTTGACTGACAGTTTATCTCCTTTTGCATAAATGAGACATTGCTACTCGTCAGACTATCCTGCTCCCGAGGGAAAAAAAATCAGGAAAAGAAAATTTCTTTCTAGAACAAGGACTTGAAAAAGCAGGACTTAAAATGTCATCTGGTCAACTGCTCTACTCCAAGGCAGGACTGTTAGGGTTTAAACGGTATTCTGACATTTTTGACTCTGCATCTAGAATAGCCTGTATCTGATTATTAGAAGATACAAGTGAAATCAAACCTCCCCCACCCCAAAACTGGCTTCTGGAAACTAATTATGGAAAAAAAATATGAAGAGTGATACTCTAGGAGTTGCACTTTAATTACATGTTCTGATCTCTGGTGGGCTATTGTGAGCTGAGTGTTGTGCCTTGAAAGCAGTGCTTTAAGTTTGAAAATTCCTGAACACAGGAATGCCTAGGTGGATAGTCCTTGCCACTGGCTTACAACAATTTGGTACACTGTAAGCACATCAGAACAGTGACTAACAATTGCCTGAAAAAACAATACAGAGAAATACCAGATTTAATTCCTTCATCTATTAGAAATTTTGTACCAACCTACTGATATCATTGGACATGTAAACTGCTATGTCCAGCTCGCAGGTGAGCAAGTATTCGTTTCTCACCAGTGAATAATGAGAATTAATGTTGCTTAATCCATCAGGTGATAGAAGTATCATCTAAGTAACTGAATATTTTGTGTTCCTCCTGAAGACAGTGCAATTTTAAGCCTGTTTATGTAAGATGCCTTGAATAAACTTGTTTCCCTTGTGAAGATATTTCTATTTCCTAACTGCAATCTCACCAATTACTTCCATGGAACAAAAGACTCAGACAGTAAAAAAATTAAAGCTAAGCACATTTTCAGAGTTCTTCTCCTGTTTAGTCATCACATTTTGGGAACAAAATGTTGGCTCTTCGTTAAAGAGGAAATATCAGAAACACCATATGCAATGAGGTTCCCAAATTGGTAGCTGGTAGCAGCAGCAAAGTGCTTTCACTGATGCAAAAACAAAAATCTTAATCCACATGGGTAAATTAAATACCATTTTTATTAACTGCAGCTAGCATACACCATAAAATCATCTTTGTTCTCTTTTTCATTTTTGCCATTCATATCTGCCTTTCCCTTTCTGTTCCATTCTTTTTCTTGATGCTCACTCTCGCTATTTTAGTTTTCACAAATTCTTTCTATCGTTCCACTTTACCTTACTTTCAGATCTAGAACTCACTGCTTATATGTTCTCAAACAACAACCATTTTGTTCTTGAAAAAAGCTGAGGAGCAAAAGCAAAAAAAAACAAACAAAAAAACCCAAACAAAACAAACCAAAACAAACAAACAAGAAAAAAACCCCACAAGCTAACTTGCAACTATTTCAGTTTCACAAAGCAGGCAATTTGAGATGTTGACACTGCTGAAAGAGGAAGACTTTTTAAAGAAAAGTTTAAAATTTTTGTATACTATTTCAAAACAAAGTAAGAATGATTAGCTTTACTTTACCATTGGAAAATAATTATCCAGGATTTACAGAGGCCAGTCTGGCCTGGATCACTGTTTGAAAATATTGCTTGCTCATAAAATCAGTATCATGGCTAATGTGAGTCTACTTAAGTGACTCTTGATGAGTCATTTAAGTGACTTCTTAAATTATCTATTTAAGTTATTTTGATGCTTGTTTCTGCACTAGATTACCACTAAAGTCATAGAAATAATGCTATTACATTAGCCAGTGATCCTGTTGTTTCCAGAAGCACTCGTAAAAAAGAAAATCCTTCAAAGGATGTTACAAGAAGCCCTGATGTGACAAGTTCTAGAACTGTCTGTCCATGTGGGAATTTTCTTTTAATTACAGAGAATTAATTATTTTTACATTTAATTCTTAGACTTGTCTTCAGTTGTTTCAAGTTTCTCCTTCTATATCCATACAGCAAAACATATTATCACAGATAAATGTGCAATTGTTGAGAATGTAAAATTTAATTTTGCTTGAACTTTTATAAGACATTCACATTTACCTTACTAAGTAAAAAGTCTTCTGAAATACAGATAAAGAAATAATTTGGGCAGTATAAAACAGTCCAAAATGTAAGAAAACTACCATGGGCCTAATCCCCCAGATTTTTAATGATGACAATGAAAAATACAGAAAAATACAGGACTTTTGATTTATTTTGTAGTAGGAGGCGGGGAGGGGAAAAGCATTACCAAATATTGAATGTTTTTATGTGCAGCAAGACACAAAATCCACAGCATTTCTATCTACATCCATTTAATTTTGTACTTGGGAGTCTTCTACTCCCTTAAAAATGCATACAGAAAATACTATTCCATATACTAGCACAAATATAATTAGCCCATACTAGAAAATAAATATTTTATCCAGCACCAATAAAAAGTAAGCACAGCATGGTCACCAAATTATAAAAGTCACCAAGACATATAATAAGAAATGAAGGCAGAGAGAAGATCCACCTTCCCATCTCTGGACTGCACACACGATCAATAATCAGCTTGTCTACAATTCTTAATGGGAAGGATGAGCACAACAGACTTATTCTAAGGTATACAGCTGACCAAAAGGAGACACAGGAGAAAGAAAATAACCATCTGACCACTTCTGCCTTTTTCTGTCCAGAATTCAGCCTCCCATGCTCTGCAACATCTTTACAGCATCCACTAAACATCTGGGAAGATCTCCTACAGGGGCAATGGAGAGCATTAACTCTGATCATCCACCCCAGGGAAGGGTTTTTCATAGACCACACTGTACCATCCTGTATGGTTTTCTATGGTGGAATAACTGAGACATATATTTCAAGAGACTCACTGAATATGTTTGAAGACTTAGAACTTGTGTGAAGGAAAAAAAATTGTACAACTTTTTCAATCTCATTCAGGCTATTCAGTGAAGCTGTCTGGAACTGAAGGAAGAGAAATGGAAGCATTAAAATTAGTGAAATGTAAACAAAATGCAAATGAAATACTAAAACTATAAATCAATTAGCAGCTTCCTGGCTTTTGGGTTGGGTTTTTTTGTGGTTTTGTTGTTGTTACTACTGTTGTCTGCTGGATTACAATCAACTACAATAAAAGTTGAAGCAATCTTTGAGCAGACCAGCCCTTCCACACAGCAAAACAGTCATAACTGTCCTTCTAGCAATGCCTCACACAACTTCCTTACTGCCAGGATAACCTTACCATAGGCAGGCATAAAGGGAAGAAAGGGAAAACAGAAAGGAAACTGGGAGACACAGAATTTTTTAAAATCAAGGCGATTCAGTATATATTCTGTATGTTTTCTCCCAATCCCAATTTTTTTACATATTTAAGTACTGTCTGAAGCAGCATTTTTTTATTCCTTTCAAGAAATAAGGTTTCAAACTTTAACAGGAATCAAACCACAACCAATGACCAGCTCCCCAGGACTCCTTTCTTGCCTGCAGACCTTGCTAAAGATCTGCTCTGTTCTCCACTGCTCTCTTCTGTCCAGCCACTGAGCCTTGTTTTAGCTTTTGGGGGCTTAACTGTCTACCACAGGAGACACTGCCTTCACTGCACTCTTTGCTATGATTCTGACCCTTGAATGAGGCTTTCCTTTACCAGCTGGAGCTCTCTCTCATTCTTAGGACCTCAGTGAGGATCTGCTCTTTGCTAGTTCTCAATAGGTTAATCCAGCTACCTGCTATTCCTTCTCAAATTTAGTTTTAAACTTAGTTTTGTGCTCTTACACAGTGACGATTCATTCACACAAATGGTGGTTACCCCTATGCTAAAGCACTCGGCTGTGTCTCTCTGCCCTTAACAAATATTTATTGCCCCTTACACAATAGGAAGTCTTTCTTTCAGGAAGACTCACCCATTCCCTGGCACAACCCTCCATACCCGCACTCAGGTTGGCCCCACACATTGCCGTACATGTGCTGTTTCTGAGCACATTCTTTTCCCCACACTCACTCAATCACACCCTCTTCTTCCTCTAGTACTCTTCAACTTTTACAGCACAAATATACTATTCACAAAGCTGAAGTTTCAAGTTATGTTAGATGTTAATGTTACTAAGTAAGAATGATGAAGGTCAGTGTGTTAAGAAGTTTTCTCTTCTGGCTGCAGGAAGACAAGGTGGAGTGTGCATTAGTTAGCAGCCGATGAAGTAGAGCCATCCAATGGTTCACCTGAAAAGCCAAACATGGAAGAACATACTGTTTGAGTTTACATCATACCCACATTGAACAGGTGCTCCAGTGTTCTTATGATGAAATAACATTATCTAATTAGCTGGATTCAAAAAGTATTACTCAAAAAGAAAATATATGAAAGTATAGTTTCTTTATATCATTTGCCATTTAAAATTGGATTTAGCATTTGAAGTCTGTTCACTACGGAAAGCACTGAGGTAACATACTGTACATCAAGGTGAAGCTCATAATGTTGCAAATGCTTGATAGCTATAGGCATGAAAGATTTTTTCAAGTGTCTGCCAAGACAGCAAAATTATGGTTGCATCTGTAGAAGTTTACAGTCCTTAACACAAGCATGAATTTTACAGTACCTTTAGAAATTTATCTACTGAAGCAGTTTCTCTGCATGAATCAAAATCATTGTAACAGGAAAGTCCAGTAAAGAACCTATCTTACCTTAAAATAAACTACCATTTCTGTATAATGCATGCACACAGTATTTAAAAACTGTTGAGAATGGGTAGTGTCAGTGTCAATTTTAAATTTGTATAGTAAAGTACTTGTACTACATGTTCATTCTTTGTAATTTAGACTTTATTGTATAAGAGGCCTGTACCTTGAGTTCAACTGGGGACGAGTGGCGGATATAACTTTATAGTTAAAAGGGACTGCTCCAGTCTTGTTGAACGAGGAGAGCATGCCACTGGAGCCAACACAACACAATTCATATTAGTCTTAGTAATTATTAGTAATTTTTAGAGGTCTAAAATGAAATGGTTTTATGACCTCTGATACTGAGGCAACAGTACACATCAAACTCACAACACTCTTACCAAGCATAATAGCAATTCCACCACTGGATCTATTCAGGTCCCTTTCACATACATGAAAGGCCCAAAAGACTTTAGCAGACCTTTGACAAAGTCCATCTGGCAGCAGACTAGATATAAATCCTACATAAACGTGATAGAAAGAGGATAACACTTCCCAAGGTAAATAAACAAAGATGAAAGGAAACATCATTGAGGTAATCAGAGAAAATCAGAAAAGGAAAGAGAGATAAAGGCTAAAAAGCACACACTCGGCGTTCATATTACAGAATTTTAATTCACATGTTCAGTTTTTATTTACTTTACTGGACTTTGTTTGATGCCACTTACAATGCATCTCTACAAATGATCTGCACTTTTGGTCCTGCTATCAGGGGAAAACCAGTACCCATTCGCAAAAAGTCCAAGCATTCAATTGCAAAATCTGGTTTCAGCCACATTTCACGGCACGTATCTTGATTCTAATAGATGAATTCAAAAGACATGTCACCACTTTGAATAGCAACAAATTTGCAGTTGCAAATACAACTGATCTTTTAGCATTTCCATAATCAGGATAAGACTTGCGAAGCCTATGCCTTCTAAGCAATCTAAACTAGATTGGTCCTCAGTCAAATTCTAAATCCTATTTTAAACTTTATTGAAAGCACAATATCTTCTTTTCTTTTAAAACCCAAATTGACAAGATCTGTAGTAAAGCACTGTCCTTGGTGGATCATTCTTACAAGCTTCCTTCTAATACTAGCAATCCATGGGATATGTTTAATTCATGGAATCTTTGGCCTCTCCCTAGGATTAGTGTTCATTATTCAGGCAGAAGTAAAGAGTGACAAACACTGAACCACAGAAATCAGGTCTATAATTATCATTAGGAAAATAAAATAAAAGGTTGTTTGTGACATCTTTTATGCTTCCAGTAATGCATTGGTATTGCCAGAATTTTCTTTCCTATATAAAGATGTCTTATCTAAACTCTTAAAAATAGTAACAGTAAGGTTCAGGAAATAACATAAAAACCATAAGAAAGTTCATCCTTCTCCATCCTGTGAGAAATGTTAAAACTGGCTACTAAAATTAGAATCAAGGTGTACCCTAAACCCTTATCCCAGAGTTTTAATTTAGTATAAAATTTATATACATGTAACTTAAGGAGATACCCGGCCTTTAAGATTTTTTAATTATCTACCCTTTGTCCACAATATTTTCCAGTGAAAATATTAAGTACTCCTTCAGAAGAATCAGTTTCAATTTAATCAGAAATTTTACTCATCTATTACTGCTTTATCCCAGTAAAAGCAATGTTAAAATTTATGTTAAATGGAAAATGAAGTTTTTTAAAATTAAATTTTAATTCTAAATATGCATAACACTGCTAAAACTTTGTAAGTCCTCTACACCCCACTTCACCTGTTGAGAATGAGATGAACTCAGCAGCATCCCTGAAAACTTGTATGAAGAGTCACATAAGTAAGGAAGCCTTGAGATAAAGCTGAAAACAATATTTTAGGAAATCTTATGATAAAGATAGAGCTACAATGTCACAATGTAAGTCAACTAAGATTACATGAACAGTTCTATGTTATTTGGTCAGTGAAGTTAAGCTACAAAGCTTGCACAAGCATTGTGGAAGGATGGGATATGTCGTGTTAGTTATTTAATTTAATAGGACAACAAATGAAGTAATGTAGCAAAGGTAGAATAATAACAAAAAAAGCAGCCTTCAGATGACTGACAAGGCCATAACCTGAAGAGGCATTGTCTATCAATACTAGCAACTGGCAGACCAGATAAATCCTAAAATGGTAACAAAACTTCTCTCTTCCTCCTGAGAAACACTTAATTACCAGAATAGAAAACATTTTTATTCTGTAGAGGAATCCAAAACAGATGGATTTGCTCCCAAACTCAGGAAATAGGGAACTTTAATAAAGCAATGGATGGATCAACTCTTACTGTGGTTCAGCTTTACAAGCGGTAACAATAGAAAAGGTATTAATTTACAGCATACTTACAATAAATACCATGCCCATCAATATTTTATCAATTGTTACCCAGACAATAGTGCAACCTGAGCCTCATTACACTGAAAGATGTGAAGCTGTTAACACATCTCAATGACAAGTTGAATTATAGAATCAAACACCCCCACTCTTCCATTTGAAATTGCCCACATTTATTGTTTCTCAGGACAAAGTTCAGTAACCATTTACTCAGCTTCTACTGGAAACAAACAGTAGTTATTATAAAGTAGTAACTTAAGCCTAATATACTAACTCTGGGGAAACTCCAGGAAGAAAACTTGATTTTATTCTGTGTAACTGCATTTTTAGTATGTGCGTTTTTTTTTCTATCTTCCTAACATTTGGGAAATTGAAATTACTATTAAGAAAAGCTATATCATTGGTGAATGCTTCTCAAGACTACTTGCATATATACAGTGGCCCACTGTCTTACTAGTTGTATGAGAGTAAAAACCCCAAATATTTACAAAAAGAAACAAGATTCAGCAGATAATTATCAAAATGTGCAATCTAAATAATTCAAGTTCAAATAAATTTAAATACTTAAATAATTAATATGGATTGTGCAATAAAGGAAAACGCTCACTCTGGTGCACTCACTCCAGAGCACTGGTCAGAGTAAGAACTAGAAGTTCCCTACTTGGCTTTTCCTAATATGGAGCTTACTGGGTCTCAATGCTCCAAGCATCTGACCATTCTGATGATCTTTCTCAAGTACAGATTCTATCCTTGAAAGCTTTCTGGATACAATTTGTCAAGATAAATACAAGTCTTCAATAAAAAACTTTTTTTTTCGGGAGAAGAGAACTTGAAGGAGTCCTAGCTAGCTCTAATAACATACTCGTTTGTATCCATCCCCCCATACCAATACCATTTGATTGTGGCCACACACAGAAAACATATTTCACCTGTTCAGAAGTTGAGCAACAGAACCCAAAGCATATGGAAATCACTAGGCTAAAATCCGGAGCCACCACAGTGATTTCCTACTGCTACCAACATGTACATTTATATGCAAATCTTCTCTTTGCCCACAGACTGTCCTTGCACGATTTTCTATGTGCAAAAACAAACCAGGCACACATCTGTGCCTTTGACCTCAGCAGAGCCCTCAGGCATAGCTTAAATGCTACCTTCTGCTGGCCTCTTAACACCAGGAGGTTCAACTCTTAAATTGCAAACAGCTCTGCTGCATATATTTAGTAACAGTAGCCGAACCACAGTCTGAAACAAAAGCACTGAAATAAAAGTGATAATACCAGGCCCCACTGTAATGTGGCTCCAAAGCCAGTAACACAGTCAGTCATCAAATATCCCCGTATAAACAGAGCAATGATCAGCTTGCATGTCTGGATGTTTTCAAGCAGCCCATAATCAATCTTAAGAGTCTTGTAATGGGTCATAAAGACGATAATGACTAACTATGATTAAAAATTCGTGGGCTATTTATTGTAAGTCTCCTCCACCCATACTGTTGTACAGATCTATCAGTATTTTGAGGTCTTTTTCAACCTAAATGATTCTACGATTTTATCATCTACTCTTTTTGAAAGGTAGCTTCCAACAAGAAAAGTTAAGCCTGACTAAATGTATAAAGATCAAGAACCAATATTTTGGAATTAAGTCTTCAGATGAAAACAGTGGAGAACAACGCTCAGGGGTTTTTTATTGCCTTCTCTGCCACCACACCTTTACAGTAATCACTTTTTCCATTTACCTTTGAAATTCAACCAGATACAAGAGCAAAATTTAGTACATGTTTACTGCTCATGTGGAATTACTTTTAGCAATTATCTCAAGTATTTCCTGAACTCACAGGTAAACAAAATAGCTTCCACTGCTATTTAGCACATTTCCTCACAAAACATAGCTTGGTCAAGCCCCCAATGTTTCTGCCACAAATTACTATGTTTTTCTACAGTCAAAAGAGATGTGCATTGTCATACAAACTCTTCTGCTAGATTTACATAATGTCATATCAGAAATAGACAGGGTCAAATGGTCAGTAACCTGGCTACACAAACATAACAAAATAAACATAATAAATAAATGACCTGTTCTGTGAGACTCGAGTGCCAAGTCTAGCCAAGAAGACTTTTGTTAGATTAGGAAAGAACATTGCATAAATGACATTCTATTCTTCCATTTTTGATGCACATGATAATAATACAACTCCCCTTTTTTTGTTAGACTGGCTTCTAATAAGTAGGTTCTGCCAGAAAGAGCTACATGGTTTTGCTGTAAGGCCACTATAAACTCTTTCCCTCAGTCCATTGCTGGAAAACATACTGCACAGATTTAGCCCAACAGAACATGTGTCCATCTCTTGGCAACTCAGTTCATGGTCCAGTTTCCTCCGTACATTAAACTAGGACACTGCAGCAGCTGGTGCTTATTACAGGTTTTCTGCTGCTGCTGCTCTGGGACTGATAACATCCTAACCACAGGCAGAGCTCCAAAACTATTTGGGTGTTTTCACAGCCATGAGTAAGCGAACTCCTATCTTTCCAAGAACCCCAACTCCTCAAAATCTAGACATATTTTACCCTTTTTTACTCAAGAAACTGAACGAGGACCAACAAAGAACCCCATACTATTACAATCCTTATGGAGCCATACTTTTAATTTTCTTTGCACATAAAGCAGGATTTCACTGCAACCACTGGAAGGCATAACTTTATCACTGAACAAGCCTAGTAAGTCATAGAATCTCTCTAAACTGCATTCACTTGCAGTAAAAGTAGTCTACTACCAGAATCAAATCAAAACTTAAATTTAAAAAAGTGTTATGGCAATGAATTCATAACTAAGGAAAATACTAAGGACACAATTGTGAAATGTACCTTTCAAGGGAGGAATATTTATGACTATAAAACTAAACAACAGGAGATACGATTAACAAAGCTTTATGGCCTTAGGAGCTTAACCCCAAATTGAAGATTACATAATCCTACAGAAAATCTGAAATACCTAACAATGATCTTAATTTCTACTTACGTATTTCATGGAATCCGGACAAATAACACTCCTTCAGGTTTTTGATTGTGTCTATGATAAAGATAAAAGAATTTTGTATTATTTTTAAAAAATCTTCAGGTACTTTGAATGAAGTTGAGTAACATCAATATAACTTCACCATAGAAGCCAAATAATATATGGTAGACAGTTATTTAAAGTACTGCTTTTTCTATTTTGCTAAAAGTTCAATTCTAAGCAAATCCAAACAATCACAATTCACTGAACACAAATTAAAAAGCACAAAAACCAGGCAATTCTCTAAGTATATAAAAATAAACATGCTCAGATGTCTACATTCAAATGAACATAATTGCATTTAATTGATGCCCCCTTCCAGTTAAATGGCGACTATTATTCATCCCCATTTATAAGCATTTGATACTAACCCCTGTCTTTACTGGCAGGGTTACTTTTACCAGACATCAAAGCAGTGCTAAGTATACTTTTTGATAAAAGTCAAGATTATAAAGCTGGACTGGCAGACAGTAATAGTGTAATTGCACACAGTTCATACATGTTGTTCAACAACAATGAACTGAAGGAAAAGATATTTGTTGGCAGCTGTAGCAGTGGTCCAGATTCACCTGAAAATTAGGGAGCCCTGTGGATGGTGAATGCAAGCCCTATTACAGTGAATATGTATGTGTGTTCTCTTCAAACTGCAGCTTAACAACAGAGTCAGGTGACAACCTGGCTCTAAGGGAAAAGATAATGTGGAACTTACTTTATAAAAGCTTCTTTATGTAGCAGCACGATTTAGAAATATGCAAGTGTTCCATTTTTCAAAGTTCTTCCTGTTCAGTGTTTACCAGAAGAGAGTGCATGTATGAATTGGCAAGACTTTTGCATATTTTTTGGCACTTAAACATATTTTAAGACTAATGCTGGCATTTTCATAACTGCTAAATCATTAAAAAGATAATATTTTAAGTCTGCAGGGAAGCTAGCTTGGCACTGTTCTCACTTACTTGCTTATCTAGAGTAATTTTTTTCCTGCCAAATATATAAAATCTCAGAAGACTCCCTACTCCCTCCTATTGTATCTTGGTCGAGTAAATCAACCTAAATAAGAACTAACCTAATGAATCTCTACATTTTCCATAAACTAGATGTTCTTATATTCAAACATGTTCCAGATTTTTTTTCTAGATTTGGGAAATGCTTACCAGTCTGGTTGTCAGGCTAACCTTTCCAACCTCAACATTGCAGTTACTGCAGCTTCTGCTGAAATGAAGCCTGGGCTGCAGCTACAAGGCAGCCTTTCACCTGGCCACAGTGCAGCTGAATGAGGATCTACCGTTCCAAAAGCCCATGCTATGCAGCACTAGAGGGATGCATTCTTAAGACACTGTTCGCTCCTGAGCTTTGGCATTTTTGTGCTGGTTTAGCTGTTGAATAAGAAAGAAATGTTATAAATGTGACAGAGAAAATGATCATCTAGAATAATTATAACTAAAGACACTGGTTTCCCTCATACAAAGTAATTAATTTGATGTGCTATTTGAAGAGGTGAGAAAAAATCTTAAGTATCCATTCCTCTCCAGAGCAAATATTAAGTAGAGGACTAAAAGTACCTCCAAAGCAAATATTTCTTTTTTATTAACCATAATAAACTAAGAGTGGCAAAGAAGTCACATAAAACTTGACAGAACATAGCTATTGAACACTGCAGTTTCTAATCTCGGCAATAAATGTAGGTCAAGGGAACTGGAAAATCTAATTACTCTGTAAATTTTTAAACCTGTTTCTTTCTTCTCAAGGAAAAGAAAATTGTTCCTTTGCATTTAAGCAGACTTCACTTCAAAGTGTAACAACATCTAGGTGGAAAATTATTTTTGCCTGAATGTAGAGGTTTTGAAACTCCTCTTAAGTATCCATGCATCCTGGATTGCACACAGCTTTGGCTCACACTTGTACTCAAGGTATCACCAGTTACCTCACAAGCACTATAGCTAAAACACAAAATCCAGAGACACTCGTCAGAAAAAAGCAGACAAAAGTAACACATCACTGAATAAAACAGATCTTTGGTACCATATCAGAGCAGTTCCTTTCAAAAATATATCCCATTTGATACCCACTGTTCATACACCGCATTAAGAAAATACAAAGCAATGCATCATTACAAAACTATTATGAATATGAGTACCTGGTATCATTGTAAATACTGATTATTCACTGATATGTGACTTCTTCACACAGTTCATTCTGATTTCAGTGTATACACAGACCGTATTACTTAGACTTACAAAAAAAAAAAAATTTGAAAAAAACCAAAAACTTTGAAGATTCAAGCCTCCTGATGACTCTAAAAATGAAGGATTGTTTAAGAATCACATTTCCAAACAAAAGAAAAATAGGAATTTCAGGCACTTAGGATGAATTCACAGTACAATGAATCTCAACTTCTGTCTCACAAAACAAAAAACTAAAACAAAACAAACAAACAGACTAGGAGCTGTAACTACAGCCAGCCCACTGACTGGCCCATCTCACAGAGCTCTGTCTTCCAGCCCCTACCTCTGTGATACGTGACAAGGAAACCATGAGTTTCACAACACATAGATTTGTGTGTTGTGCTCTGATTTGGCAGTCAAATGTTTTGTTTGTTTTTGGGGGGTGGGAGGGGTGAGTTGTACAGAAGTGGAAAACCTGGCCTAAGCTCATCTGATCTTTGGACAGTGCTCTCGTTAAGTATAAATCCTATTTTTGAACTTCCTCCAATTGCATGAGAGGTGAAGCCTCTCAAACAAACAAACCAAAAAACAATGACAAAAAGTTAATTCAGGAAGATCCATGTTGAAGACTTAAAATGGGTTTGTCTTGAAAGGCAAACCCTGAAAGAGTAGCTCAAGGAACCACCCAAAGTAAAATGAATTCTATCCTGGTCTGTTTTAAAAAGCTAAAGAATGACAAGACTTTTCTTTCATTTATGCATTTGATGAATGACATCTACCCAGTTTATAGAGGTGTAACATGCGTCTTTTAAACTGTATGTGAATTCAACAGACTATACCACACTCCCTGCTCTGTATCATGGATGAATTTATGAATACAAGCATCAAAGCCATTCCTCAGCATTCTCAAAGCCTTCAGATATCAACTTGGTAACCTTTGAACAAAAATTTCAGACCCTAATTAGATACTGGTCCTTCTCTCACATTAAAAAAAAAAAAATTATCCTGACTGGAGATCCATTAAATTGCTAAAATCATATGTAGCTTGAGGCCTGACTGGTGAAAAGTAGCAATAATTGAGATCTTGATCTCCACTGAATGAGAAGAAAAGGAAGAAATCTTATCTGCCAGTCCATTTGCTAAGTGGCATAAGCGGCAAATTGGCAGGGGCCTTCTCAAAAAGGATATGTTTATACAAGTAACTAATGTGGAAAAGCAAATTAAATATGGAGTTTTTTAATCTCTGGGTGTTTGACTTTACAGCTTCTTATAACTTTAACAAAAAAAAAAAATTAAATTGTGCTTTCCTTCCTTCAGCCTTCATGGCTCTTAAGCATGACGTTGCACTGATTCATTGCACTTAGTTCATATTCTGAAGAACAGAAGGTCCAAATTTCACTAAGAACTAGAGCAACCAGTGATGACAAACCAATCTCCCTTCAATGCATGCCATAAACATATAAAAAGCATAAGCATATAAAAAGTCTGACTTGTTACAGATCAACAAAACTATTTAAAAAAGAATCTTCGGATGAAAAAAAATAGGTGTTCTGGAACAGCAAGAAAAAAGTAGAAGTTTAAAGCACATTGGTCCACCCTAACAGCACAGAAGAGCCTGCTGAACAGCAAAAAGATTCAGATGAAGGAAAAAATTTATGGAAGGGTCGAGATGGGAGATTTCTACAATCGCACTTCACTACAGTAAGGACACACTACCTTCTGTCTGCCAACACAGCTGAGCAATCTGTCATGCACAAGCACTGAATGCATTGATGGCTGCTTGCAGTTGACAGCAATCCAGGGAAATTGAAAGGAGTAGCATTTCCTTGTTTTACTTTTGAATGGGTTTTGTAAGGGTGTTTTTGTTTATTTTATTTTATGACAACGGTCAGAGGATAATAAAAGTATGGAACTAGTAGACTTCTTCCTAGCCTGCTGGCAGCATTGGGAAGGCCTTTTGTCTATCCATAGCTCGCAAATAATACAAACGAAACAAAACCAGCGTGAGCAGCCCACACCCCAGCCTGCATATACCATGTCTTCCAAAACCAAGTTATTTCAAAAAGGGGTTAACTTACACTGCCAAAGCTACACTCTTATTACGGCACTCGAGCCACGTGCATACCCCATCTACCGCGCAGGGAAAGCCGCCCCGCCTCGCACACCTACGCCGGGCTCGGTGCCACGGCGGCTGCCGGCACAGACCGCAGCCCTCCCGCGCCCCGGAGCCGCT
>VZRQ01005527.1:10920-64047 GCA_013397975.1 Machaerirhynchus nigripectus | reverse complement strand
GGAGACGGAGACTCCGCTGTCAGGGCGGGGTGGGATGGGCCGGGACACCGACTGGAACTCCAGGGTTATCTTCTATGTGTCCGCAACACGCGCAAAACCGGTTAATGTATAATGGCGCGTGGAGGGCAGGGCTGGTGTGTCACCCTGAAGGCGAACCTCCTGCCCCGCTTGGGTGCGATAAAAAAAAAGCCAGTGCTTGGAACACCTGGTTTTCCCACGGAGAGAGTAAAATGGGGCTTAGAAATATTTTGTGAAGGAGTTCGGGAGCGGGAGAGTTGTTGCTGCGGCTTTAGTTGTAGCGGGTAGCGCTCACCCGGGATTTCATGTTGCAGCAGGGTCGGGAGGTGGCAACAAAGTTGTCCCGTGTTCCGAGCCAAGGTCAATGGCACTGCCCGTTATCTGGGAACTCGGCTGATGGTTTCATTGCACAATGCGTTTAAAGATGGTTTCGGGCTGGAAGCATACCCTTTTGCGATTTCTGTTTTCATTTTCTTGTTTAGTAACCGTGAAATAACTATAAAAATTAGGGTTTGGGGTATTTTCCTGCCTTTATCAATACGCTGGAAGATGCTGCTGCCCTTCCCAAACTACCAATACAGCAAATGTCTTCCTTAAACATCTACTAGGTAACGTAATGCAGTGGGAAGAGGCCTGATCTCAAAATATAGACACTTGGGTTTAAGCAAAAAAATTATTTCCTATGTGGTATGAATATAGCTTTGGGACCATGCTGATGAGTTTTTCCTAGTAGTATAAGGGAGAAAGGCACCCAGGAGGAATCTTGCAAGGTCTTGTTATGGGTTGGTAGCTTTTCTTTGGTCTCTGACACTCCATGTACTTCACCATTTATGTGACTTTATTTATTTTTGGATGCTTCTCTGGCTCAGACTTATTTGGAGTTCAAGCACCGGAGCCACTGTTACAGCTTTTTGCACCAATTGTGGTTGGAAATTCATGGTTAGGGTCACCTTTGTCAGTGATTTCCATTCATTCTTTATTTCCTGATGCAACTTCTTGTCATTCTCTTTCAGTCTGGCATCCAAATGAGATCACTGACTGCTTCAGAATATTGTTTGTGGCTTTGAGCCAAACATCCTTTGAGGCTAAGGATGATAGTAGCAGCTTTGCTGGACTGTATAAAAAGAGTGGGTACTGACCATTATTGCACTGGAGTTCTTTGTGGTATTCTGGATGGAGTATTACTGGCATGAGGCTGGGCCTTGGCATGGCAGACATACCATGGGTCCATGCAGGTAGACCTACTGGAGGATGAAGTGAATGGGATAACACCAGATCAGATTTAGGACACAGATTATGCGTGTGGAAACAGTTAAATTGCTTTCTGACAAGTTATTTCCAGGAAAGCAATGCCAACAGCTTGAACTTGCTTAGGAGCTGTTCCCCAAGTGCCAGCTTCCTCTGTATCAGTACAGAACCTATTCCTTAGAAGTCTGATGCCTGACTGCTGTTTCTGATTAACTTCAGTCACCAGCCATGTTCCCCAAATTGGGTGTTTGAGGCTTGCTTCTGTCTTCTTGAACACTGTTGGCCTGGTAGTTTCTGTGTTGGTCTACTCCATGTAAATGTCTTCAGCATTTCTTTTCTAAGTCTCTAGAGATTGCACCATCAATTTTCAGCCAAGCTACATCTCCAGGGTGTTGAAGTGTAGGGTAACTCCTGCAGGGAAGGAGCCACGCGTGTGGTACCTGCGTGAGCGGGAGAAGAAGGGAACAGGAGACTCCTGTAGAAGTTATTGGGGGTGGGGGTGGAAGGGAACTACGAGATAGAATAGTTTTCATAGTTATTTTAACTTACAGGATAAGCAGAGTTGCTTGACATTGGAGTAGAGAAAATAGAACAGACAACTGAAAACAGTTTTTAGCAATATGTTTCTTTTTAGGAGTCTTAAAAGCAAGAAATCCCAATCTCAACTCTTCTTTTTTTCTTTTTTTTCTGAAGATACGGTTTGCAAGACTAAATAGCTCTTGTTCTACTTTTCATCTGATTAGGTTCTATCTGGAGGAAGGAGTATCTACAGCAATCTTGTGATACAAATCGTAGAATTAACCTTTCTTTCTACTTCCATTCTGACTGTCCAAAAGGCTAGTCCCTACCCCATTATAGCTGAGCTTTAGCTTTTTTTTCTCCTTTCTTGCACTTAGCTTTCTGACATATCTGTAGACAGCAGTCATTCCTTTCTTAGCACTTTTTATGAACTTGAAGTCTTAAATCATCTTCTCTTAAAACCAGTTTTCTCTTTTGGTCATCATGGTAGCTCTTACATCTCCTTCAGTTTGGCAAACATTTTTTAATGTGGGTGACACTTGTGGTTGCTTTAGATGGGATCTTGCTGTGCTGTGTAAAAGGTTACTAATACTTCTCTAGCTATACTAGAAAAAAGGTTGCAATAGGACCCATCTCTGTCACGATTGTAAAGCTGTTGTGTAGTCCTCTTGTGTTTACTGGTGAGATCTAAGTCTCTAACTTGCTGCTGCCTCATCAACTCTCAACTTGTACCAGAAATCCCCAGTGGTGTTCTTACCTGAATGTGATCCTTCTGCAACTTCATGTGAGGTCCCCGGTTAATATCGCAACTTCTGGACGCTGTGTCTTCACTTGGGCATTTTTAATAACAGCTTTTTGTGCCCATCGACAAAAACTGGGCAAGTCACCAACACATTCAGCATCTCTATTGTTCATCTAGCAAAATCTGCTCGTTACGGCTTCCTGTTCCATTTTCTAACCATACTGCACTTCTTATGCTACCTTTGTAGCCTCGTTGATGCTGATGTTACAGCTGAGTTTTATTGACAGTGAAGTAAGATGTCAATGGAAAAAGACTGGTCAAACCCATGCCTTACATTCCATTATACATCTATTTATTCTATTATTATTACACAACTATTTACATTGGGTTTCAGTTTGCTTCCTTATTTCTTAATTTGAAACATAGGTGGGCTTTAGAATACTGCTGAGGCAAAATTCAGCCTGGTGGTTCCTGCATGCAGTTTGAAATACAGATACCGAACTTCGACTTTCCAGCTACAGCACCCTGTCCAATTAGACTTACTGCCAGACTTGCCAGTCCTTGCCACCAGACTTAAAATTGTTGAGTCAGCTCTCTTGAGTGTTACAGGCTGCAATCTGGGCTTTCCTGCAGTCCTGCAACCTGTGAAAAGCTTCTGCTTTGAGAGCTGATATTGCAGCTGAAAACATGTACCTAAGATGACTGATCAGCTCACCACTGTGAAAATCTGTGTTTCTTCATCTTCAGGTGCCTCCGCACAGAACAATTGAGTGCTATATAGCCCATTTTGATTTAGGTTTTATCTCCTTCATGCTTTCTTAGTGTATGATTTAAAAAGAAAAATACCCAGGAGGAAGCCCAAATAGCCAAGTAATGTGCCCAGTAGCTTTGGGGTTTTTTGAGTGTTAAAGGAGTTGGTGTCTTAGCCTACAGTCATTAAAGTGTTGCCTGCTTTGGTCTCAGTGCTGTCATTTGGGCTGAAGAGAGAGCACAATGGCTGGATAGGAGCTTAAGTGCTGGTTCCTTTTGTTCTTTAAGGAAATAAACCAGTAATCGCAGTCTGCCCTTTGAAAGAAAAAACACGTCCTGGAAATGAAGCAGGAGAAATCCTATGAAAAAATGAAGCAAGGCTATGTGGGCATGCAGCACGTGGGGGGATGCAGCCTTTTTTGCTTTGGACAAACAAGAAGCTGTTAGGTGTGTGCAAAAAGCTGATGGTATTCAGCAGGCAGGGATGGGCTGGCAGATTTGAGAATGAGGAAATATAAGTTTCTCTTGAGCAACTAGGAGCGGATGGCAGCTTCAGAATAAGCCTGCAGGAGAGCCCTCTTTGTGCTGTGAAGACCGACTGCTTCCACAGGTTGGAATTTTTTATGCATTCAGTGTTCTGCAGACAGTAGTTTTACATAAAAATCCTCCTATCTTAGGGTCTGGGCAGAGGGTAGGCAAGGAAATTCTTACTTGTCAATGCAGAGAACAAGGCACGCCTTTAAAGCAGCAAGAGCAAATAGTAATAAACATAATTTTTGTGGCAATTTGAGTAACTGAAATAATTTAAAAACCTAATTTAATTTTTTTCCATCAACTACATCTTATACAAATAAATGAGCAGTTATTTTTAAGTATCTTGAATATAAACTTTGAGTGCATTCTAATTACTTTGGCATCTGTAACACTGCTTTATGTAATCAAATATGGTACTGAAAGCCCTACTTTAGTGTTCAGCCAGCAGTTGCCAGTGGCAGACCTAAAATAGTTTCATATGCAAAAAAAAGTCTTCAAGCTTTTCAATTTTTAATTTTGCCTTTGTTGTTCAGCCTTGTACATGAGAGGAAAACAGATGGGAAGGGTTTTCTTTTAATATTGAGACAGTAGTGAGGAAAAATGCATTGTTACACACAGGAAATGCAGATTCCCACCCCCCCCTCTGTAGCAGGGCATACACTTGCATGACAACTATTACCTCTTATTCTTGAGTTAAAAATTATAGGCTCCTAGCATTATAGCTCCTTTTTGGTCTGATTTAATAATTTTATTTATTGTCTTGTAGAATGCCAAGAGAGATTAAGAGTGGGTTTCTTATATCTTGTTATGGTGGTCACAGTTTCATCATTTTAAAAAATAGTGTTCCTCAGTTTTGTACCGCTGTTGCTTCATATTAGCAATGGTTTTATTAAAAGGTAAAGGAAAAAGTAAAATGTTATTTTTATGTGCACTTGTCTAAATGGTCTGAAAACCAGAAAGACCTTTTGTAATGCAACCTGATCCATAAAACCAGGGCCCAGAAGTATCACCTGGCTACCCTGGCAAAATGGGGTGTTCTAGGAATTACTGGAAATAAAACTTGCACTGTCATGAAAGACATTCCATACTTGATGTGGAATTTTTTGTTTGGTTTCTTTATCCTTCAGTGTAGAGCTCTCAGGTGTAAACACACAAAGAAATTGTGCTTTTGAGTAAGTTGGGGTATGACCACGGCACCATATTTAGGCTGGCATGGTCTCCACAGTGGTATGGGTCACCTACCTTGCATTATGATCGTCCGATAGAATATAGGCACATTTTAAATGCCAGAGAATACACATTTTACTATGCACTTCAAGCACACTGTGGCTTTTACTTTTTCTGCCTCATGTCCCTGCCCTGCTAATGGATGGGAAGAGTAATTAACATAACAGGGTAATTACTGCCTTAGCTTTTTGTCAGTGTTTTCTTGACATTTGGACATTATCAGCCAGGTTGGATGAGCAATCTGGTCTAGTGAAAGGTGTTCCTCCCTGTGTCAGGGGGGCTGGAACTGATAATCTTTAGAGGTCCCTTCTACCCCAAACCATTCTAAGAATCTATGATTTGCATGCTGTAGGAAGGGGTATAGCTCGAAAAATTAAGACCTGTAAACAGCTTCCAAAATGGCTTTTGTGTCTACAGAGGCAGTGTCTGCTTATAGTGCATCCCTGCAGGCTCATGTGGGGTTAAAGCTGATGTTAAGAAAAATTGAATGTTAGGTTGCTGTGGTAGGGTTTATGTCAGGTAACCAACTTTGGATGCAAGACACTGGTGTTCGTGACTTCCACAGAAAAGCAGCCTTCTGCAGGCATTGCATGTGCACCTTGTTTCATGTAGGAATCTTTTTTGGCAAATTGCAACTACTTGCCAGCAGTGGAAGCCTGCAGGTTTAGTGAGGCTGTGGGAATTCAACTGTCCACCACAGCAGAAAGCCTCACTCTTCATTCATAAGTCTTCAGATACTGAAATCAATCAACCATGAGGTGTTCTATATTTTGAAACCTCAATTATTTTTTTCCCATACATATGGTATTACTTGTCTATGCCATATGGATATGTTTAATGGGGTGGATAATTGCTCAAAGTGGGCTGAGGAGAGAAGGAAATATGGCTGTACTTGTCTAACATCAGGCTAAGATGTCCTATAACAAAACACTTTTTGCCCCATTTAGAAGATGCTGTCTTTTTTAACTAGTTACATTTATGTTTAGATGCTTGGAAAAAATATCCTTTTAGCTTATTTGCACCATCCAAACTTTACTTAAAGGATTTAACCTGGTGGCAAAGTTTCTATTTGAATTGCTTCAGTTAACTCAGTGGTGCTCAAAACTTCCAAGTTACTGTGAAATAGCACAGTGGCAGACTTCTTCAGAAATATATTAATATCATAGCTCTATATATATATGCCTATATACGCATATATGCATTCTTATCTCTAGCTAGGGTTTGTAGACATGTTTTCTTAAGCATCTTTTGTAGATGTGAGTTCCCAGACCATAGGTTGATGTGTATTTTTTCCAGTCTTGTTTGTAGAACTCTTGAAAAGCTTACTTTAATTCAGTGGCATTTTGACTTAGTGCTTAAGCACCTCATTGAAACCAGTGCTACAAGTGTAAATACTTTAAAACAAATTTTGTCTTCAAAGATGTATCTCAAAGACAGAAAAGGCTAAAAGGTAACTGGTACTTGTCAAGAAATAACCTTGTCAAATCTTTACCTGCAGCTGAACAGCTCTCAAAGACTTGGAGCTCTTGTTTCTGACAAGTGCTTGGAAGCTGATCCCTTAATCAAACAGATTATGTTGCTGAGTAACCAGTAAAGCCCAGTTCTGCTCGAGATTAGGCCATGGTTTCAAGTTAAAAAGAAATGGGCAGCAATATGAATGTAGCTCTTCCCCTGCTACATTGTGGTTTCTCCTTTGGTCTGCATTAGCAAGCATGAGGGAAGGTTATTCTGTAAAGTGGATTGGGGAACTGGCCCAGCATGAGAAGTAAAACTTTTTATAGGCACCTGTGGGAACTGTCTTGTTTGTTTGCAGGTCTGGTTTGGTTTTTTTTTTCCCCAGACAGGAATCTCCTTTTGCCATATGTCTGGGTGCAAGATCTGCACCCTTTGTCACACTGTCACATCTGATTCTCCAAAGCATGCTAAAGCTTAGGGGGAGACAGAGTGCTACAGGTGACTTGAGTGTTTCTTTATGTGAGGAAATGTGTTCTGACTGGCATGCCGTAGTAGTACAGTGCTGTTCTATTCCTGATATGAACACTTTACCAAAGAACAAAATGAAGGATTTTAAATAGCCAGAGGAAGGCACTCAAATTCTGTATTGCTATAATATGTTAGCCAAATATTTGAATTTAACATGAAATAAAATTTATAAAATAATATAGCTTTAATTGCAAGTCAAAAGCAAAACTTCTTCTGAAAAAGGCTGATGTTTCTCTTATTGCCATATAGCTTTTAAGTCAGAAGGTCTCAAAGGAAAAATAATTTCCAGATCTATTTTTGAAGTATTATAAAATTATATCCATATCTCTTTATCATTCATCTTCAGAATGGTGGTAAAGTTGAACTGACTGATGTCCAAGTGCTGTGTTGCTTCTTTGAAAAGTGGTCTTTAAGTAAAGTTGGGAGGATATTTCAGACTTTAATATATTGTGTAGACAGAACCCAGTTTTCTGGGATGCATTCAAGATTTGTCCTCAAATTAATGAGCATTAGGATTAATGTACTGCTAGTTAGCCATTCCTCTGCTGTTGTGCTAGCTCCTGTTCAGTGAGGCTAAATCATCTTTTTAAACTCTGTCATAGCTGGGGACTGGTTTTCAGTCTATTGTCTTTAAAGTACTTTGCTAGAGGCTCTTGAACTGGTATAGGCTCATCTGAAAGTGGGAGGTTGCAGTGATGCCTTTGTGCCCCAGTTTGTGCAGTGCTGCCCTTGGAATGGCTGTGTCCTGATGGGTGTTGTGTGTGCAGGCTGGACATTGAGCTGTAGTGGGCAATCTACTTTTCAGCCAGATCAGCTTCCTGAACTCATCATCCCAGTGTTAGGGGGAAAGTAAAGGTGTTGCAGTCTTGACTCTATTAGCTCTTAAATTGCTGTCAAGTCTGAACCTAAGGTTTTTTTTAAACTACTTTACTATAACTTCGTGCATATTATTTCTCCATGTTTAAAAAATTAAGTAATTTTGAAAATTATTGCAGTAACAAATGAGGAGTATAAGCAATCACTATAACTTCGTGCATATTATTTCTCCATGTTTAAAAAATTAAGTAATTTTGAAAATTATTGCAGTAACAAATGAGGAGTATAAGCAATCACTATAACTTCGTGCATATTATTTCTCCATGTTTAAAAAATTAAGTAATTTTGAAAATTATTGCAGTAACAAATGAGGAGTATAAGCAATCACTCTACTCAGAATCTTTTCAGGAAGGCAAATGTTCCTTACTAAATGCTGCCTGTGTAGCATTGCTATGGCAAGGTTTAAAGCTGCATTTTCCAACCTTCTGGAGTCCAAAAAAAGGCAGTGGCATTCTAGGACAATGATACCACATTAGCCTATAGGGGAATTGAGAAAATGTTTCAGAACTACTAAAATGAGGCAGTGATTCTTAAAATAGAAAAAAAAAAAGTGTTAGATAAAAGAAATCTCTTAACTACAGTAGCAGGCTGACATATGCTCTCCAAGATGAGATGTGTGCTTTTGCCTAAAAATTTATACAGTTAATTCTGCAAATATGATCCAGTGTTTGTAAGAGATGATTTTCTTTGCTTCTCAATAGTGTTCTGTGTTGCAGTATTGAAAGTTGTTCCCTAGTGCTCTTAAGGAAGTTCCTGAGCTGAACGCAATTGGAGGCTGGAAGTGTTAGGGAGTAATAGAACACTTAGGGTTTGTATTCTTCCCTGAGCATCTGTTTATGGCTGGTTTTGTTGGGCTTGACTGACCCCTTTGGCTGTATTAGGACTAAAACATCTTTCTGACTCTTCCAGGTGGTTGTAACTTTAGCAGACCAAGCATATAGGCTGAGTTTCCATACTGAATGTGCTAAATTAGATTATATTAACCTCCATCAGAGTGGGTCCTGTCTTTTTCCTCAGAGTAGGCTTGGATGTTTTATCCTCTTAATATTTCTGATGCCTGTGAAAATATGCATTACATCTAACAGCATTTGACACTGTTTTGTACCCGAGAGGTACCTTTTAATGCTTTAATGATCTTCTCTGTAATCTGACCAGTTTAAATGATTTGTGTGTACTCACTTTTGTGGAGTTTGGGAGCTGAATCCTTTGTCTTCCATGCACCTGTCTGAGCAGTACACCTGAGCACTGTGGTGTTCTTTGCAGCTGAATCACATATGCTCCATGCTCGTTTGGGAGTGAGGGGCTGATTGCTTTCCTCTTGGACATTGCTCCTTTTACCTGCCAGCTTTGCTGTAAAGAAAGGCAGACTTGGCTACCTCCATCAGGTAATTCAAACATCAAGTTGGACATAGCTACTGGAGTAGTGGGAGTAATGAGAGGGGAGAAAATGGGGTCTGCAGTGGGGAAGACAGGAATAGATGGGATTAGGCTGGGAATAGAGAGTTTAAAGACATCTAATGACAAGTAACTATTGTGGAATTGGAATGGTACATTTTCAACTGTAAGTTTTTCCTTCAAGTTGGGGTAACTGTTTTGAAGTGTTAAGAATCCAGCTGTGGGGGGTTGTTCTGTCTAGCTAATTTAAACTTTACCCTTGCTTTTTTATGTAAATTGGTTTTTAGTGCTATTATTTTGGTAAGCTATAATGTTCTTCAGTTAAGAAAGATGGAAAGCAATGATATTTTATATCAACTTAAACCATTTTCTACCTGTCTAGTGCTTAATTTGAAAAACAGAATATCGAGAGGAATAGCTTGTGGTTATAATTTGTATTACTCTGAGCTGTTGCCATTTTGGTCTTCTGGAATACATGGCTACTAACTGTTTCACAAGTGTATTTGACTTGAGAACGCTAAAGAGGCCAGAACTTTGGCATGTTTAGAAACTTTCAGTTGTTTGTCTGCAGGCTTAGCATTTATAGTGACCAAGTCCCATGATGCTACCTGCCCTGTAATAACCTTTTTGGTTAACCATATCATGGTTACATGTATCAATAGGTGCTTATTACAAGTAGGCTGGCTAGCAGTTTCTCCTCCTCACTATATTCAAAGGTCATTGCTATTCCTGGACTTGAATGTGAGGTGAAACTTGGCTGGTAAAGCTTAATGGAATAATTTTTCTTTTTTTTCCTCTTAGGTGAATTTTGCAGCTTTAGTTCTTCACCTGGCAGCATTTTGGAAAATGGTGTTTTTACCTTAGTCTTTGGAGTAAGATAAACTTAGCAGTGTAACTAGACAAGCAGATTTCACTGCAATAATACTCTGTACATTTTTTGAACAAGAATTATCAACAGTAAGTCTTAGAGACATGGGAAAGGCAGTGATCACTAGCAAGTAGTAGAGCTCAGGAAATCTTAGTCTTTTTTCTGCATTTGGGGATACAGGACACAGACTTCTTTGCATGCGAGGTACTTTTGCTTTTTTTCTTCTGAGTCTAATGGGGTTATGATGTACAATTTGGTGTGCATAAGCCAGAAAAAATACAGGTGTGTGACATTGTTCTGCAGTCTTTTTTTTCCAGTAGACTATTGTAATCTGCTTGACCATGAGCCTCCTCAGAAAAAGACTGGATTTCCAGGCAACCTAGATCACGTTTCTCCTAGTTTGATTATCTTCTATTAAGGGAAGATGAATTGCTGCATTTTTGCTGCTGATTTTTGCTCCTCTCTTGGCATGTGAGTGCAATGTCAACCAAACACAGCTTTTTGGTGTTTTGATAGTTAAATCACGTTTATATTTACAGCCTGGTCATTTAGGTACTGAAGGATGTATCTTCTGGCCACTTACAGATGGAAACACCTGAAAACTACATGGAATGAAAAACATACAAAAACCAAAAACATGGAAGACTGCTTGATATGATGACTGAAAAAAATCTGTGGAATGCTTTTCAGCCTGTAGTGGGTTGGTTCACATACATACAACTATACAACTGTCCATCAACCCAGGGTCAAACCATCACATTGCCTTACCACACAATTCTGCAACTGCTAGCTATCAGCTCTTGTTGTTTCTTGAATCTGATTAACACCAAGTATGTTTTTGATAGCATTACCCCAGGATGGATGCCTCATGTCCTAGTGGCTTCATGTGTTAATGTTAATGGGTAAAAAAAATTGTGCATCTGAGGATCTCAGGGATATATCTTAGTGTGATCCCTTGGATTCAGACTGTAAAAGTGGTGGGATCACAGGAGAATAAAGCATAGAGGGAAAGATTTTGAGAAAATGCTTCAGTTCCAGGGTGAGTGGAGGTTTGGATAGTTGCTAAAATGAATTCCCAGGCTGTAATGCTTGGGAGTTTACTGTATACATAGCTGTAAAGCCTATCTACAAGAGTTGTATTTTAATGTTGATTACTTGCTAGATGTATTTGTTTCTGCTTTTTAAAAGGGTAATTTAAAGCTAATAGATGTGCAAGCCCAGCTTGATAGTCTATTGATCAGATCAGCGGTAGTCAACTACTGTATGTAAAGGCATAAAAAATTCCTGGCTTTAAGCTACGCTGCCAGAAGAAGCAACCTGATTTATCCCATAGTAGTAATTAAGAGTTTTATGTTTAGCCTTAACTAAGCAATGAATGCTGATTTAAAATTGTTCTACCAAGCTGGGAATGATTTAATGTGATATAATCATCCTTTTGTTGATTATTGTTGCTAGCTTTCACATGACTGGATTGAGCACTAGTTTCATCAGCAGAAAACAGTGCTTAATGCTTATATCTGAAATCTCAGAAGTGAATTCATAACTTGATTTTTATAACTGCTCCTTAAGCACTGCTTACACGGTGGTTTTTTGTAGCGATATAGGTGCTCCACCTAAGTGTTGAAAAACATTTTCTGAAGTTACTTTTAGTAGAGCTTGTGTACACTCTGTGAATCTTTTGTTAATGTCAAAGGATCCTAGGAAACCAAAACCTTTGGTTGTAAAGATCAAGTTGAGATGCATTTGTGTCTAACCTTGTTGCTTTTGCTGGATATTTCTAGGTTTTTAGATAGGTGAGTAAAATACTTGACTGAGAACATGAACATTTAGATCAGATGCTACGAATGCTTCTGTACGCAATGTCATCTCTGCTGTATTCCTTACTTAGCATAGGAAGAAACTTGAGAAAATTAGTCCTAAAGGATTCGCCACTGTACTAATCGTGACTGCACATAAGATAAACATTACAAGACAGTATCTGTCAGATAAGGCTCTTCCAGGTGCACATCAGTAAGCACAGGTATTGTTGCATTCATAAAGTATGCAGTCATCTGAATTACACTCTCAGTTCCTGTAGGTGAACCTACAACCTGTTTCCATGAATGCCAAAGGGACATAGTATAAGTGGTAATCATTTCCCTGTTGTTGTCATCAGAGAGTCATTTTCCTACTTAACCCAATGGGGTAAGTTTGAAGTCCATAAAGGTGAGGGCTGGGACTGACACTTCAGTTGTCTGGCACCAGTTAAAACTATAACCTTTAGACTTGAGGTTCTTGTTCTAGTCTTTTAATTGCTTTTTAAAATCTGACCACTGACCCTGCCCTTTTACTCCCCGCAGTTGTCCTTTGACTTCAGGGTAGGGTTTATGTAAGTAATGCCTATAGTAGGAAGCCTTTTACTACACAGATGACTGAGTACATCTTAGTAACTGGGACGTGTCTCAAATACAAGTTAAACTGCTTATTTCCAAGTGGTCCTGAATCAAGGTCTTATTTTCATAAACCTCTACTGCAAAATTACTCCAAATACAAGGCATCCTAGTTTGTTGGCCAGGTAGCTAAAATCTTCTCTGCTCTGAATATTGTGAAGGGCAGGTCCTACAGACAGGGGGTTTTAAATCAGTGTATATCAATGACAGAACCAGGTTAGAGTCAAATTAGGTGAAATCAAAGTGTCTTGGGAAAAAAATGTTAAACTTAGAAGGCAAATTCAATGTGTTGTGCTTTTTCCTCTTATGTAAATGTTTAAAAGAAACCAAGTTGGACAAGGGCCAGTGAAGTACTCTCCCTGTATTTTAGTTATGCAATACTGTAAGCATGTCATGCTAACATAACACTTCAGTAACTAAAAGAAGCTTGTTTCTGACTAAAAATCAGAAATATTTGCAAAAGTCTATTCTTTAGCCAGAAGATGCCATTCTGGAAGAATTAGTTTAACTTCTATGTGATGAAAATGTCTTAACTTTCTTATACTTGGCCATCTGTATGATTTGAAGACTGAGTACTGGAAAATATTGTTACCAGATTTTTGTTGTGTGCCTTCATTCCTGTGCACATTTTTCTGTGTTTTCCACATTGTGTCTAAGTATCCAATTAAAGCATTTGTACAGAGGGATTGCAATGACATTGTCTTGACTTAGTTGTATAAAACAGACTGGATGTTAACTATTTCACTCTTTTTTCAACTCCTGCTTGCCTGTTATGTTTCGTCTCTAAAGTCTATAATCCATCTGGCTAGGTGAATAAGTGCATTGCTGAAAAAGCAGATAGTAGTGAGATTCCTGACTTGTGAGCTGTATTTAACAGTCATTTGCAATTATTTATAGGTGCTGTTGGTAAGCAGTAGCCGATATCCAGATCAGTGGATTGTACCAGGTGGAGGAATGGAACCAGAAGAAGAGCCGGGGGGAGCAGCCGTGAGAGAGGTGTATGAAGAGGTAACAAAACCAAAACAAACAAAAAATCCAGCTGATCTTTGCTGCTGTTACCTTCAGATGGGAACCAAGAAGGAAGAGGGAGCTACCTCCTTTATCCAGTATTTGACTGAGACCTTTGTGGTTATGAAATTCAAAGAAATGCAGTTCTGTGTGTTAGAATTGGGGTATAGTGTGGTGAGGTGAGCTAATTAACTTAGCTTCTTAACAGCACTCTTTCATTTCATAGCTAAATTTCTGTCTGCCTTTATAAACAAGTACTGGAAGTAGAACTGTGACTTAATGCCAAATGACATATTATAGTAGTGTAACACTTCTGTGTTTGTGCAGAAAATGTTTGACTTGCAGCTCTTCTAGAACAGAGTGAAGGTAAACTAACCATTAACATGTAGCTCTAAGAACAAGAAATAAACAGACCTTTGAGGACATTCCAAACTAAACAGATTAGAAACTGATCTGAGCAGTTGAGAATTCATACATTTAAGGCTGCTTATCTATAAAGAGAGCACTATGGTTATAGTCTGCTTTTCTATCTCTGTCCCTATGCCTAGGCAATGCAGAGCTTTAAGTCATGATGAAATTCATGCGGTTTCCCTGTACTACAATACTTAAATTTCAAATTCAGAATTCTGGGGTTTCATTTGCTATCTATTTTTCCTAGGAAAACTGTGAAAAATATTAAGTGTTACTTTAATATCTAACAACCATGTCTAAGCCAAATAAAACTGCAAGAAAAATCAGAATATCACACTTCTAAATAGAAGATATAAGGTTTTTCACGTAGTGGATGCATTCTGCTAAGTGAGTGAACTACAGGATTTCTACTAAACTTAAACAGTTTTCTCATGCCATTTTGCAATTCACAAAACACACTAATACTGTTGCTGATTAGTGTGTGTAATGATTTTTTTTTTCTATTAGCTATGCTGTTTGGTGGTTTATCTTGCTTACCCATAAGACTGGTTCTGTTGTGGTGTTTTGGCTTGGGAACTTGATGTAGATGTGACTTGCACCAAACAGTGCCTGCTATTCAGTGTCAAAATGAGATCTGTGAACTGTGATTCAGTGACCCTTCTCCCATTTTACTTGGGGAACAGACTGGTTCACTATTCGCTGCTCTCAGCCGCCTTGCTGCAGCAAGGTTCAAGCATAATTAAGCCTCACTGAATCAGAGTTATTCCAGACTGTGTTCAGTTTTGCTGGAGGAGCCCATTTTGACCTACACAAAACATATTCAGCCACAGGGTGCAGTCCATTTGAAAGAAGCAAAGAGTTTGGATTTTAGGAATGAGTCAGCAAAGATTTAGGCTTCCAAGTAGCAGTAGCACCTCTAGGGAAAGTCTTGTCTTCCTACTGTCACGAGTTCATGGGTAGGATTAAAAAGCACACTCCTCTGCTCAATATTCTTAGGAACACTGGTAATTTTAATTGCTGATCTGACCTAAGGTATAGTCCAAGATGAGGTATTGTAAAGTCTCATCTCTATGTTAAATTAGAGCTGACTGAACTGTAGTCATATGTTTGGGGTTTTTTCTTTGGTGGTGAAGAATTTGATGTTCTTGAAAGGACTATGCTTTTTATGATGTTTTGGAGTACGATATGAAGTTCCAGCCATGTTCAGCTTTGAGCTGCGCTTGCAAATGCATAAAGAGTTTTCACAGACTACGGGCTTTAATAAGCAAAAATCATTTGGTTACACTTGTTCTACACCCTCAGAATTTCTGGGGTATCATAGCTTGTATAGCTGATCAGTCTTAGAAGCAAGCTCATGCCTCATATTTTGCTTTAACCTTAAAGTAAAATATTCTTCAGCTACCAGCTAACTCTTACATGCTTTCATGAGATTACAAAGTGCCATTTTTAAAGAAAGAAGACTGGTATTTAGAGGTTTGAGCCATGGAAATTCATACTGACCTTTCTAAAGATGAATGTCCTTTCTATTTTTATACTAAGGTCAGTGTCACCTGGCAAGCTGGTTACAGTACAGTGAACTGTTAAGAGATTTGTGAATGAATAAACTTCAAAGAAAGCACAGTGGTGCTGGTTTGAAATGTTTCTTCAGTATTGGGTCATGCACAAATTAAGCACTGGTTTCTTTTAATTTATTAAAATGGATAAATTCATAGTGGAAGTTATAATGGCATTCTTTAATGGTACAAGTGTTGATAGCCCACTGGCTTTAAATACCCCTCACTTCAACACCAACAGTAGTGTATTTAGAGTCTTAGTTTTAAAACTCAGAGATCTCTGTAATCAAATGTACATGCATGGCAGTTGTTTCATAGTCTGCCTGTTGTGTACACGACTGCAGTTTTTATTTTATTCTTCAATTCTGTTCATGTTAGTGATATGGGTTTTTACCTCCACTGAATATTTAGAATGTTTCATTTAAGTTTGTCTGACATTTCACAGGTTACAGGAAACTGACAGTTATCTTAATTATTTAGATACAATAAAGTTTTACAACCCTGAAAGTAGAATACCAAAAGGAAGTAGTATAAAGCAATCCCAGAAAGGTATTGAACCTCATCTAAATGAGGAGCTACTCCATTAATGAATTCGGAGCTTTGTCTTTAATTGCATAGCATGAAAGATGAAAATAAGTTGTCTGCACATGCACTGCTCAAAGAAAAATGACACAAATGAGTGGCAAGCCAATGATGCCCAGCCTTGTAAATAGAGGGCCACCCTCCCACTCCCTTTTCTTGCTCCATCTCACAAAAAACAAAGACTCTTGCTTTGTTTGTCTTAGTAGTATATAGAGATACCTATGAGAAAGTGTGGGGAAGCCCTGTGCAGTTTCTGAGAAGAGGGTGATCCTGAAGATTAATGTGCTGCAAGAGTGAAAATGGCAGTAATATTATCGAAGATGTCCCACAGGAAATACAGGAATTAGCTCCAGTGAGCATCTAATATTTGAACAATGATTGGGTGCTACAGACTAGAACTAGTTAGACACTGCAAAAATAAATTAATAAAGCACACTCTCAGCTGAAAGATTAAGGCAGATGTAATCAAATACATTATTTTATAAAAGTCTGCAAAAATGGGGCAAGAGTAGTCTTGCCACCATCCCTTCAGGAGTGTAGCCATTAAAATGGCTACAACACTACCTTACAGATCCCAGAGTTAAAAATAACTCAGATCTTTCAGATCTTAAGCAACTTTCTGCCCTGGTAAACTGTTAGCTTAAAAATTAAACTGCAGCATGACTCTTGCTCCACCTACAGGAAATAGGCAAGTCTGACGCACATCTGAGACTGCAGTACCTCTACAGCTGCCAACAGGAATGACCTCCAGGCCAGAATGATTGTGGGATGAAGTGGATAGTTTTCTCTCCTGTGGTTGGATTAAGCCTAATGCTAAAATATATGCATAAGATTCAGATCTGAGGTCCTATTTGCATAGTACTCAGACTTCCTTAGAGAATTGTTCTGGGGAAGTGTAGCACTTAATGTCTGTCAGAAGAAAGCTGGGATTTTTCAGGCTTTTCTCCCAAAGTTTAGATGGTCTTGCATGCTTATAGAGGCCTATAGGATTCTGTTCACTTGAAGAACCATATTTTAACAGCTGTGGGTACATAGAAACCAAAGGAAAAAGTATGTTTTTACAAGAGGCAAAATGGTTCAAAGTCTAGAATTTAACCTGTGAACTGGATTAGAAGCTTACTATTGAAAAAGGGGGAACTTCATTTGATGTTCTGGTGATAAAGCTGAAGCATTTCTTGGTCCTCTAGCACTTAGTTTTTGACACATTTTGAAGGAACTACACTAGGATAAGAACTTGAAGGAAATGTTCGTGTTAGCAAAAGCACTTAAAAGATCACTGTCAAATTCAAGGTACTTTTTCGACTGTGAAGATTATTCAGCTGAATATTATTTTCAGGGGAAAAAAATCACGGACTTTGAATTACTACCTTTTTATATTTTTGAGTGTAGAGGTTTTCAAAATACACTGCTGTATGCAGGAATGATGTTACATTTTGGAAACGTATCTTTGACTAGAGAGTAACTAGACATCAATTACAGTAATCACACTTAGATAGCAACATCTGGTTGCACCAAAGCTTCACTTCAAGCTTTGGGGAGTTTTTACACTTGATGTAATACAGTGCTTCTAAGAGTTTCATTCAGAATTACTCAGCTAAGTGTATTTGTTTAAACCACTGCTTTGTTTGGAGGGAGAAAAAAGAAACTTGTTAAGTAAATTCCACTTAAAGTAACATTGGTAAATTCACACTGTAACTATGGGATACTAATAAGTTGACAAAACCTCTCTATGAAAGCTATTCAGCATCAGTAAACTTAGCTGGTCATGGCGGTTTTGCCACGTGTTAAATATTAGTTAGTTGTTAGGCTCCCACTTAGCACCTCAGAGAAGCCCTCTTCCATCTACTGATGATGAGTTTCTTTGTCCTTCAACAGTCCTGTTGCCACAGACCTGCCTTCAAAACTTTTTGTAACATAATTAATGCTTTGGTCAGGACTTGTAAGAGAGTTTAAAAATCTTCCAAGTTTTTTGGTTTGAGGGGAGGTTGGGGTTGTCGGGTGGGGAGGCAGTTATTTGGACCTGGGGGCTGNTGGTTGGTTTGTTGGTTTGGAGGCGGGGTTTGTTGGGTTTTTTTTTTTCCTCTCCCTCTGGTGGAGCATTAGGCGGATTTAGAGCAATTTCCTAGTACTTAGGAAAGGTTTTTTTAATGTTTGAGGAACCTGCAGAGTCTGTACTGGCTTCACCATTGTGCTCTTAAGCCATATCTTGAATGATATTAATCTGTTCTGTGCTTCAACTTCAAGGAATAAATACAGAAATTACAAAACTTGTGCAGCTAAAGCTACACACTTGGAGTTGAAATACTTAAAAAGAAGACTAATCCCACAGATGCATGTTGTTACTTTTGATGGAATAGGGTAATGGGAAATTGCTTTTTCTAGTTGCTCACTTTTCGACAAAGTAGAAATCTTATGGATATGATAATTCTTAGATAGTGCTGAATGAAAAATAAAGCAAAAATTGCATACATTTCTAAAGCATACATTTCTACTCTTTTAGGTTCTGCTTCTCTTCTTGAAATGATACAGTAATGCTGAGGAAATTGGGACTGATCAGTAAAACTTTAACATTTCTTCAGCATATTCCTTGTAGCTAATAAATGCTTTTTCATTACCCAGTATAAGGCACAAGCAATCTTTAGTACCTGTTGTGGCATAGCTTACTCTTTCAGCCCAAAATAAGGGCCTGTCACTTTCCTAATTAATGTGCTTCTTAATCACTTATCTATCAGGTCCAGTTGTGTATTTTGGCTTTATGAGGTATCTCAGTCATCACAGCAAACAAACAGAATATTGTATGTAGTTTTGCATTAACTTTTGGTCTAGCTCTTACTCCAGGTAAGCATAATGCCTTGATGATTTGCACAGGCTGTGTTCAGGCTTCCTTCATCAAAACGGCTTAATAAATAACAACAGCCATCTGCTTTCTTTAAAAAGACAGTCACAGAAAACATTCATTTGTAAGACTTTGATTAGACTTACTGCTAAATAACTGCCCAATTATTTGTCAGGTACTCATTAAAATGTAGTTAAGATCCATATGGTCCTTTATATAAAGACCTAAGACATCAGCAACTGTCTTTGTCTAAGGCTGGAAGCGAAGACTGCAGATTAGAAAATGTCATCTTAGCACTAAGAAGCCCTATTTTAAATATTGGTTATACAACAAGACAAAAACAATCTAAATATGGCTTTGTCTGCCAGTAGGCAACATATGCCTTTATGTCTGTCATATGGATGATCGTAAGCGCTGTCCCTTGGAAGAGGCATTATGTATTGCTTTTGGAAATGCAAACCCCTTAGAGTCTTAGTAGAAAGTAATGACCACCTTATCTGAATTGATAAAAATCACAAAGCATAGGCTGATACACCAAGGGATCATTTAAAAATATTGGAGTAAAACACTGAATTGAAAGCCTTTTGTAATGTTACTAGCTAGAAAAAGAGTTCAAAACTGCAGAGAATTGGGGATGTAAATTTGGGGTTTATATTATATGCCAAAAGTTACTTTGATATGAAAACCATCACACATTAAATCATTATGCTGCAAGATCCATGCAATAACCTACAGTTTAATTTATTATTGTATTTTGAAAACTTGTACTTAAGTTTCTGTGTAAAACAGCACTGGAGTTTCAATGAATGCTTTTCTAGATTAATTCTAATACTACTTGAAATTATCTTGTCCTATATACTTTCCTGGATTATTTCAATATTGGGTATGATTTATCTATTTACTAAAAATACAGTACACTAAAAATGTGGTAAGTAATTCTTTCTGGATGGAAACCTTGAAAGATTTATGGATTCTTTGATCTACTCATTAGGACAAGCTTTTGTACTCTTACACTCATAAGGAGTCTAAAACCAGAAGCTCTGAAAGTAGTACAGGACTATCTAATAAAACTTAGGTTAAAACTCTTACTTAAATAACCCTAATAAGGAGGAGTATGCTAATGTAGGAGGATGGTACAGATACTTTTTTAAAAATTAATACCACATGGTTACACTTTTTCCTGTTTGTTTTGTTTTGTAGGCTGGAGTAAAGGGAAAACTAGGCAGACTACTTGGGATATTTGAGGTGAGCTATTTCTTTTAAGTTCTAAAAACAATGGTTTGTTTGTGAGAACTGATAAACTGCAACATCAGACTTAAGTTCATAAGTATTACCTTCCTATAATTTTGCAGTGTTACTGGATCTGCTGCATTAGACAGGACTTTAGGTGTTACATGATGTGTGAAGATTCGAATAGACAGAGTTCAAAGTACTTAGACCAGTTTCACAGAATCTCAGAATATTCTGAGTTTGAAGGGACCCACAAAGATCATCGAGTCCAACTAGCTTTGTCTTGTACAGGGGTCAAACCCATTACCATGGTGTTATCTGGCACCAGGCTCTCACCAACTGAGCTAATTTCAGGTCATTTTGGACCTTTACTGGAAAGATTAAATTAATACTTGGACAACACCTAGATGTTAAAAAAAAAAAAAAAAAAAAAAAAAAAAAAAAAAAAAAACAAACACGCATAATAGATAGATTTGGGATTTCTAAAACATTATACCAGCTTTCTTTGAGGCACTCTTTTGACTTTTCCTCCCCGGTTAGATTTTGCTGAAGTAATTCGTCAACTTTCACACATGTAAATTGATGGGCCTGTATATGAATTCTCATTATGGCTTTGATTCACCAAAAAAAGGCCAAGGCTTTGGATAGCAGATAAATCCAACCTTTAGCAAACTATGTAGTTAAAAACACCTATTTGATAATATAAACATCAGACTCTGAACTACTGACAGTGCAAGGACACATGCTAGCTAGAAGTCCATTTTAGTGATGGTGTTGCCCACTTCTGCTCAGGTTCTAGACAGGAGCAGACTGTAATGTTAGTAGTCTTCAGCTCATAATACATCTAGTGTTACTGTGTTGTGCTGTACGTTAAGTGGAAGTCCCTTAGTCTCAGTTACGTACAAATCTTCACCCAGCTTTTAGAGGCAGTGCATTCGTAACAGGGATTTCCTGTGTGAAATATTACTTAGTCATGTGTCCCACTGTGTGAAGTATGGAAGTCATGACACAATTAGAGAAGCTCCTGAAGCTTTGTAGTTAGTAGTACTCACATTTTTCTGATACGTTTTGGGTTTGGGTTGAACTGGATGGTCCTACACATTAAGAACTTGGCTGTGTTTTAACTCTGCTGGTCAATCTACAAAAGTATTCTCCATTTCCCAGCTTAGATCAGAAAAAACCCAGGATACCTATCATGTTGTTGCCTTAAGACGGGCTGCAAAGCATGATGATTCACTGGAATTCAGCTATATGTTCTTCTGAAGCCATCTACACCAGCTAGAACAGAAGAGAGAAAAACTGGTGTTGCATCCCTTTTCTAGGTCATTTCTATGTTAAATCAAGGCCCTACTTTAATTTTACAACAGGGCCCCACAACTGTTGTTAGTACCATTGAGGGGGCCACACCTTGTGATCTGGGGATGGAACTAAGACAAGATGGGAATAAATGCTGCTGCTGAGTCCTCTTACTCTAGAACTCCAGCCAGAAAGAATACGTGTTATAAATATATCTATCCTATTTAATGGTGATACTGACAAAGAACTCTTGGAGAATTATTTCCTGGTAAAGCACAACAGTTCAAAACTATATTAAGCTTGTAGTGAAACAGAGTTAAATAGGAAAGGTTATTGGCACAAGGATACAACCATCTGTTAGGGGAGCTAGGCCGTAACATCTCTTGGTTCTTAATATAGTTGTAATCGTAGATGGTCCTGGGTTTTTTAGGAGCTCAGTTCTTCTCCAGGGGGAAGGATGGTTTGATTGGTTGGGTAGCACCTCAAACACCGCCACTAGCCTGCTTTGGAGTAGCAGGGAGTCATGTCTGTGCCAACCTTGCATGGACTGGCTGCAGCATAGTGGCCATGCCCTGAGCAGATACCTCTGTCAGAGTCTGTATTGGATCTGCCTTGTGCAAAACACATGCCTTGTAAACAAGTGGTGAGTGCTGCCATCATGGCAAACCTGTTGAATGAGCAGATGGCCAATTATTGCATTTGTCATGATTGCAAGCGTGGGCTATTTAATCTGCCTCACTCACAGAGTGAAACTTTGTAGCCAGCATTGTGTAGATGACATGGCCACATGATGCAGTGGTTCCATCTTGCAAAAAGTGTTTGGGTTTTTTTAAATGACCTTTCATCCAGGAAATGAGTTTTGGAAACAGTTTTAGCAAATGTGGTCTACTGTGGTAACTTAACAACAACATATGTAAAAGGTAAGTACTAGTACTTACCTAGGGTAGTACTAGTGGACAACTGCTAATATTTAGCTGGATGACCAAGAACTTAAGTCAGAACTCCACAATCTTCAAAATTGTTTGTGTTGTCTTTGGCGTGGTTGGGTTTTTTCAGTCTAGGAAAATAGAATAGCCGTTTCAAATAAAACTTTCCCTTTCCCATCATTATGGGTCTCATAAGTGCAGATGTTTGTTTAGTGAAAACAAAAGCCAGGCTTGCTGGCAACTATTCTTTGGAGGTAAGCAGTTTCTAATCTGATAGATGTAGTAAGTCTGTAAATTATTTAGATGAGACTTTAAACTTCTACTTCTAATATTCAAGCAGAACCAGGATCGGAAGCATAGGACGTACGTTTATGTTCTTACTGTGACGGAAATACTGGAAGACTGGGAGGATTCAGTTAATATAGGTAAATTAATTCTCTGTCCTTATGCGCTACACTTAAAAATGTTTTAAGCTAACTCTTTTTATTTTTCTGAAGCAATTTGTATAATTCAGGGGAAATACTAATTCTGTGCTAGAAAAAGTCAAGGGATGTTTGCACACTTTCATACATACATAACTAGGGTTGCTTGCAACATAGTTTTATACTTAGAATACTCTAATATATTATGATAGAATAAGTATCATTATTAGTTAGGGATACAGCTTTCAATTTTTTTAAAGGCCAAATACTACACTGCCAAATTGCTTTTTCCATAAAAAGTAGAATGTTTTACTGCCTGATACTCTAGGGTGTTTTTGAAAGTGTCCTTGATCTTAAGCGGTTTATATATGTTCAAGCATAGTATTTGTAATGCTGTAAAACCAAATGAAAAATAGAATTAATCCCACTTTTAACAATATTGTCATTGACCTGGTCTATATGTATTTTCAGAGACCTTGAATTTTAAAGGACCTACTTGTAAAAGTAAGATGGTCTTTAGCTGATTTTAGTAAAATTAAGTCTTGAAACTTATATGAACATATCTTTGATACAAGGTAAAATATTTTTTAGAACTTACAGCTAACCTGGGTAACTCCATATCTGGATGCATATGGATATTTTGAGTATGGAACATGACTTTTGAAATCAGACCAAGCCATTCTTCATGCATGCGTGTTCAGTCTAAAGATTGGTTTTCTGCTAGGCATGAATGTAGGATGGCAGTATCAAGTCATTTAAATAATATCACACTTTCCTCTAATGACCAGATGTGGCTTTTGGAGCATATAAAGAATCATATGAATTTCTGTCCAGTATCTGCTTCAAGAGTTATCTGAAAGGCTTTATTACGAATTGCATTTTAGTAAGCTTGAGTGAATCTCTTGCATTCATTGGTTCTTTCAAGGTCTTTTCATTAACTCTTTTGCCTGACAATTTCGACTTCTAAAGAACTTGAGAAAAAGTGAATAACTAGCTAGCAACCAATAGTGCTGTTTAAATTTTGTAACTCTGTTCTTCTTTGTGGATTGTACTCATTCAGGAAGGAAAAGAGAATGGTTTAAAGTAGAAGATGCAATCAAGGTCCTTCAGTGTCACAAGCCTGTTCATGCAGAATACTTGGAAAAACTGAAACTGAGCTGTTCACCCACCAATGGCAACTCTGTGGTTCCCCCTCTTCCAGATAATAACTCCTTATATGTCACTTCTGCACAGACTTCTGGGTTGCCCTCTACTGTGAGATAAACATTTGGATTACCTTTTTATTCGTGTCATCACAACAGGAGACATCTGTGATCACATGTAGGCATCTGTGTAACTGTCAGTTCTAAGTGAAATATGTGAATGTGTCATAATGTCAAATTTATTTGAACATGTTTTTCTTTTAGCAATGTAAAATAGAATTTCAGCAAACCAAAGCCATATAGGGATTTTTTTAAGATGCCTTAATAGGCCATTAAAAAAAAAAACTTGACTATATAAATCTCCATATCTGCTAAAATAAAATACGCATCTCAGTGGTGTTCAGCTTATTTAAAACTTGTGAGTTTTAGTCAGTAGTTAAAGCTTGAGCAAATAGTCTTATACTAAACTCTTATTTGGTATCCACAGATGAAGTGCTAAGACCTTAAGCTGGCAGTATTTGGGTAAATGGATGTGTTGAAGGCAGAGATGCACAAGGGTGACTACAATAAAGCACTAAACCACATTCAGCCTGTCAAGAGCAAAGGATACCAACATTAAGCACTGCTTGCCTCAGTTACCCAAAAGGTTGCCTTGTCCTATGCAATCTTCATTTAACATATAACTAGGGCAAGAACAATAACTTTGTCTTGCAGCTACCAAAACTATCCACTAGACTTTTGTTTCATCACCTGGTCAGCTGATGAACTGTCAGAAGATGTGAGTGAAAAGCATTGTAGATCTCTCTTCCCCCTATTTTTTGTTTCCTTTTAACCTTGATACATGTTTTGTTCATGGTGTGATTATACTGCAGGTTCCAAAAACTTCCAGTCTTCAATTGGAAACATGTCATGTCGTGTTCCTGCAGTCTGTTGTAATTAAAAAATGTTTGAGGGAAAGAAAGTATGACTTAACCAGGGGGCACCCTTGCGTTGCAGAGGTGTCTATTAGCAAGCATTTGTTGAAGGGTCTTGGCCTGCAGGAGCCAGTAGTGCTGCCCCCAGTGCTTGGGGCAGGAGTGTTGATACCTATTACACCAGTAGAGAAATAATACTCCTTTGTCTTATTAGGTGTGCTGAAACCCCCAATATTAAGTTAATTCTTAAATCCTTCAGTTCTACTGCTTTAACATCAATTACTTTAGCTTCTTCAAATAAAAGCTGGCCTCTTGGTAAAAATGTAGTTGGAATAAATGAGGTACAGCTGACAATTTCCCTGTTCTAATTATTTTCTCCTGCTTTTCATCCGAGAAGATGAAAACTAAATCCACTGTTGGTCTTAATGTTTTTACCATAGGATTTCTCTCCGTGTGTATGTGTGTGTGCATGGTTTCTTCTACAAGAACACAATCTAATTCACATGAACATCCTACTTCTGAATTTTTTCTAGGATATAAACCCAACTGTACCTCCTTTATATCCAGCCAAAACAGGTCGAGGTAGACCACTACCTCACATGTGAAGTTTATTCTGGGTAAAGCTCATTCTCTTATACAGCATTTGAACCTTTGTAAATAGTCCAACTAGTAAATAGTGAGTGTAAAATGGAAAATAAATGTAATTTAAACCTTTTGTTACTCAATACACAAATGGTTAACTTCTACTTTTTTAACACAAATTGTGTAAAATGCTGCTATGAATTTTTTTGTGCTGTTACACTTTTTTAGGAAAAAAATGTTGTTGCCACAAGTTACTCCTAGAAAAACAATCTTGTGCCATATGTAAATGCAGTGAAACTAGGGAGACAGATGATCTGATCTCTTAATGCTGCGCTCTTTGAAGAGGCATAAATACTACTGACAAGAGGCATGAGCCACAACGCTGAAGACTTCCGAAACAGGGGGTAGGACACTGCTTTCCATCCCTCTTAGCTCCTAGTCCAGGCCACTTCCAGAACTGGAAAGAACACACAAGTGTTCAGGTGCACCTAAAGGTGGAAGTATTGCCAACAGCTTCTCCATCCTTTCAGCCATGAGGTGGGAGGCCAGGGAAGGAGCGTTGCTGTTTCAGTAGTGCACACATGGGTACACCCACTTTACACTGAACCTGTGCCAGACTGGGACACCATTTACTCAGCTCACTACTTTAAACTGAATGGTCTTTCAAACACACTTGTTTTGCCACGTGAAACAGGAGAAAGTGCTGCTGAGCATGATGAATGTCTAATCTTTGTTAAAATCATACTCATGGTGTGGAAGGGTACGTCTGGCTCCGAAGCTGCCTTTAAAAGAATAAATCATTTAGCTCCCTTTTTTTGATCACTTTAATGCTCACTTTTTTGTTCAGTAGTTATTTTAACACTTTAAATTGAGCAAACTTGTATAGGTTTTCTTGTAACAAGATTATATCAAATCCATGAAAGCTAAACCAGAAGCCAGAGTTTGAGTTCTTATTCATTAAAAAAAAAATGCTCTGTCTCCATTTCAGATTCTTGGAATGAAATCAATCCAAGCTTGTTTGAGATTTAGTGGTAATGCATGATCTTATTTTTTAACTCTTAAATTATGTATTTGATAATAATGTAAAATGTACAGTATTGCTGTTGCTAACAAACTCAGAGTTGATTGCCTATAAATATTTTTGGTCACACACATTTGAGCTGTTCAGTAGAGCCAGACAGACTTTTTTTTTTTTTTTAAACAGCATTTGTTGTATAAATCTCTTCAGTCTCTATGCAACCTTCAGAATGAAAGCTCTATTGCTTAGTTTGACTTCTACTCCCTTTCAAAGAGAAATGTTTTGTGAATTGCAGATGTAAACTGAAGACACTTCAGTTTTGCTACAGGGAATAACTGTAGTAAAGAGACAGCAGTATGGCTTCAGTACTAATGAAATCTGACACTAAACTCCAGCAGAAAGAGTTGTAAAAATGGCAATAGGAAGACTACAGTTTTTTCTACTACCTATCAATTTGTTAGAAGCATTTTGTTTTTATATGAATCGCTAGTTAGATGGGCCAAACGTATTTCAGAGCAAATTTAGGATTTTTCTCATGCCAAAAATTCTGTACAGTGTATCCAGATTTGGTTCTCCAGAGGAAAAAGGGAGACAGGTTGTCATCTGCAATTGTCAGAGTCTGGTTTGTACTGCTGCTTTTCCTGGCTGATAGGTTTTGAGATGCTCATGACTTACATTATGGCAGTATCAAAGAAAAAGAGCCTTAAAGTTTAAAATCACATGGAGCCAGAATTAAGCAAAATGGATGTGCTTTTAAACACAAGAAATCCTGAGGTATTGCAGAGAGGCTGTTCAAGTGAAAAATCTTATTTTGGTGCTTACTGCACCCCTGACTTAGCCTAGCATTGTTCTGTTAACAACGTGCTGTGAAAAAAACGTGAGGGGCAGATACTTGGTTTACTTACCAGCATGGTTTGTGAAGTGAAAACTGAAAGGAAGGTGGGGTGGGAAGGGAATTAAGTTGTAAACATTTTGACCTGCTTGCATGGATTTTCTTTAAAGATTGATGTAAGAATTTTGACTTTTTATATTTGAAGAATACCAGAATAAAATTTAAATTAGTCCTGTGGATTATGCAGTCATTCCATTGCAAATATCGCACCAGAAATGATTGTGTGAAAGGCTTCAACCCCATCTAAACTATGTTTAAGTTTCATTTAATGTTTCCTACTTCCTGCCTCATCCCTTGCACTAGAGCTTTACCAAGCTAGTTGTGCCAAAGAACAGATTTCTTTTCCTTAACTTGACATGACACTCCCTCTCCCCTTAGCTCACATGTCCAGTGCGTGCCCCAGCTTGGAAAGTGGTGCCGGTGCTCAGCCTACTGCTGCACACCTACCTCCCCTTACCTTGTTTTTTGAACCTGCTTTCTTCCACATTGTTATGGTAAGCAGCTCCCTCGATCCCCCTCTCAGCATGACTTCTGACATGTAGACAGTTACCACACCTCCCTCTTTTCAGCTTAAGAAGGGTTTTACCATAGTCATGTCTGGTTCCTATCACCGTACATCCATGCATCAAGTGAATCATAAGACACAAATAGAGGTAGAGGTGTGACAAAGCCCAGCACATGGCAGGAAAGGCAGAATGATTGACTTTCCCAAGTCTTGGAGAGATGATAAAAATCTTAAAAGCTTAAACTGAAGAAGTTTAGGGTTTTTTTAAACTTACCCTCTTTAAACACTCTTTAGGCCTCAGGGCTGCTGTGGCACTGCCTCCTTGGCTCAAGCAATGGAAACAGTACATCCACATTAGGACAATGCTCCTAAGAAATGGTGTCACCTCTTCCCTCCAGACTCACAGGCATATCCTGTGATTCCTCACAGGAATCACAAGCATATTCCTACTTGTGACAATCTGATTGCTATGGGCTATGCACCACCACCAAACCAATGCTCTCAGACAATTTCCTGCCCTTAAATAAGCATAAAATACCGTTCAAAGAGCCATTTTAGGAAGGCTAGGGACTACTGACTGTGTCTGCTGTGTGATCAGCTGCTGCCTGCCTCATGGCCCACACTGCTTTCAGTACCTCAGTTGGTAGCACTGGTTCCCAACAGCTTTCCCTCATTTATTACCACCAGTTCTGATGGATGAGCAGTATGAAGAAGCATCAACAGCAACACGTGATGCTGGCCAAAGACCATCACGTTGTACACTTACCCTGCTGCTGGCTTACCTGCAGCCTAGTCCCCTTTACATCCAGACAGATTCTGTAACAAGGCTCTTGTCCTAAGGGCCTTTTTGCTGTCCTTCAACTGCTTCACTCTCCTAAGTATTTCCTTCTTTCCTGCTTTCTGGCTATGACACTAACGCAACCTGAATAAGGCTTTGAATAAGGCAGACAAATATCCACAGCAACTGAAGGAAGAAAAAAACACCATTAGAATCACCTCACTGTGTCTTCTGAGATTAATCTGCCTTTGGTAATTGTGCATGGGACCACAGACACTCTTCCGTAAATTTACCAGTACCCAGCCGAAACTTTCAGNTGGTAATTGTGCATGGGACCACAGTACCCAGCCGAAGCTTTCAGTGTTACCTGAAAGAACACTGTATTACTCACAAGTAGCTGATGGGAAACAGCAGTTCTTCTGAAGACACAGCAGGTATTCAGGCTGAGACAAGCACACCTGCTACAGCAAGGAACAACTGAACACCATGCATGAAGTATTTCAGATTTATAAATGATCTCACACGCCTCAGCAGGCAACTTAGGTAGGAAGGTGCATATTAGGCCTGAACCAAAAATACTCCTTCACTGCAGCTCTGAAGACAAGAACCCAGCTTACACCACAGTATCTGGAACAACCTTGCAACAAGTACTCCAGTCAGAGATTTTATGTGAAGTAACTTGTATTTACCTTCCTAAAAAATTAACTAATAAAAATGCTTCTGTTACATGCCACGCTTGCGTCCATCTCTTTAAGAGGGAAGGCTCATGCAGTGTGCTAAGTACCTGTGATTTCTACTTTCCAGTGCTCAAGAATCCTCCTTCAGGTGGACCTCGCGGTCCCTCAGTAATGGGCTGATCAACAGTGACAAATCCCTAGCAACTGACTGAGCAACCCAGGTGTGTCCTCTTAGGGTACAATTCCCTTTCCTAACCCAGGTCAGCCAGTGGGTAATGTTCCACTGAGCGCTTCCACTGGAGCAGTCTTTACCCAAGGATACTCTTACTTGCTCACACCTAACCCCTTATCTAAGTGTTGAGGGGAGTTCATGAAAGCAAACACCACAGATAAGGCAGTCATCCTGCTTGATGCCACTTTTCTAATGCACTTCAGTGCAACGTAGCAATTAGATATTTGCTTTAAAATCATCCTGCACACCTCCACAGTAAAGGCCGGAATAAACTGTACAAACTCCATTATTAACCTCGTGCCATGCTCATAATGTAACACAGTTCAGCGAAGCTCAATACCTTTATCAATTTGATTGCACTAGAAACTGTCCAAACTGTGCACGTAAGTAGGAAAGTCTTGTACTAAACCAGATACATTTAAACACAGGCAAAAAACCCACAAAAAACCAACAAAAAGACCCCACACCAACAACAACAAAAACAAACAACAAAAAAAGCAAACAAACAAAACAAAACAAAAAAACAAACAAACAAAACAAAACAAACAAAAAAAAAAACCAAAAAAAAAACAACCCCAAAGGGGAGATGCAGGGGTACAAACCAACACATCCTCTGAGCTGTGTACCAGAGCAGTCTCCCCTGAGGACTTTTAGGACAGAGGTGCTGCTCTTCTCTCTCCATACAATGGTGGGGGGAAGCCACAAGCAATTGAAAAGTTATGAGAGAAGTTATCAAGGTTATCTTTCTCATTTTACCAGATGTTAAGAACTGTTAAGAAACGTTTGCACACTGATGGCAGCCCAGTGCAGTTAAATGAAGCTCAGTGCCTAAGTAATGAATAATCACTCTTCCTTTTATTTCAGTGTCATATTACATTACAGTCAAGACATGTTATTGACAAAACCTACCAGACATTTTACTTTAACCCTCAGAGAAAACCCCAAAAAACCCAACCAAAGGAGGAATGTATATAAATAGAGATGTCACAATTTTTGATGTCACTAGTCCATTAAGATGTTCCACAATAGTCTCAATGTGTTAGAAATACAAGTACTTGTAAGCTATCGAAGCAATGTTTCACTTGGTTTAGACTAAAGTCAGCTAAGATACAAAAAACCTGTTCCATCAGTTCCCAATAATCATACACTTCATACCCACAACAGAACATGGCCACATGTGAAGAGACCACTGCTGAATATTTATGCAAAACCAAAAGCCTTCCTCCTGATCTACAGGAAACTACTGCTAAAGTATTTTGTATGTGTGGTTATAGAGCCCATGTGGTAACCCAGGCTCAACAGCTACAGTCACTACCCAAACACCGACACATAAAATGCACTGTCCTCACTCTCGCTCAGTATTTTAGGATGTTTGACACATAGCACCAGTAATGGTAGAGGAAGCCCATTTGTTTTAAAGTTACCGTAAATTGATCCAATAGACATGTACTAAAAATGGAGATAAAACTAACACTCCCTAAAAGACAGCTGCGTTTGCTAATCCGCTGCAATGGTAGCTATAAGAGAAATAACTGAGTTTCACATACCTGGGAATATACACCTACTTGACTGAGGAAAAAGTTATATCTTACTGGCTTCAATGAATTTAGCCTAAGTGTCACACATTCCTTGGCACAAGCTAGAATGAAATTCCCAGCTTGACTTTATAAAGGGCTCCAAAACCGGGTTTAAAAGTAAAGTAAGTATTATTTAATACACTATCTGGGTCTGCAGTCATCCTGTCTCTTACAGGTTACAATTGTCGAAGTGCCAGCTCAGGTCTTGTTTCTCTGCTGAAGGAGGGGAAAGCCACTCTCAAGCAGGATGCTTAGGTGGGTCTGACTGTCCTCTGCGGGTGCCACTCACCCTTGGACTAGAGGCAGAGCTGAGGAAAGCTGCATATGTAGTGTAAGGTAAAGCATTAAGAGGTAGGTGAAGTGAATCCAGAGTCCACGGCACAGCTCACTTACTCTCAGCCGCCTGGTACAGAAATTATCCATGCTAGTAGCAGATCCAGAACACAGGCCTGCTAACCCCAAACAGACATTTGTAAGGAGAAGAGAGGGTTAATGGTGCTTACCCGCTCTGAAGAACATGTTACCAGCCCTGGACCCAACTTCGGCTTACATTCAACACAGAAACTACTTTTAGAACAGTTTTTTTATGACTCAGTTTGGTGAAAAAGTTGAATTCTGAACCATTCTTCAACCATGTTGCAGAAAACTTCAAGGGACCGTATCGGTTACTAAGCACTGAAAGCACTGTCTGTTGGAAAACATAGTTTTAATAGATACTCTTCATCTTACATAAGAGCACAATAAATACACCACATTCTATAGAAATTTCAGAAGACACTAGAGTAAGAAGAGGTGAAAGAGGGAGAATACCAATAGACTACATAACCATACCCCTGAACTGCATGACAAAACACTCCCTACTGCAACCACTACAAGCTATCATTTATACATTTCAGGTTGGCCTCGCCAAAAGCTTCTAAGCTTTTTGTTTGGTTGGTTTGTTGGTTTTGTGAGGGAGAGGGCTTGGGGAAAGGAAGAGAATAGAGATACAAGAAATGAAAGGAAGCAATTAGATGGGTTCCCAGAAAAGATACTGGACTCCTAGACAAGATGCATACACAAAAAACAAGGATGAGAAGGAATTATTTCATCACTTTCCTTCCCTCCAATAAAGAAGCTTTGTTGCTATTTAAGCTGACCGGTTGCTCAAGCAAGTCGCTTAATAAGGCTTGTAGAGAAAACAAGTGGTATGAGTTACTAGCTGTAAGTGGCTAAGCAGACATCAGTCAATACACAAGCTGGCTCTAACAGTGGTTCTACACACTGGAATTTCATGTTAATAAAGGGCAGGAATTAAATAAGTTAGAAAACCGTGCTGCCTGATGTCTGATAACAATCAGCAAAGAGAGGTTATGCACATACTCGTAATTAGTGCTGTCGCTTGCTCTCAACCTCCTACTTCATTCTGGTTATTTCCACGAAAACACACATTAACGCGTTACTAAAATTAAGGTTACAATTGTTACATCAGAGACTTGTTTCTAAAAGTCACTCCAAATGCAATTTCATATTAAATTGGCCAGGTAAGGTCACCCACATAACACAAACTAATAAAAACAGTCAGCAAAAAGAAGGAAAAAAATGAAAAAAACCCAAAAACTTGTGAATTCTCCCTTTACTGTTAAATCTGTCAGACTGGTGAAGACAAACTGTCAATTCTGGATTCAGTTTTTTTAAATACGATTGTCACAGAGAAATGAAAACACAGCAAAATAAACTATACAAAGGCAAAGTAGAATAACAAAAAATATTTTACTAAAACATAAGATTTACAGGAGATTTTCCAGACAAGCCATACAAAATGGTCACAAGCTTTTTCTTGGAGGGATTTTTCTACACTTGACAGCAGAATCACAATAGTATTAGTGAAGGTGATGGATGTTTAATGTTCCCATTTTTTGTTCAAACAATGAAGCTTGTCCATCTACAGCGTCTAAGTTAGACTGGGCTAGAGGGTATATTCTAAAGTATAACTGGTTAGCTGCTTTTACCAATGTAATTAGCATCACCATAAAAAGGGAGGAGGAGCCCACAAAATTAAAACAGAAAGCCCCGCAGCTAACCCTGCCTACCTTCATTCACAGTGCTTATGCTTAAACCATGACAGGAAAAATGATTAAAAGCAGAGATGTGCTGCTGCTTTCAAACAATTTCATAACAATCCAGATGATACTTCTAGCCTCTGCTCATGCGGTACAATAGTGAATTAGGACAAGACACAGATTTGCTAATGTGCATTTAATCACCAAAGGACTGAAGATGTCTGGGCTTTTATTCTGTAATGTTTCTAAGACTGTGTCCATTAAATGCAAACAAAAAAAAGGAAGAGGTCTTGGCAGAACAGGAGAAGTGATGCACACTTGATGTTCAAAGCGCATTTAAATATTATTCATGGCATATAGCCTAGTCCATGCTCTGGCTGTAAAGAAAAAGAAACACACTTAAGAAAAGATGTAGTTTTCAGGCTTGATTAAAGTAATTTTAAATTCATATTCTTGAAGATCTCTTGTATGCCACTGCTGCAAGCACACAAAATGTATCAGTTCTAAGATTATAAGTGCAATTTCGAATTCCAGCTGCTGCCAACTTTTGTATATTATAGAAGCAGTCTGACAGCAGTGGATCCAAAAGTGAAGAGGCATAACATAGTAAGTGTTCCATTCCACTACAGCCTGCAACAGATGCAGTATCACAGATGTACTTTCTAGAACCTGTTAATCTGTTCCTTAAGGTGTAGAGGACAAGCAGTAGAACGCGCCTTCATTTTACCACAACTCCAAAACAGACAGGCTAGCAAATTAGGACCATCAAAACTCAAGATAAAACAGAACAGGAGTTTTTTCCTTCTATCAAGCCTCGCACACTTAAAAACAGACCACTGCAGGCACATTCAGGGCACCTGGACTATGACTGTATGCAGTAATAGTTTCTGCAAATTGCAGGCATAAAACTAGAGGTCAGGAGTTACATACCCCAGCCCGTGACTAATAAGCTATTCCTAAAACTAGAAAAAAAGAAAGGGTAGAAGATACATCACCTGTTTCTATGGCTTGGGCTTCATTGGTCTTCCATTGCTCAGCTACATCATTTGCTAGTGGATCATCTGGATTGGGAGCACTTAACAAAGCCTGGATTGATAGCAGAACTGTACGAATCTGCAAAGCTGGGGACCATTTATCTGAAGAGACATTTATAGCACTATGAAACACCATATTCACCACAGCCTACAGAAATAGCAAGTTTTTCCAGATTAAAGAAGCAGCAAGGTATTCTTTAAACATATGAAAATGCTTTTTAGGGTCAACTTACAAATTTCTGTACTTAATATGAGAAGAAGAAAGAAAACACAGTAGCACTTACCTTTCAAAATATCTAAACATATTCTTCCCAGCTTGTCTACATTAGGATGGTAAATTTTGGTCATGAAACGTACTTTAGGAGCTGCCATTGGATATTCTTCTGGAAGGAATAGTTCAAGTTTAAATGTCCCACCCTCAAAGGGGGAATCCTGTGGACCTGCAATGACCACATGAAAATAGCGTGCGTTGCTTTCATCTGGCTCCGCTTTTATCCCAGGGACTGGCTCTGCCAGCAAGCGCTGGGTTTCCTAGAAGAAAAGGAGGCAATGTAACAAATAAAACCCATTTAAAATAAACATCACCTGTACAAACAATTTTAAAAGCAACAAGCATTCATTTAGCCTATATTCAGAAACAATGTTCAACAGATACCTTAAAGTCAAAGAATATCTGCAGAAAGAAGATAAGGCTGTGGTAAACTGGTACCCATCTCCTCTCAGATCCTCACCTGCTGTGTGCTTCTGTAACACATAGTAATAGATAACTCAGCTGTCCTCAAATTTCTTAACTTTTGAACTATTGCCAAGCTGCTGTATTTTTTTCAATATACTTAAAAGCACTTTAAAGACTACAACAATGAAAACACCAAAAGCATTTCCCATTCTACCTTAAATAGAAACTCCCATAAGTGAAAAGCCAAAGGGATTAATCACCCGCAGAAGGTGTTCAAGGTTTACTCCTAACAAGAGTGGACTGGTTTATTAAGCTGAACAGTTGTAATGGAATCAGATCCAACTTCGAAGAATTTAAAGTGCTACTCTGCTGCAACACTAAAGGTATATTTTAAGAATGTTTTATATATTTAGACATATATATGCATAAGTAGCTTTGGTGTGAGCACTTTCAGCCTACATATAACCATGTTTAATGTCATACTAATAGACAGCAGGAGACAGTCAAGATGTTCCGTAAGCAGCAAAATTAGGGAAGGCCAGTCTCCTACAGTGACTTGGTTTCTCTGTTGCTCCTCTCTTCTGTCGATGCTACCTCAGGCACCAAGCTGTGACCATAGCTAAGAGCTGCCCATCCCACTGATGCACTGAGCAGACAGACCAAGTCCTGTCTACTTTGCCTTTCATCTGCTGCCTGTCTTCACAAGTCTTACAGGCACCATTCTGGTTCTGATAAAAAAGATCCCAATGCCAAAATGGGCAAAAGAACACTAGGCAGGGACAAAAAATCTTGCTAAAGCCTCAATTCCTCATGCAATTGTAGTCCCATTTCCTGCTTTTCTTCTAAGCTTGCTTTTACTGTGTACAGTTAATTTTTTCACCACCTTTCTGTGTTGGCTTTCACAAAGAAAAATTGTTTCTACTGACAGAAGATGGCAACTTGAAGGTGTAACATTAATTTATTATTTCAGTTTTATAGCACATTTATTCCATATACCTACAATAGCACTAATTAAAAAAATCATAGAATGGTCTGGGTTGGAAGGGACCTCAAATATCATCTAGTTCCAACCCTGCCATGGCCAGGGACACCTTCCACTAGACCAGGATGCTCAGAGCCCCATCCAACCTGGCTTTAAATGCTTACACTTATTGGGCATCCACAATTTCTCTGCACAACCTGTTCCACTGCCTCACAACCCTCACAGTAAAGAATTTCCTCCTAACATCTTATCTAAACCCACTCTCAGTTTGGAGCCATTTTTCCTTGTCCTGTCAGTACACGCCCTTGCAGTCAGCCTCTCTTCCAATACAGTAAGTCTCTCTTTAATACAAGCACAAAACAGACAGGTTACCTCTACTTGGCTAAATAAATTCTTCAAACATAACTGACTGCTATATTACTCTTGTAGAATTAAGTGTACACAGCATTTAAGTGGTATGGCTGTCCTGATGCAGTTGTAACACCTCATTTTACAAAAACTAATCAATAAATAAAGAAGTAAAGTCACGGTAGTTAATTCCAAAATCTAATTACTCATCACTGAATTGTCAACGTCTTACAAATCATAATACTGAATTTATTATTATGTACATATGCAAACCTAAAAATAAATGCATCTGGTGTGCTTCCTTGTTGTGACCACACATTGTCTACTTATCTGCATAGACATTAGCTGTCCAATGCCACTTACACACCTCACTGGAAGGCCTTCCAAGCTTCTTAGAGCTGTCTACATTTACTTCTGTGAGTATATATTAAATGATACACATAATTTTGTAACTTACTTGTTTGTATTCTGCTATTTACTTGTACACTAATTGTGTAAAAAAGCAGTTGTAACAAATTCTGATAGTTTATGTTCAATGGTATGAAAAGTCAGTAAGAAACTACAGATTATCCCTCTAAGCGCATAAAACATTCTCAGTTTCTTTCAACAAGCTGTCAGTATGAGTGCTGCCCCAGGTAAATGGGACCATTTGGGTTTCTATCTATGAAGGACCATATACTTTTTGACAGTTCTGGCAAAGGAAAGCATCTTATACCAAATACAAACTAATGCTAGCCAACTGAAAACCTAAAAATAAGAACTTATGGAAAAGACCAATTTTTAAACTTCTTCACAGATGGACTTTGCTGGAGATGTGCTTGTAAGCAAACCATGCCCTTGGTTCTGATGGGCAGACTCAAAGATTTTTTTTTTTAATATTAAGGATAACACATTTCAATAGCTGGACTGATCTCAGCAGTCCCCAGCTTCCCCTCAGTCACCCTAGTGCCCAAACTGCCTCCCTAGTTATGCCAGTATGCTGACTGTAACTATACTGGGCAGCCAATCCTGGCTTAAAATAACCCAGAATCAGCAGTTCTCTGGCAGCAGCATCAGCACTTCTACCTGCCAGCATATCTGAGAGAGCAATGCTTGGCTGCAAGCTGCACGTTCTGCCACTAAAAACCATTTGTCAGTAAACAATGCGAGAGCCCATCTATGAGAAAAACAATTTTTTCCGTGCAGGCACCCCGTAACACTGAAGGGGCTATTCCACCGTGAGCACGCCACCCTGCTCAGAAAGCCCTTCGTGCCTCCGCGTTCCGTGACTGTGGTTATCTTGCTATAGAACACCAGAGACAAGGGGAGTGTGAGGAAAAGTGTTTATGCTGCATACAGCCATACCAGTACTCTGTATACAAGCCTACTCTGGGCCCACACGGGACCCTTGGGCAACATTAATATTAGATGAAAATTCCTTTAAGCAAGCACACCTTGCCTCCTGCTCTGTGCACAGAACTCCACTACCATCAGTGTAATTGAAGCTGTTTTCAAAGAGAAATGGGGACAAAAACTTGAAAGAAACCTGTGAGGGAAGTGGTTGACACTCATCTTTCACACCTGCCAGGCTCTGGTGCAGCAGAGAGGAATCACCCGGCCAAACTTTGTCGATACGACTTAAAATGACAGGCCATGACCCCGGGAACACACATCACTGCCTTTGTGCAAAAGCTTCAGAAAACGCATCTTTTTACAGCTGTGTAACACAGACAAGCTTTTGAGACTGTGAGAAACACAGAGAAGATGCCATTTATTGAGAGAATGTGCAATGTTTGTACTTAAATACATCAACACCTCCTAAATTCTGACAGTAAATAAGGGGTTTGTCCTGCAATTATGAAGACAGTAACAATAATATCTTAAATATATTTTGGGGGACACCATGGAAAAAGAACAGAAAGGGAGAAACTATTCAAAAAGTTACATGGTAAGGTCTAAGCATATAAAATGCTTAAACATACAACTAGGCCCACTTCTAAGGTGATTACAGGGACTTGATTTCCACATTTTAGGGTAAGATGGACAGTCACAGACATGCTGATACTAAAATAAATTTGATTTGCCGTAAAACTTGCAAAAATAAGTAATATTCAAGAGAAAAAATTGTGAGTATACAGGCAACATTATGCACCTGGTCAGGAAGCTGACCTGTTTAAAGATTTTAATTAAGTGTACATTACCAATTTCAAAAAAAACCAACACAACAAACAAAACAAAAAAAAAAACAAACAAAAAAAACCTACCACCCTGTACATCACCCGCAAGAGAAAGAGGAGATGTGGACAAAACAAGGAAATGTTTAACTACACATTGATCTTACTCTGTAATTCCCAGAGGATAGCTACCCAATGAAAATAAGTCTCTCAAACATATTTAAATAAATTTAAAAAGGTTTCATTTCTTTTAATTAAACTTTTAACTTCTCACCTTTTTTAACTCATCAGGATGATCAAACACACGCAATACTTGACTTCCCATGTATTTTTAGGCAGTCCTTCTTACACTTTTTTATCTGAGGAAGTGAGTTTTACGCATCTGTTACTTCCCCTTTTTCCCCAAAAACTGCCTTTAAACCCTTTGTTCAATTTCAAGTGTTCTGTATGTTTTGTAAGCTGTCAGTGGCTAAGACTAACCAAGCTCTGTGCTAGTGGAGAGGAAGACACGAACTCCAGAACTACTACTGCTGTTTGGCCAGTTTATTCCAACCAAGTATTTACCGCCCTTGCCCAGCAAAAATCCCTGACAGTAAGGATAAAAAGAGCTGGAACACTTGTCATGTTCCACTACAGGGAACTGTAAGAAGTTCTTTTAAAAATGGATGGTCGGGAACTAAATGAAGCCAAGCGAGGCAAACCTTGTATCTGAGAACTGTTTATTGATAACAAAAAGGAGAGGGAAAAGGAGTTGCCTGAGCGAAAGACGGCTAGAAGAGACAAAAAAGAAGAAGGGAAAATGGAGAGAAGAGAGAGGGGACAGACACAAAAGTAGGGTGTTACACCAGCAGGGCAGCGCTGTCAGTGTCTGGGCGCCGGGGGGTGCGCGCTGCCTGCCTGCGGACAGGCTGGGTCTTAGACAGCCTGCACAGCTCCCAAAGGGGCGCGGCTCCACAGGCGCAGCTCCTGCCGCGATGGCACCGCACACGCGGTGAGTGGGTGCTCGGACGGAAGGACCGGGACTCTGGACAGGGTCGCGGCGNTGAGCCAGCGAGAGCAGGAAGGTCGAGTGGGGCCAGGGCAAAGGAGGGAGCGAGCAGGCCAGCAAATGAGCAGTAACGAGCCCCCGAGAGCAGCGAGTTCTGACGGAGCTGGTTTTTAAACGCCCCGGCCCCTCCCAAAGCCTGCCTGCTAACAGGGAACCATTGACCCGGTCCAACCACCCCGTGCTGTCCATCGGTGGAGTTCTTCGTGNGCGGCAGTCAGGGGCACAGGACAGGTGCAAGGGTGAGCCAGCGAGAGCAGGAAGGTCGAGTGGGGCCAGGGCAAAGGAGGGAGCGAGCAGGCCAGCAAATGAGCAGTAACGAGCCCCCGAGAGCAGCGAGTTCTGACGGAGCTGGTTTTTAAACGCCCCGGCCCCTCCCAAAGCCTGCCTGCTAACAGGGAACCATTGACCCGGTCCAACCACCCCGTGCTGTCCATCGGTGGAGTTCTTCGTGACCTGGTTGGGGAAGCCCCTCCACGGTGTCCCTTACTGCCTGCCTCGTGTGGGGTGTTGCCAGGTGAAGTCTCCCCAGAGACGAGACTTCCCGCACTCCCGGCTGCCTCCTGCACGTGGCAGGTGTGTACGCTCTCTCCCCCCACATGCCTCTTGACAACCCGAGTTGAGGCAAACTAATATGGCTGAATTCAAATTGAATTGGCTCCTCACAAACACCTATATATAAACATGCTAAAAAGGAAAAAGAATCAATCCACAGAAAACCAGGTTTTGCAGGTCTGCTGCTCACAATAACTGTTTTTACAATAGAACAGTTAATTTTGTCTTCAACAAGAATACCAACTCCCATCAATAAGTGTTCCAGAACAGTATTTTGTAGTCGTTTTTTATTAGCTCTCATCTAGCATACTGAAGTTTCACAGAAGAGATTTCAGGGCATATTTTGAAAGCACTAAACCTTTCAATTAAGTTTCCCATGCTACCATAGGCAGCTATTTCTATTTGTCATACTCTGCAATGTTTTTGGATTGAGACTTCCTCTCACTCCTGCATTTACTCCACTTTTTCAAATTCCAAGTAATGTAACAATTTCCACTGACTAAACTAAATTAATAAACCCAAAAGGAAGATACATGCCAGTCTGTACTTGGAAAAAAATAAATCTGTCAATCACAACTGGTTATGCCTCTCCCCTTTTTATGCCTCCCCTTTTTTATTTTTAATTAAGTGGTTAAAAAACACAGAAGTGTTGAAGGTGTTTTGACAAGCAAAAGCAAAGCTTTCCTTATTAACACAGGTGGCCTGAAGCAGAGTGACAGATGATACTGATGGGACAGATGGTGTAGCTGACATTCTGCATAGCTATTCTTCTATGAAGACATTAAATTGAAAACTAATTGTACCTGAGGGGGAAGAAACCCTCAACCTGTTTTTATCGTAACATGTGAGAATAGGAAGCCTCAGGAATAGAGAGCACTGTGATCTGTAGAAGAGACCAGCAAGCAGGAGGTGGGGGTGAGGGCTTTTGAGGCTGCCAAGAGAAGCCACACATTGAAGAGAGACTGATCTGCAGGGGAGCATGTTTCATTCATTCTTTGAATGAAACATGCTTTGAGCTTCTGCTTGGTTATCCTGCTTTCAGTTAAAGCGGAAAAGAAGTTACTGAAAAGCAGACATAACCACCAGGATTCTCCCAGTTCATACACACAGAATAAGACAGAGCACCTCTTTAGGGAAATAAACTGAACAGCCCAAAAGGTGCTTCTGCACATACACACATACAGGAAAATCAACTGCTAATGAACGTGGAGATTGGAAAAGGGATACAAGGGAGGAATCCATTAGAAATATACTATTTTAATCACTTTCACTCTTGAAGAAGTGTTTACAAAAGCCTCAAGCTGCCAAGGCCTCAATCAAAACTAAGAAAAAGATTTCTGTATGCTACCCTTTTGAAAAACAAAAAGCTACTTCAGAAGTCTTGCTTGCTATCAACAGACTAAGGCAGGACCAACCAAATAACTACAAAAAGATAGTGCCAAAATACAAAAGCGGCAAATTACTACAATCAGAAGACTCACTTATGCAAGTACTTGCAAAAAACCCCAAACATTATTTCTTACCTAGCAGAGCCACTGCAGCTGAACTGTAAAGCTTTTCTGCCTGATAGAGACCACTCCAGTACTGAAGGAAAAAACTTTGGCATGGGATTAGAAAACTTCTAAAGCTTCTTCATTGCATTTTCAAAAGGAGTACTATTCTTTGCTTGGAAAAACAGTGCAATTCTGCTCCTTGTGCTATGGCAATAGTTAATCACCACAAATTTTACACTGTCTGCCAAGAGACATGGCTAAAGGAGTTAGGAACAAATCAGTATCTAGCACCTATAAAACATGTGAACTTTAAAGCTACTGTGTGAAGGCCACTAAAATTTAAGAGAAGCTTGCTTGCGAAGTCAGCACAATCTAGCTCAAAGAAGAAATCCAAGCTCCGTATCTCTAGACAAATGTGCTTTGCTTAGTAATTCAGCCAACTGCATTACATTTTCCTGATACCCCAGCTTTCTTATTTCACATTCAATATTACTGCTATACAGATGCCTTTAATAAATAAAACATGCTGCTTACTAATCCACAAAATAAATACTGTGGTCACAGTGAATGTTACAACTGAAGGAATGCACTTCTTTATAGAATGGTCTTCTGCTCTACAATGTCCTTTAATACCAGCTGTGAAATCACCTAGTGAACTTTGTAAAATCCATTAGAACAAAGGTAGCTTATAGAAATCACACCACTTTACAGGGTCTGAATATTGCAAGGTGATAAATGATCAGCCACTGCAGAAAGGAAAAGAAAAATACGAACTTGTGCTGCCTTTCCAGTTCAGCCTATTATGCACTTTTACTTTTGCCTGTATAGCTGTCTCTTGACCTCATGGTCTAACCCAGCAAGTAGCCAATTTGGAAGAGAAGAAAAGAAAGGGAAAAAGTCACACAAGAGAGAAGAGTCCCTGATGCAGTGCACCACATGTTCCACACAAACAGCTGTGCCAACAAAAAGCAGGGTGCAAACACATGCTCTCCGAAGGATGGGAGAAGATTCCTTTTGGTGAAAGGGCTGGTTTAAAGAGTTGGGACTGCCGCGTTAATCACAGCGGGATACCAGCATAACAGATTACTATTCTGTAACCAACCTAAAAAGGAAATGCAGAGCCTTCCTCCTCATTCCAAAGGAAGAAGCTTAACTACCAACTGGGCTAATTTCAGTAACAGATGGTAAACTACTAAATTAAAAGTCTTCACCCATCTATAAAAGTCTTAAACACCAAAGACTCTGCATATCTTATTTGTTATAAACAGTTATCTAAGAAGCTTTTATAGCACTAAGACTACAGAAAAGCATCCTTATGGCTAGCAACTTTATGCTAGTGCCTTAAAAAGAGAGATAACATCATTCAGAGGCTGACATATCTGTGATAAAATTATTCTGAAACTTCAAAACACAAAACATTAATAATGGGCTCTTACATAAAGAGAAAATACTACAGGTCTAAAAGCTGTTAAATATTTAAAATGGGACAATACCACATCTTTATACAAAGTCTCAGGGGAATGATTCCTTCCGTATATTTTCAGTAGCACATTTACTAGCTCAATTCACCAAGCAGTAGTCAAGCAATTTTCCTTCAGCATCACCTACTAAGATGGAGGTTACACTCCTACACCTTTGTCAGGCCAACGCAAGGTACAAGTTCTCTCTAATCTATATCAGACAGGGAGAAAGTGTAGGTAGTATCCACCCTTACTTGTAGGTTCAGCAAACCCTAGCTTTATTCTGAACATATCAGGGAAGATAGATGATGGATCAATCTACAGCAGGAATTACAGCTCAAGTATGAGTATTTATGGCTGTCACCTTGCCAGAAATCACCATCCTGCAAATCTTCTGAGAAAGTAAACCCTGTCAGCACTCTCAATGCAACTCAGGAAAAGTGAGCTGGGTCTTCTTAACTAGATCTTTAATCTGAAAAATGCTGACTGACGACATAAAAACTCTGCTGCCATCCAACAGAGGACAGTAACTTCCAAGAGAAACCATGGAACAGCCGGCATTGGCTGTGCGTAAAAGCATCTTCCACCAGTACAGATGAACAAAATCCGCACATCCCTTGGCACATTTCTTCCACAGGTCCTACAAGCAAAGGTCTCCAAACAGCCAGCTACAAAACAAACTTTCTGGGAACCCTGGCCATTTATAAAAGGAACAACAGGATGCAATGCAACACTGTATGAATAATTCCAAGATAACCAAAAATAAGTGTTACTTGTAAAATGAAAAAGGCACCCCAACTGAAAGAAATCCACATCAGCTTGCCCCATTTTTTTTGTATTTGGTATGATCTAATTTACCTGCATTACCAACTGAGCACATGGAGAGGGTGTATGTGTCAAGCTGCTGGCAGCACAGGGGCTCCAGGGATGACCTCTGTGGGGAGAGGCCAGAAGCTGTACCTCATCAGACTCAGCCAGCTCCAAAAACATGCCACAGGACATGGGTGAACCCATCATCCAAGCTGGTGGCACACCTGGGAAAACGTATTTAAATAAGGACAGAAAACAACCCACACAGAGAGAACAGCAAGAGGTAAAAAAAAATAAGTTTGTGAGCAAAACTAGTGTGAACACCAAGATCAGAGAAGGATGGTAAAGACGAGCTCCAGGCACTAGAGCAAAGATTCTTCATAGCCTATGAAGGACCACAGTGGAGCAGATAGCCACACTGTAGCCCATTTAGAGGACCACTCTGGAGCACAGGAAAAGTGTGAGGAGGAAAGAACAGCAGAGAGGAGCTGTTGTGGACTGACCATAAACCCCAATTCCCCAACCCCTTGCATCCATCAGGGACAGGGTAGTTGGGGAATAAGGAGTGAAGGACTGAAGTTGAGTATTAGAAAAGGGTGGCAAAGGTGTTGTTTTCAATTCTGTCTTTGTTTCTCAATTATCCAATTCCATCTCACCTGGAAACTAATTGATTAATTAATTTACCCCAAGTTGAGTCTGTTTTGCCATGGTGATTATCAGAAAATGATCTCTCTGTTTTGACCCATGAGCTTTTCCTTCTTATTTTTTCCCCCTCCCTGCTTGAGGTGGGGAGAGAGTATGGCTGGGTGAGCATCTGGCCAAGGTCAGCCCACCTCAGCATAAATCCTACAGTAATTTTTAATCTGTGTTTGAGCTGTTGTATCCAGAACCACTCTTAGAGAGAATGTAGTAGACAGTTTCAGACTCCACAGATGATATTGAAAATTAAGAATTTTTCAGAAAGAGATGACAGACTTAAAATTAAAACCACTAGCTCCATTTCCTGCTACAGTTGAAATGATAACACTTATCACTTGCAGACTACCACACATAACAATTTATGTGGGAGAAAATGTGAGGAGGAAAAAGAGAGATCTTTCAGTTTAACTGATTGCTCATCAGTCATTTCAATATTTGCTTCCTAAGGGAGATCAGACATTTGCTGCCAAATCCTCCAGGAAGATTTCTACAACAGATGAAAAAACACTACCAATAGCAAAAAGCAGTGAGATTTTTTTTTTAATTACACCTAAGTTCCACTAATTTTTAGTCATTTAGAGTGGAAGTCCTTTTGTTTTATTCTTCATTGGCTGTTGAGTTTACAATTAAGTCAAATTGCTTTTCTATCCACCATTTCAGCATGGTTCTCAGTCCTTCTTGATTAACCTCACGTAACTACCTCCACCATTTCCTCTCCTCACAAAATGCATGTCTGCCTGAATGGGAAGTTCTAACTTCTCAGCAGCAGTGCTAATTTGAACAGTCATCCTTCCACGTACTCCCTTCATCAGCCCAAGTTTTTGGAAAGCCAAGTAACAGATGAGATCACAAATGATTTGGCTTAAAAAATAACCTTTACTGCAGAGTTCTGAGCCAAATCAGTTTCTCAGTCTAGGTTCACCTCAGTGGCACAAAAAATTTTGTGCCTGCAGAGTCCAAGATTAATCTGTTCATACAGTAAGGCTGTTCAACCAAAATCAGAATCATAGAACAGACTGTGTTGGAAAGGACCTTAAAGATCACCTTGTCCAACTCCCCTGCCCTGAGCAGGGACACCTCCCACGAGGCCAGGTTTCTCAGAGCCCCATCCAACCTGGGCCTTAAACACTTAGAGGGATGGGGCATCCACAACTTCACTGGGCAACCTGTTCCAGTGCCTCGGCACCCTCACAGTGGAGTTTCTTCCTTACATCTAATCTAAACCTGCCCTCTTTCAGTTTGAAGCCATTCCCCTTGTCCTATCCCTATATGCCCTTGTAAGAAGACCCTCTCCAGCTCTTTTGTTGGCCTGCTTTAGGTACTGGGAGGCTGCTACAAGAATGAGCCAGATTAATCACAAACTTCTGGTAATCTAACTTCACTAGGTGGTAACTTCTTCACCTTGTGCAGCTCTGCAAAAAACAAAGTACAACAACCAACTTTGGCCTTTCAATTCAGACTATGCAGAAAATACATTTCTTTCATACTTTCATTCTGATCACAGGTAACCCTTGCCAGTTACTAGTGCCATTACCTTCCAACTACACCCAATAGTCCAGATTAATTTTGGGGTATGAAATAGAAACTAAAGGCTTTAGCTGCACAGGGCAAAACTTAAAGCAGTATATTGGCACACTGACAAGTTATAATTACTTGCCAAATGACAATTCTTTCCCGTGCAATAAGGGGGAAGATCACACTGATCTCCTTCACCAAGAAGTGATAAATTGCACACACGAAGGTAAAAAAGCATGCATGTTTTTGCTTTGATTTTTGAAGGGGAGGCAGTAGGAAAAAGTGAAACTTATCAGTCAAAACTGTCTTCTACATATAGGGTAAAGCTGCCTCAGAAAACTACAAGGACTTAATTCAAAACTTAATATAACATTACATCACATTTTGGCACAAATTCTTCCAGGGTCTATCAATTCATTAGCTACAATTATGTAAAGAACTGGCTGTAACCAGCATTACTGAAAATAAATTGGTTACCTAAGCAGATGTCATATTGTCAGAAAGATTTCAGAATGTTTACATTAAAATTGTATCACTGTAAAATAACTTTACTGAAGAAAATCTGAAAATAACATTACCTTTTAGGACAAAGAAAAAAAGAATTAGCAGCAAAACCCATTAAACTGTAAAGCAAGGGTCAAACATCATAAATAGAAGGCTACAGTTTGGTTCTCAAAAGCCAGCCTCCACAGGAATTCTCTTCCTTGCCATATAATCCTCAAGTGTCAGCATTCCACATGCCCCCGCTTCCTGGACTCATTCCTGGGCTAATATCTCTGATACACTAATGTTTCTACCACCCTGCAGCTTCCCAGACCCCAACACCAACCCCAACTGTATCTAACACCGCCTCCCAAAACAAAGGCAAGAAAACATGTTCCAAGTATCAACATGTCAAAGGCATCAGCTGTAAAAAAAGAAAAAAACAGTGGTACAGCAGATTCAGAAAACATTAACTAGTACTCAATATATTGACAGTTGTCCAGCAAATTGAAACTACAGCTCTGCTAAGCAAGCACTGTGAATGAACTCTGAATTGCTCACAATCCTCTCACACACTTCTGGCTCTTCAGCTCCCATCACCACACAATTTTAACCACTGCTAAACCACTTGCAACAAGATGCAGACAAACGTATCCCAAGTAACAGTGCCTTCCCAGAAGAAAAAAAAAAAATACCAAAATCTACCCACTCTTGGAAGAAGACCTTGTAGCCAAACAGTTAACATGAAGAGGGGCATTTTAAGGTCAGCAGCACTCTCCCCTGAGAATGACCTCATTCTCAAATTTTCCACAGCAGATTACAGGATTTTGGAACTGTGAATCTGAGATCCTATGAAAATTCCTAGAGGATTATCTACATACTAGCACAGACAGACCTTTTCATGGTGCATCTCCAGCTATAGTAAAGTAAGGCATAACTGAGTTCACTAAGCTAAGAGTGTAAACCATTCCTGCAGTTATACTGATGGAGCACATTTGCATTGGAGGCTCACATTAATATACAGTGCAGAGTCAACTATCAAAATGTGGTTAAAGCAAACAGTAATTCATACTGAGCTTCTGTCCAAATGCTATCTGTACTGCTTTTGCATGGCAAGGTTCTGGTACTGGCGGGGCAGGGCCCACAGAGGTGCTTCAGTGAGAAGCTGCCAGAAGCTTCCCCCATGTCTGACAGAGCCAGAGCCAGCCAGCTCCAAGATGGACCTGCCCCTGGCCAAGGCTGAGCCCATCAGCAATGGTGGTAGCACCTCTGAGGTAACAAATTGAAGAAAGCAAAAAAAACCCCACAACCTAGGCAGCAGCAGCCAAAGAAATAAGATTATGTGAGAACAACTCTGCAGACACCAAGGTCAGTGGAGAAGTAGAGGGAGGAGGTGCTCCAGGGCACCAGGCACCAGAGACTCCCCTGCAGCCCACAGTGATGCAGGCTGTCCCCCTGCAGCCCCAGGCAGCATGGATGACCCCATGCTGGAGCAGGTGGATGTGCCCGAAGAAGACTGACCCCATGGGAAGCCTACAGTGGAGCAAGCTCCTGGCAGGTCCTGTGGATAGAGAAGCCCACTTTGGAGCAGGTTTGCTGGCAGGACATGGGACTCATGTGGTGTGAACTTGTGACCCACACTGAAGCAGCCTGCTCCTGAAGGACTGCACCCTGTGGAAAGGACCCACACGTTGGAGAACTTCATGAAGGAACCCCATGCTGGAGCAGGGGAAGAGTGTTGAGAGTCCTGCCCCTGAGGACAAAGGAGCAACAGTGAAAACGTGTGATGCATGAAACAGAACCCCCATTTCACTGCACGGCTGAAGGGTAGGAGGGAGAGGAAAATCAGGAATGAAGTTGAGCCCAGGAAGAAGGGTGGAATGGGGGGAAGGTGTTTTAAGATTTAGGCTTAATTTCTCATTAACCTACTCAGATTTGATAGGTAATAAGTGATACTGACTTCACCAAGTCAAGTCTGTTTTGCCCAGGACTGTACTGTGTGAGTGATCCCTCCCTGTGATTCTCTTGACCCTGAAGCCTTTGGTTGTATTTTCTCCCCCCTGCCCAGCTGAGGAGGGGAGGGATAGAGTGGTGTCTAGCCAGGGTCAACCCACCACACCACCTATGGCAAAATTTGCAACTTGCCATCTCACTATTAATCCACCAGTCACATGTAACCACAAAAATGTGGTTTTGTTTTGTATTATTCCACAAAAAAAATTTTGATGATATTCTGAAAGCCATCTAAACATAACAGATAAAACAACTGCATGCAAAGGAACAAAAATCCATTGGTTTACTATAGGTTTGTGCCTCAAAGTTGCTCAATTATTATACAAGATGGTCCAACCAAGATTATTGCCTCTATCTGGTTTATTTTCTTGGGTTTTCCTCAGTTTTTATTCTACAGGGTCTACTGAAAGCTTCTTAAGAAGAGGTTGTGAAAAGTTACCAATGTCCTCTTAAAGACCTGTTAATAGGACTCCACATTTTCTTTTTAAAACTTAACCTAACTGGAGGATTTTCTTATCCTCTGGGTCTAAGCCTTCTTCTCAGCTTCCCTCCCATACCTGCACAAAACAGCTGTCCTGCCTTCAAGCTTCCAATACCTGCCTATATACCCCCCCCCACTATCCCAGCCAGCCCATGCTATATTGGTCCCCTGGCAAGAAGACTCAAATGAGGGTTGCAAAACAGCCCATGTATTATCTTTCTACCTTTCTACATTGTGAGGAGCAGGGAGAAGGTGTTTTTAAGAAGAGCACAAAAACACTTTTGAAAATTCCCAAAATTTTCACCCTTCTATCAAATTTGAAGTTATCCACAAGATTCAAACTGCATACAAGGTGCAGAAAGACATTACATTCTCCGAAAAATGTCAAGGAACAGCATTCTCCAGAAGTAAGGTTTTCTGTGCCTAACCACCATCCAAAGAAATACAGAACACCACAAAAAGGTATTAGGCTTACCTCAAGTCTTTTTTATTAATTTTTTTTTATTCAGGAAATAAGAATGTGGTCAGAAATGTCAAAGAAATCAAAAAGTAGCAGTGACTTAAATTTTCATGTGGAGACAGAGTTCCATGCCTCAAAAACCCACAGCTTCCAAGAAAAAGTAAGAAACTTCAAGTTGGCTGCCAGCAATACTTTTAAAGAACTTCTAGAAAGTTCCAGTTGCAGGCTAAATACCTGATTTGTATTTAAAAAAACAACCCCAAACATATAAAGCTGATTATACTGACCTCTAATATAGAATGCTGTAAGTGCCTAGCATTAGCTTTACACACACATTTACACACACACCAAGAGAATCTCCATAAACCTCCCAGAAATTTTACATGTTGAAGCAGCATTTTGTAGCTAGCAGTCCAAGTGTTCCCAGAGTCTCAAAAAATACAGCAAGCAGGAGTTCACTGCAGATAATGGAAACAGCTTCACACAGTAAAAAGCCAGGAATGCGTATCTCAGACAACACCACAGGACTGTGCAGGGGAGGAAATCAAAGCCTCTGTAATTTAACACTGATAAATTCATTACAAAAAAAAAAAAATCTGAAGGAGCCTCAGATACTGCTTCAGATGGTTACTTCATGATAGGAGCAGCTGCAATGAGTGTAACAGAAGCGCTACTAACAACTGGCTACAGTCAACTTACAGACCTGTGCATCAAATCATGAAGGATGAGATCACTGCAGCAACGAAAACAGCAGGAAAAAAAACATTTTAAAAGATTATATGGGGCAGTATTGTCCATCCCATTCAGATAAACTGGCTGCACTTGACACAGCAATGAGGTGGATTGAATGTCAGCCAAGAAAAAAATTCAGATGCAATTTAATTCCTTACTCGACTGGAGGTACGTGACTTCGCAACACGGGAAAGAATTGATGTATTAAGTGCCTGAAAGTAAAAGTCACTGGGCTTATTTACTGTCTGTTCCAAAGGCTCACCTTCTAATACTGGAAATAGTCACTTTTTGGAAAAAAGTTTACAGCATCAAAACCACACATCTATGTAAATGTGCCAGTAACACATTTTAATTTTATCTTACATTAATACATTTTTTTGTCAACATGATTCTCATAGGACCCCTGGTGTTGAATCACTGAGGAAAACAAAAATACCTCTTCTCTATTCACAAGATACAAGGTTTTCCTATTCTGATTATGCCTTTAAAGATTCAAAACAGTATCAATGTTTTCTACTCACCATTTGTGATGTGCTAAGAGTCATAATTCTAAAGCAAGTCTTCTTTTGAGTTTACAGGCCATTCCCACACACACTTTATTAAAGTCTGTTTCTAAGTAATCTGAGGACAGCAAGTTGGGACTAATTCAGTATATTTGCAACAACTGCTGTGCAACACCCATATTGTCACCTTTTCATTGAATTTGAAGAAAATACTGGAAATGTAAACAGAGCTCTTGCAGCGACAAGGAAAGCTCCTGCTGTCCTCCTGGGCTGGATGACAGCCTGCGCATAGCAAAGACGCAGGCTGAGGAGTACAGGGCTGCAAGTCAACCTGAGAGCCCGGCCATCTGCCAGCAGTCGCTCAAGACAGGGAATGCCAACTGCATTTGGAACGGCCAGCCAGGCTCAGGACTTCACTGCAGTCCAAATACAGTGTCCTAGCCCCACGCAGCCATCGACGGTCTCCCCTGGACAACAACACAAAGGGTGCATGCGGAGAAAAGGGAGAAGATCTTTTCCTAGAAGTAACCCAAGCCATTTATTTATCATAAAATTTATTACTGTGCATAACATGAAGATTTCATTTTCTTTACTGGAGTTATTTTAGTGTTACTCAGCTCTTTCCTATCTCTCTCTTCCATTTCCTTTCCTGATCTTTCAAATTCTCACTAGCAACCGAGTTCACTCCCTCCCTCTAAGGCACCCAGAATAGGAAATTTAACACTAAAATCAACACTGGCATGATAGCAAAGATCAAAACAATCCTCACTCAAGACTCCTGAAGACTTAAGCAGGCGTATTTCTGGGTCTGCACCTCTGCAGCGGCAATATTTCAAAATATGACTTTGCACATTTTTGAGGCTGTAGTAACTAGTCAGACTCAAGTCCTGGATCATATGCACATCTGGCAACCTAAGGTATGCAGTGCACAGGAGCTGAAGAGCTGCTCATCTAACACAACCAAGCCAAGATTTAAAGGCTCTAGACTGGCTGCAGACAGGGATAGAGTGGTGTCTAGAAATTTACACACATGGAAAGTTACACACAACCCACAATACACACCACCCTGTAATAGATAATCCCAAAGAATGTCTAAGAGGGATCCTTCATAGAAAATCTGGAGTTTCTAGGACTCTCTTTTTCCCTCTACCTTTCTTCTCCAGGAGGAAAAGAAACAGTACCACATCACCACACATCTTTCAACTGAGTTGTGTAAATTGTGCCAGCATTTTTTTCTAGAAAAGCATGAAGAAAACAAAAACATCAAGAAGAAAATTTATGCACCAGCATAAGTGGGTGCACTTCTCGGTTGTATTCTGGGGAATTGTCAAGAGCAATGAAAAATTTAACGCAGACACCAGCCTCATGACTGAGCTCTTACTGCAACTCTGTGATAAACACCAGTTCCACTGTATTATGAATCACTGTTCCCTCACACCTGAAATACATTCAGCTTAGCATGCTGGGCACTCAGGAAGCTGGATAAGCATCAAAATCTGTAAGACTGGTCTTCTTTATTTTTACTGCTCACAATTCTGAGCACTAATTGTAGTTTAATTCTGTTTCACGGAAGAGAAACACTACTCCTGCCTTACTTTACCTCATCATCTCTATCACCTACTTGATAACTTGACGTCTTAGACAAAATAGTTATATTTTTTCCATCCACTATTTCACATTTTCTACATTTGTTTATTTACAATGGTTGCCAACAGAGAAAGATTCACAGTATTATAAATGAAGACCCATTCACTGCAACGAGCAATGAGGATGCTGTCGTTTCCTATGAGAGCTAAGGAACCTTACTGGAATCATTCAACAACTTTTCTAAAGGGAATGATCACCCCTTCGAGACCTTCAATTCACACCATTACAAATCGAGTAGGAGACAGCAGCCCAGCAGGAACAACCGCGTGAGCTACAGGACGGAGCTATGTTTTAATAGCTTGCAATGCAGCTACCTGTATCTTCAGTAAGTGACTCTAAATTATTCAAGTCTTAAGCTGGAACTGAATTCGGAGGATCTGCTTAGAGTATCCCAAAGTTAAGAGCCCTTGCAAAGCTCGGCAAATCAAAGCCGAAACACGACACTGAACCGCCAGTATGACACGCTAATAGGGTAAGGGCCGACAGCTCCGAGCAAACGTAGTAGTAAGCAGGCTGACCCAGCGTGTACCACCGGTGCGAATGTCCCGACGCACACACAGCTGGAGCCCAGCTTTAACTGCTCGCCGTGGCTTGTCCCTCACCGCACAGGAGGAACCCGAGCACGGCGCCACCACCGCCCTCCCCCGGCCCAAGCACGCCGAGAGCCGTGCCGGGGAGCCGGGGCCTGGCGGAAACCCCCGGTGAGGAGCCGCACGGCCGGCAGAAGACGGTGGGGGGGTGTGCCCGGTGCCTTCGAGCTCCGGGCCCCGAACGGCGCGCAGATACCAGCGCTCGGCAGCACCGGGGGCCGTGGGGCGCCGCCGCC
>VZRQ01005527.1:0-10770 GCA_013397975.1 Machaerirhynchus nigripectus | reverse complement strand
GGGCGCGCGGTGGTACCTTAATGATCCTGCGGGGCAGCCCGGCCATCTTGTCTCGTCGGTGCAGGCTCGGGGCGCGCCTCCGCTCGGGGCGCGCGCACGGCCGGAAAGACCCGCGCCGCGCTTCCTGTGGCGCCGCCCTGCGCGCGTGACGCCGGGAAATGTAGGATAGAGGGATCGGTGTGGGGGGTCAGCACCCGGCACAGACCGAATGAAACCATCGTCAGCGGGGCCCGTGCACTGTCAGCGCGAAACGTCTGCCCTTCCCTGACTTATAAGTTCTGTGAGTGTCGCTAAACCTATCACAAAGATATCCTGGAGCATCAGTACATGAAAGACAAGGAGCTACTGATAAGGCCACAAAGGTGATGAGGGGTCTGGCACATCTCTTACGAGGAAAGACAGAGGGAGCTGGGCCTGTATAATCTAGAGAAGAGAAGACTGAGAAGGAGTCTCATCAATACATAAAAATATCTCAAAGTGGGTGTCAAGAATAGTGCCACACTCTTTTCAGTGATGCCCAGCGACAGGACAAGGAGTAATGGCCATAAACCAAAACACAAGAAGTTCCACCTCAACATGAGGAAGAACTTCTTGACAATGAGGGTGGCAGAGCACTGGAACAGGCTGCCCAGGGGGGTCGTGCAGTCTCCTTCTCTGGAGACATCCCAAACCCACCTGGAGGTGTTCCTGTGTCACCTGCTCTTGGTGATCCTGCCTTGGCAGGGAGGTTGGAAATATGATCTTCCAGCCCTAACAATTCTGTGACCTTTGTCTTAATAACACCTTGTGAGTGAACCTCCTTCCTTTTCAGCAGAAAGAGGAATATTGTAAACTTTTGTTTACATGTTGCATGGAGTATAATTATTGCACAAGCTTACTAGGACGTTACTACAGCTGCATAGTAATAGTAACATTTAAGAATGTCCATCGTTATTAATGGGAAATAAAAGCACAGAGAGATGAACTTATTTCCCACAGGTTACTCAGCAGGTTAGCAGCACAGCCAGGAATGTACACATGTGAGGAACCAATTCAGTTTTGTTATGCCTCAACAATGGTTGTCACAGGCAGGTGGAGGAGGGGTGCACATGTGCCACGTGCAGCAGGCAGCTAGAAGTCTCGTCTCTGCGGAGACTTCGCGTGGCAACACCCCACACGAGGCAGGCAGTAGGAGACACAGTGGAGGGGCTTCTCCAACCAGGTCTCGAAAAGCTCCACCGATGGACAGCACGGGATGGTTGGACCGTGCCAATGGTTCCCTGTCAGCAGGCAGGCTTTGGGCGGGGCCCGGGAGTATACAAACTAACTGCGTTGCTGCCCGCGGGGGGCTCGTTACTGCCCGCTCGCTCCCTCCTTTGCCCTGGCCCCAGCCTGCCTGCCTTCTGGCTCTCCTGCCCTCGCTGGTTCGCCCTCGCGTCTGTCCTGCCTCCCTGCGTCCCTGACCGCCGCCCTGCCAGTTCGCCCCGCGTCCTTGCCTGCCTCCAACCCTGCCGCCCCGATCCAGCCGGTCGCCACGACCCTGTCCTGGTCCCTTTCCTCCTGTCCGAGCGCCCACTCACCGCGTGTCCGGTGCCGTCGCGGTGCGAGCCACGCCTGTGGAGCCGCGCCCCTCCGGGGGCCGCGCAGGCTCGTTAGGACCCATCCCGGCCCCAGGCAGGCAGCGCGCACCCCCCGGCGGCACAGCGCTGCCCTGACTCGCTGGTGGTCACATCTTCTTTCTCTCTGTCTCCTCTTTCCTCTCCCCGACTCCTTTTCCATTTTACTTTCTTCTTTTTTGTCTCCTCAGCCCTCTTTCGTTTGGGCAACTCCTTTTCCTTCTCGTTTTCGTTAGCAGTAAATGGCTCTCAGATACAAGGTTCGTCTCGCTTGGCTTAATTTCGTTCCTGACCACCTATTTTTAAAAGAACTCTCCGCAGTTCCGTGCAGTGGAACACGACAACATATGACTCCCTGTCAATGTTTCCTTCTGGTTTTAAACAGGACATAATTTCTGTGTACTCTGGTAGAAAGTAAAGTTCTCTGGCAATGGGAGATCTAGGAGAAAGACTCCATGACTCCAATACTTGTTTAGACATCAAAGCAGTTTCACTGGGCCATACCCTAAAGACAAAAGTAATTGGAAGACAATGTATTTTGTTACAGTGCATGTTGAATTATTTCTCTTTCTTTGTTTCTGCCTTCACCCCTTTTTTTCCCTTTCTTTTACACTTTTCCCAGAATACTGTCTGTTAAAGGACTGGCATACGTGGAAGAAAACATGGGTGTAGGCTCTATGGGAGTAAGATGCCACTCAAGTTTCTTGAAAGTCTGTGAGGAGCAACAACAGAGTGAAGCACAGTTGGCTCAAATAAATGCTCATCAGTGTTGCATTTAGTGGCCTCTTTCAACTGTCACAGACCAGGAATCTTGCTTTAGTCTGAAGTTGCAGCAAGTCAATCTGGCTTACTATGTTTTGATAGCTTTTGTTGCACAACAAGTGGTCTGTCACATCTTGGGAATTTTCATTACAACTCTCCTTCTGGCTCCTTTTATTAAAAGGCATTTGAAGTCCACTTGATCAGGAGATGGCAGTGAACAAAACCATTGCTTCCTGTTGTCATATCTACAAAGATTTAGATTGTTTCCCTAAGTCATTTTAGCTTCTAGAAGGACTGCTGCAGAGATCCCTGAGTACCCATATGGGGCTGGAAAAGCCATTGAAAGTGGCTACTCCAGAATATCCACTGTAGACTTTCTTTCTTTGCACTTCCTCTCTACCAAGGGATATCTTTCAGGAGAAGCTGTAGTAAAAATTGCCCTTTTTTTATTGCATTCTCAAATTCCCAAAGACAGCAACTTAATCCTCTGAATCAGAGCTGAAACAAGGCATGTAAGTGCCACGGAAGATTATTCTTCTCAAGCTAGCCACACCCCATAGAAATTCTTGCATCCTCCAGGTGCCTTCCCAACCCAATGACCTTCTAGTGTTCACCCCTGTCTTTCAGGATCTTCCACACTGCTGTCAAAACTGGGTTCTGGACCATAGCCTGCATTGCTCTGAGTGCATATCCTCCATCTGGCATGTGACTTGGAAGACAACCTTGGAGAAGCATCATGGGCAATCCAGCCTAGCACGCTTCTGCTCCGCTGCATAGAACAGTACTTCAGTACTCCTGCTCTGCAGTGCAAGGTTGTTCTTAAAATGTATTTATTCTTCTCTGCCAGATTCCTTGTTTGGAGCAGTAAAGTGATTCTTTATCCATACAGTTTTTCAAAGTTGCATATACCATTAAACATAATACAATTCCATTAAAAACACCTAAAACTTTTAAAAGTTTCTTGAAGGGCATGGGAGGGAGGACAGAGAGGAGAAAAGGAAAGAAGAAAAAGTGGATACAAAAAACTAGCTTCCCATAATGCTACATGTGTAGTTTGTCAAAACTTCCAGAGTATTTCAGCAATCCTTTTTTTTTATTATTTGTCTTGCAAAATAAAAGTTTGATGGAAAAAAATCCTTCTTTCATCCCAAGTATTGTAAGTAGTGAAGTCATGCATCCTCGTTTAGACATCTGCCCTCCCTGACTCAGCCTAGTGGTGTTTTTGCTAGGCTGAGAGACTTAGGTGCTATGTCTTTGTTTAAATTAAATTGAAATCTTTCCTTAAGGCTCACTGCCTGAAATTCTGTCCTCTTTTAGCACCAGGAATTGCTAACTGTTTGCTCCCTCACTATTCTAAAATATAACCTGTGCCTCAGACTGTGAGGAAATCTGGGAATATTATAAGCATGTATTTTGTCAGATAGATGCTGACAAACAGTTCCAGGATATCCAACAGGACTGTGGATGATTAGTAAAGGCTTTGTTAGATGCTGTTTTGAAGACACAGCTTTGTGTCAGGGCCATGCGTGCACAAACAGACCTTAATTGCTGTGGCAGCCTTAACACGGGCATCCACCCCTCACCCTTCATCGAGCCTGGGTGTTGAGTCCTTCCTGAGGTGCACCTCAGCTGTGCCTGCCTGACTGTCAGGGGCTTCTGAATCAGCCTCAGACCTGGTATGTTACTGTGTCCTGCCTGATGATCCCTGGACAGGCCTCGCTGCGGTGACCAACTGCGCTGCTCAGGTGCCACTGGTGCAGTGGGGCTGTGCCTCATTGATGGAGCCACTGCTTGCCTCGCCTCAGGCTGCCCTCAACTCCTGGCTCACCCATCCCTAAGGGACCAGGGCTATCCTGCTGCTTCCTGATCCTTGGCTTCAGAGTGCCTGAGGATGCAGGTTACCTTTAGAAAAGTGGTATTGTCATGCTACAGTTGGCTGCTGGTTCATTATATAAAGCAACATTTATATTTGCATTTCAGAGGAAATTTAGGACAGTGTTCAGTCAGACTGGTGTCACCTGTTGTCCCCATTCAAATGGGTTTTCATTCCTACGGCCCAGCTGCACCAAGGGCTGCCTGCACCGTGGTTATTGAGTGTGTAGTTTCATGTCAAGGCTACGCCGCTTTGTATTTGCATTGCTGCTAAAGGTCTACTGCCCTCTTCCTCTGCCACACACTGCTGCTCCCTCAGCTCACACCATGATCTCACCTAAGATGAGCTGATCAAAGGCACAAATGGTTCCTGGGTGAGCAGTGAGCTGCTGTGAACCACAGGCAACCACACAGCTGCACAGGTGAGGCATGAAGAAGGGGACAGGGACTCATGCCTGAGGGTGTGAGAAAAGGACTGTATATAGTTTCCTGCTTTAGGGATAGTGTGAAACCATGTACATGAGATTAAGTTACACCAAACAGCTGAGTCAGTTGGTTAAAAAGAGGGCTTATTTCTTCCCTTTCCCATCTCATTCCTTCTACCTTCCTTCCTTACACATGGCATTTTCTCTGCTGAGCTGATGCAATACACTAACTTGGCAGAAAAACAGGCATTCATTCTGGTCCCCTGCTGGACTGGTGAAATGGTTTGGCTTACAGTGGGGTCTGGCAAGCCCCAGACAACAAAACGTAACGTAAGTGGGAGTGAAATTGCACCTTGTAGTATCCATGACTTATTAACCCAGCCTTGGATGCCCCTCAGCCTCTTGGAGAAGCTGTAGGCAACACTGAGCTCCTGCTCCCTTTCCCTGCCCTATATTCCTGAGCCTCTTTTGCTACTGGTATGTATCTACTGGGGTATAAGGGGTTGTTGTTGGGGTTTTTTTTAGCTAAGTTACCTTTCTGACCAGCTCACTACGGCATCAGAGCTGGCACAAGAGAAGCATCAGGAAAGAGAACAAGATGGTGCAGATGTGGGACTACCTCTTCCCGCAGCAGTGACCTGTTCTGTTGGCTGAGCTGATCTCGTCCCCATGCACCACTGCAAAGGCCAGGATGGAGAGCACAGTCCTCCTCCCACGAACCTGTGATTATCACATCATTGCTGGGATTACAGCAGTTCCAAGAACAAAGTTAGGCAACCACCTAATTCACCAACAGTGTTCTATTATGCTACCATAGGCAGGAAAGGTAAAGAAGTAATTGCAATTAGGCAATTAATACTCCCAGAACAATTCAATACAGCTGCTGACCATCTTCCTGTGACAGCTTCTGCTGTCATCGAGTTACTCACTGAGTGGGTGCATCCAGGCCAGCTGAGCCTGTGGCTGACTAATCTTACTTCCTCCTCCTATCCCTCTTTGCAATCTTATAGAAGTCTTACTGCAATTACAACTCTATTTCAAACCCCAGATTCTTTATTTTTGCATAAGAGCATTTCTATATTTTTGTCAAGTAATGTAGAAAACCTGTTCTACAGCAAAAACCAGATGTATGTACATACAGAATGAATACTCACAGTAAGATCGAAATTTCATATTAAAAATACTCAGTAAATCCCCAGAGTATTTTCACAAGAGTTGTTATGATGCCTGTGTACAAAGGGGGAAACTAAGGCACAGAAGTGCAGTGTTTTCCATTTAGCAGTAATTTAAAGTATCACTGGAAATTTTCAGAATTATCTGAACTGGCAGGACTGGGTGAAATTGTACTGAGAGAAGAAAAAAACCCCACCAGTTATATTTTTTACCAACTTAGAACATCAAAATGGGATGCTCTGAGTAGGAGCCTTCACTGCAGCAAATAACTTCTGATTTTTTTCATTAAGTGGCTGCTTGAATAGAGGCATCATATTGTTTCCTTTAACTATGGTAATCAACAGGAACACAAATTATTTAGGCTGCATATGACTGCTGAGGCACTTTAGTTTTGTCATCTGTTACTTACAGTGGCAGCTTCCTCCTTACCAGTAACAGGATGGACCAGTGATGAGATGGTGTGAGATATGCTAAAGAATGAAGAGGGCCTACTGACATAAACCTTGGCATTTTCTCTGGGTGTTTACAGATTGAATTAAAACAGAAATCTGTCTACAACATAACTTGAGAAAACTTGAGAAATAAGACCATAACTAAACTATAGTGTCTCATTAGAAAATTGATTTCTACATTTATAGGATAACCTCATAGAAATTAAGATACAGTATTTCAGGAGTGGAGGCCCATCCATCCCCAGTTTTAAGACACAACCTTTACAACAAAACAAATCCATCCATTCACAAATTCAGGTCCACTTCTAGGTATGATTGTATAGTACCTTGCCAGTTTAACAGGAAATAAAGGAAGCCAAATGCTTATTCCTAGGAATATTTTGAAATGTTGGTTTCTATGTAAAAAATAAATGCGTATTATATTCAGTGAGCCAATGATCCAGCCTGAATGATTTTACTAAGTAACAATTTTCTAAATATGCCACTGCAGCAAAAGAGCTAGAACAGCCAGGTTCAATTTCCCATTTCTCAGAAGGGTGGTGTATGTGTGTCTGTGCAACTGCTCACAAAACCCACGCCAGTGCAGAAGATATCTCTGATTTATAAGTTTGTTCTTCTAAAACAGTCCTGCCCTCATCACTACATAGCGTCTCTACATGGCCTAACTATAGCTCAACCATCTGAGCAGTTAGAGCATTTCCTGGAGAAGTCTGTAACTGACCGTTGGAGTAAGAGCACACTGATGGTTTATCTTCAGTGAGAGAGCAACCCAGAAACAAAACTTTCCAGGTTTCCAAAGACATGAAGTCACAGAGGTCTGGAGCTCAGCATTAGTGCCTCCATCGATCTCCACAGGTAACGGAGAGAGCAACCTTTCTGTTGAGCCAATGCAGATTGAGCGACTTTCCCCTTTGCTGTCTACAAGCTGCTGAGGCAAGCAAGGGCCTTGGCAGTTATTAATAACCCCATCTCCAGACATGCTGGAGAAGTGTGTAGTCACGCTTCTGAGCCGTCTTTAAGCAATTCCCATCTCCCTACCAGAAAGCTGTAATCTGTCAGAACATGCTGCTAAGAATAGACTTGCAGAACATTATGTGTCAGGGAGGGGGTAGACCTCATCTACTATCTCCCAAAAATCTTTTTATAGAAACCACCTAAAAATAGCCTGGAAGCCTAGCACGGTATGTGGTTCAGTTTTTAAAAAATAAAAATAAAGTTCTGTGGTACCTTCAATTGCACCTTTTTGGAACTAGGATTTAAGTTACAAGGTTTGCCATTACAGTGACGTTCTAAAAGTGCACATTTCCAGAAAAAAATCCTTACAGAAAAAAATACATCATTGAAAACAAGCAGTACAGACTGTAGCATCAAATCAAAGCTTTTGTTGATCTTTACAATCTCGTTAATGAATTATCTGCTTAGCCGTTAACAACTCACTGCCACCAGCCTATAAAATCCCACCACTGTTGGTCACATTCATCAGTAACATTAGAAACTCTACTTTTTCAAACTTGTGTCTGAAGAGAGCATGCATATCTGCAAGTGTGTGTTTGCAGTCCTCAGGAAGTACATATGGCACTGAAGAGTAAAAAATTGCCTTTATTAAAGCAAATAAATTGATGTAGGAAACAGTAAGGTAGGAGCACACAGAAGTGTTATATTGTAAACATGACCAATATACTAAAGCATATCAAGATTTAGTATTTTTTATTGGGAGACAATTTCTAAGGGGCCAGGGAGGTTTTTAATTTTTTTTTTTTTTAAGAGTTGCTGTTCCATATAGAGAAGATGAAAAAAAAAGTGTCTTGCACTGGAGAAAGAAACAGGTGAAATTTACAGTGGTCTCCAGCTGTGAAGGGAGTTAATTTAAAGTTTTCCACTGGACAGCAACGAATTTTTGTCTCTTGCATGGGTGAACAATACCCTTTTGAGAAAGCATCTAAGAATCAGAGGTGTCAACCACAGTCACCATCACCCCTGAGTTTAGGCAATCTTTTAAAGAAGCTATGACAATTACTTCATAAGCATCTTCAAGAAAAGTCAGAGAAGCCTTAAGTTTACTTAGTATTTCCTAGGAAGGAAATCAAGGCCTAATGTGCTTGTCAGAGGTTCACACACAAAAACACACACACAGCACACAATGCATTTGCATACAGGTGTGTCACACTGAGGTTGACCAGGAGAACGTCAAGAATCCTGAGCAGTTCCCACATTGTCACAAACTGCTCCTGGAAAGAGTGACTTTTAAATAACTCTGTTTATCCCCACTATGTCTGTGGACAAGGTATTCCTGAAGCTCACTCTTTAAATGAAGATTCATTCCTTTCTTTTAATTTCCTGAGTGCACTTGTTTCAGACAGTTTATTACCATTTAATTTTTTTCAGCATTGTCCTTGAGTTTAAAATCCTCAAAGTGTTTTATTTGTCCATCAGTAGAACCACTGTCTTGCTTGTAGTGGATGATTGCTTGATTGTATAGGATACTGCCCTCATTCTAGTACAAGGATTTCCTTGTGGGAATCATGAGCTGGTACACAGCAGAAAATACATAAAACTGTGTTCTTTCTGTTTGGTGCATGAGCCCACATCAGATGCCACTGTATCTGCACACAGAAACCTGCTGGAACGACCAAGTGAGTTTATCTCCACAAATCTGGAGGAGCCTTGTAGTTGGAGCTGTGATTTCTCACCTTGGTTGCATCTCTCTAAAGCGGCATGTAAAATATTTTGGCCCATCTCTGCCCCCTTTTTCTATGGTGTAATGAATCTAATATTGCAAGGAGCCCCAAAATGGATGTCTTTCATCTTCCACTCTATAGAAAAATACTCAAAAAGAAACCTTTGTCACTGCTACTGGGAGTGATCAGCTCTTGACTAGTGATTTCTGGCTATACTTCTGCCATACTTCTGGAAGTTACCAGTATAACTACAACTCTGCAACTACAGAACAAATTTAAACATCGCCGAAATTGTGAGGCTTTCACTGGTGACAGCACGAAATTGCAGTACCAAAAGCCAGTGACCAGAAAAGATACAATGGTTGCAAGATACCTGGAAGAGGTTACAGCCTTTCAGGAGACATTATCTGAGTCTCCAGAAGGGTAATGCTGTGACAGGAATGGAGACACACTCTGGTGATGTGACTTAGAGGCTTCATGGATGTGTAAAAGCTTCAAGTGCTGGAGCCATTTCAGATACTAGAGCAGCAGGTCAGACAATTGATTTTTGTCTTCTCTTCTTGTCTTTTATCAATACTGTGTAAATATAACCTTGTCTTTCATATGCTTTGTGACTCAGTCTCTAAAAGAAGTACAGCAAGTGGCCCCAGAGCAGCAGCGTGTCGGGACATTCAGGTGAGTTTTCTGTATGCTTTGAATATTGGAAGCATGCTATTTCATCTACATAAAATCCAGGCCCTCCCTGTGGAAGAGTATTACAGGTACTGTGAAGATCTGGAAGGCTGAACAGAGAAAGCTGCTGCAGCCACCGTGTAATTTAACCTGGAAAGCAAGCAGGCTATGCTATCAAGCTTCTGAAATAACCAACAATGTTTGAGATGTCCCTTCGAATTATGGGATTAGAAGGGGGTTATTTTGCAGCTAATATAAGTCTATGGCACGTTGGCACATTCCCAGGACTGGCAGCTGCACTGCTGCCTGTTGCTGGGGCATCGTGCCCTCTCCCTCAGCTGAACAGCTGCTGCTAATGCTGGGGTTGCCTCAGTGCCTGCACTATGGGTTTGAGCTCCCCAAACCCTCCCAGCACGGGGACCACCAGCACATCGAGAGTGAGCAGGAAGTGTTTGGCCAAAGGTCTAGAGGGTAAGTCCTGTGAGGAGCAGCTGAGGGAGCTGGGGGTGTTTAGCCAGGAGGAGGCTCAGGAGGACCTCCTCACTCTCTACAACTACCTGAAAAAAGGTCGTAATAAGGTGGGGGTTGGACAACCAGTGTTGTCCACAGTGGCTAATCATTGGCTGGTTGCATACCAGGTAATGAATCCGGGTTTTTCTGGATAACAGCGCAAAAGAGGAAGTGGCTTCAAGTCAGGGGAGGTTCAGGTTGGACATCATGAGGAATTCCTCCACGGGAATGATTGTTAAAGATTGGAACGGGCTCCCCAAGGACACGGTGGAGTCACCATCGCTGGAGGTTTTTCAAGAAACGACCGAACATGGCCCTTACTGCATCGCTATAGGTGTCAAGGTGTAGGTGGACCAAAGATTGGACTGGATGATCTCAGAGGTCTTTTCCAACCTAATTGATTCCATAAATCTGTGCTTCTGTGTCCGCTTGCTCCCCTGGCCCGGCCCGGCCTAGCCCTTCCCGCCACCACGTTATTATGAAGCTGCTCAGGGCTTCTCGCCGGTGGCGGCGCAGCGCTGAGGGCGGAAGGCGGGAGGGAGGCGGTGCCAGGGCAGGGGCAGCGCTGAGGGCGGAGGCGGTGCGGGTCCCCCCTCGCTGCCCGCACTACGTGTCCCGGCGTGCCGCGGGG
>VZRQ01005525.1:163363-263362 GCA_013397975.1 Machaerirhynchus nigripectus | reverse complement strand
TTTTTTTTTGTTTAATGCAAACTAAAGCTAGTTAGGTGATGATTCCAATGAAGTCACTATATATATGTCTGGGAAAAAGTGTGTAATTGTTTGCAAAATGTGCTTTCTAATGCTGGCAAGAGTTCATTTTGGTGTTCATTGTGATATATTATGAAAATTCTTTGGTGTCTCGTTGTATAAAACCAGTTTCTATTAAATAGGTACATCTATGCCCACACGCATGTACATGCACATAATCATTCTGAAAATGCTTGAAAAATAATGTAGGATTTGATGCAGATCTACAGTTTAATTCTTTAGTGCAGTTCAGAGCTTACACTGGCTGGTATAAATGAAGAATAAATAATTTCCATATAATGCTCCTGGTAAGCTAGTTGAGTGCAATTAATATAAGAAAACTGGTGGTATTTAAACTATTTATTAAATCACTATGATAAAATAGTTACATTAATTACCAGCAGAGGTAACGTGAGGTATGAATATGGTCTACAAGAAGCACACAGTCTGTCTAAATTAATTTATATCTCTGTATTTCTCATAAAGCAATGTAAAGTGAGTTGTCCCTTTGCTGAATTGAGGAAGTGAGTCAGAGTCCACTATCCTGACTTTCAGTAAATGTTACCATCCTTTTTTGTCAAATCTGTTGCCTTTAGATCTGTTCATTCAGGGTGAAATTTGTTAGGCTTGTAACACTTGCTTTTGAAGACTTTAAGGAAAAAAGCCCTCTAAGCTTTTCAGCAGTTGTGTTCTGTTATTGTCTCGTCTGTTCAGATGTTGTCATACCTTGAACGATATACTTCAGTAAACAATTAAATGTCCTGAAGCTATCTTGCTCTGAACATCTGACTTCTCCAGGTCTTAATGACAACCTTAATCACAAAAAACAGGTATTCAGATTCTTAAAGCCATTTATTTTCTTGAATATGTAATTGCCTTTCATATTCATAGAAGTATAAATAATTATTTTGTGTTTTTCATAATTATATCAAGTAAATCAAATTCCAGTAGAGTCATTTAGAATTAAAATAAGTAGACCATTAAAATATGGAGAGTTTATGAAATGATAGATTAATATCTATATATTTATTCAACTATGATTCTCATAATATTAATTCTATATCTCATTTATCCAAGAGACTTCTGAAGTGTTTTTGTAAACCTATGCACACGTGTGTGTGTATATGTGTACACGTTACATGCCACCAGAAGGGACTAGGTGAGGTATCTTTTGAGTCAGGATTAGTAGGAAATAATTTAAGAAAGGACTACTTTGTTTTGTTTATCAAAGAAGCAAAAACATGCGTAGCACCCAGCAAGTGAAACTGTAGCTTTCTTGGACTGAGTTTTATTGACTGTATTCACTATATTGAAAGAAAATATGGTCAAGCATTTTGTATTATGAGAAGAAATGAAACTTTTGTAAGACTGGCACAGAGATGTAATAAGATCTGACAGATTGCATTTAGGTGTGTTTCCACGCTGAGAATACTGTTTTAATCTGCATATAAAGAAATCAGGGTAGTGCCAAAATTGGTATGATGCATGATGAAGAATAAAGTTATTAAAGATATGTACTGTTTATCTGATATCAAATAATGTATCTGCAGTATGAGTTTATCCTCACAAAATGAGAGATTTTGGGAATGATAGTGGGAATGAAAAATTACCTAAGTTAGAAAGAAATATATTGATGAAGACGTATCCAAACTGTGCCAATTCTTTGATGAAGTTATGGATAAAGAAAAACATAACCTGGCATTTGTCTTGACAAAGTGTGTTGCTGAGATGTGATAAGAAAATGTATTGGCTATATTTAAGCCTGGTAAAATGGTCAGCAATACAGGCTATCAGAAGGGTTTCAGGTACACTTAGGTCTTTGTATTTGCCATGTCTTTTTGTTCGTTGCCGTTAGCTGTTCTGCAGGGACCACATCTGATGCAATCCTGATGTGTTGAGTGCTTAAATTGCTGATTTGATTTACTATGCTTTCATAGGAATTTTATTGTTCTTAGTTAGGTATACTATTTCTACTCCTTGACCACGGACCTACTCCTGCAGTAGAATCTTCCTAGAAACTCTGGGAAATATTTTTTTTCTCCTCTTTTACACTGTCTGCATAAACTGAACTTTATATTCCTTATTCCTTAGTGTATGTACAAGATTAAGAAGAGATGCCTTAACAAAACTCATTGATCCTTTAGGGATAAATAGAAGTAGCAATCTTGTGGCAAGACATCTGGCAGAACTTCCATTGCCTTTCTCTGAGCTGCAGCTCTTTTTCACCTTCTGCATCAACAGCTGTGCAAGCCATGTATCTACTCAGTTATATGTAAATGTAGGAAAACAGCCACTTGAAAAATGTTATCAAATTACTGAGTTTTTTAATATAAATTACTGGAATTCCACACTTTCTGTTTGGAAAATCAAATGAAAATGCTCTCAATGTCGTGTTTTTCTTACAGTTTCATTGGAAGTATGCTTTTACATTTAGTTGGGTGGTTTTTTTTTTTTTGCATGTTGAGTTCTGTCAGAAATTCTGAACGTCTTTTTTAAGTACTGAATAGGTAAGATTTATTCTGCAACTCTCTTTGGGAAATGGGGAAAAGGAACATTAAGTTTGATGAGTCTTCTGCATTTCAAAAAGTCACTCCTGCAATCCACACTTCTGTGAATGTATTTTCTTTTCAGTAAGCCTTATCAGATTTCTTTTCACTTCAGATTTTTTGAGGACAAGTGACATCTTGGTAGAATATGTACTTAGTTTTTGTGTTTTAGATGTGCTGCTGAAGGAAGGGAACCAAATTTCCATTGAAAGAAAAACTTTTTCATTTTGGCTTCATGATAGCATTTTAAATGTATGTGTCAAATGTTTTAAGGCTTTAAGGTTCCTCAATTGATATGCCCATAAGTGTTTTAATAGAAAAGTTTCCTCATCAATCTTTCTAGTGCTTTTTTCTCTTAAACTGCAATATTGAACTTGAGCCACACACAATTGCCATAAAATTCCAAGGAATATATTTTCTTCTCTCTTCCTGCTTTGCTGTTTTCTTATTGCTCTCATACAAGTCTTGAAAACAGACAACTACTACATATTTCTTTCAGGCTTCAAAAAGCCCTTAATTTTCTATGGAAGGTCCTAAATAACTGAGGAGATAACTTTTGGCAGAAAAAAAAAATGTTGTTTTGGAGTTCTTCTGCAATTCCTTCCTTCAGAGGTTGAAACAGGACTTTTTTGTGGTTTGAACAAAGCTTGGAAAGAATTTGGCTAAGTATCTGAAAAATCCCAGGAATTTTTCCAGTTGTTTTATAGTTTCTACTGTAGACTTTTTGTTTGTAGTAGCTTGCATTCTGGATGTATTTGTCACTATGCCATCTCTAGTGATTACACAGTCAGTATAGTCTAGCTTAATTTACAACTGGTTTATGGAATTTTAAAAATTTCTTCGGTTTTTGCAATGAGAATAAAAGTCACATGCTAAAAGTAAAAGAAGTTACTAATGTCAGTAATCTTGGTGGTGGTTTTCATAGAAACTAATCTTGAACAGAGACCTCATTGCTAATGACAAAGCCATGTCTGCTACTGGTGAAAACAGGCCCTATTACTTCTACAAATAGCCTTCAGTTCAACTTACAATATAAACAATGCAAACTATAAGAAACAGAATGGGGAATGAAATAGTAGTTTAAAATTGTTCTTGAAATATAGTTTGAAAATATATTTGTTAAAAGTGTTACCATATAAGTACCTAAAATCAGCCACAAAAATAATTAACATGAAAATGTTTCCTTCTGGGATTCTTGTCAACCATGAAATGTTTATTTTGCAGTGTTCAGAAATACTTTTGCAGTGCATTACAGTTTTTTTCCATCTGTAGCAAGTCACGACTTGGCAGAAACAGGAGTCTCTTCAATCTCAAAATAATAATAAAAACAAAAATGCAAAGAGCTTCTTCCAGAAGCTATCTTCTTGCATTCCTTCAAAAGACTTTTCTCCCAGTATTTATTAAGTCCTCAAAAACTTAAGGGAAGTATTTTTTGCTTCAATGCAGCAAACAGCTTATTAATTGATTATGAGAACTAATTTACTGGTATTTGTAAGTCTGCTCTGGTAAATGCCATATATTTAGCAAACAGCTTGAGGATGGTGGATAGCCATACATGTTCTGCATTTTTCCTCTGGTTCCTAAAAACTTCAGTGATACCTTTTGCTTAATAAGTTTTTCTGTCCATATTTACTGTTGTATGCAATATTTTACTCAGTAGCAGATTTTTAGTTTAATTTGTAAAGATAAATTTTTGACATGAAAGAAATAAAATTTTATGCTGAGTTAAGTACTATAAATTATTAGCACTGGAGCATCAACTTTGAATAGTCTTTTAATTCCAATATATAGTATACAAATTTCAATATATTCCTGTCCTTGTTTCTATCCATTGCTCCTATCCTATATTCATTATAATTTGACATTTAATGTTAGCTGCCTATCTTACCACCAATAGCCCATCTGAACCTGCTCTCGTGAATCCAATTACTGAAAAGATTGGAGCTCTTCCCTGAATCTCCTTCTTTCTAGGGAAAGTAGACATGTGTCATGAGACAGGATAGATCAGAAATATCAAAGCCTTTCAGAAACTCACATACTTGCATATTCTCTCCCTAAATGTGTTTCCTTGCAGTATGGCCTTGGGGGTAAAAATCTCCAGGACATTAACTTCAGTTTTTTTTGTAGGAAAAATGGTGAGTAAGTAAAAATATCTAATAAAAATAACTTTACTGTGTTCAGTTTAGTGTTTCTGCACCTCTGCTATTTTGATTGATTGCAAACCCTTTCTCATTTACATTAAATTTTGAACAATGTTTCTGAGTTTCAAGTTGCATTCTGTTGCCACATCCACACATACCATTTTATTTAAATCACAGAATATTTTGAATTGGACCCACAGAGGTCATTGAGTCCAACTGTTAAGTGAATAGTACACACTGGAGTGGAACTCTGTAAGTACTTAGTCTTTTCTCTATGCATTACGTTGCTCTGAAATGAGGCCTAACACTAATTGTACTCTTTCCATATTTACCACAGTAGAATCTGGCTTGAGCCCTTATTAAGCTAGAAATTTTCAACTCTGCATTTTTAGGAACTTTTACTTCTAGAAGTGCAAGACATAAGTGACACCAGATAAAAACATCCAAGACTCCCTTCTCTCTAGCTCTCCTACTGTGACCAAATTTTAAAGACATAACTTTATAAATACACTGTTTGTCTCAGCCAGAAAAAGAGGAAAGAGGACTTCATAGCAACATATGAAAAAAATATCCTTTATGTTTGCAAGAATGAAAATTTTCTGGTGACTTTCCAGCTGTGCTAATCTGAATTTATATAAATCAAATTAATTTGAAGTAGATGAACACTAGTATATTTGGCTACATCTAAGAAGCTGATGTTTTTCCACTTCAAAGACTAATGCATTTCATGTTATTCACTTTCATTTATCATACTAAAACATAAAAATACAGCATAGTAAATTTATTTGTGGTGAGCACTAAATCACAGAAACAGGATGATCTTGTCAGCTGATGTAGTAGAAACAGAATTAGTGGAAGGGAAAAAAAATGCAGAGCCATTTTCTTTACGGGCTATTAATAAAACTCTTTCTTGCGTTACAGTAACTCTTGTGTGGTGGTTTGTTGATTTTCTCTTCTTCTAAACCAGTACACAGTTGTTCTCTGTCATTGTCTGGGATGGAGAGAGAGCACACTGGTGATAGCTAGTTTCTCCTCAGGTTTTTGGTGCTTTCACAGAATCACAGAATAGTTTGGGTTGGAAGGAACCTTAAGGATCTTTGGTTCCACCCCTCCTGCCTGGCAGGGACACCTTCCACTAGATCAGCTGTAGTAGTATTGTGTAGTAATGTGGATACTGAAGAGCTGCTAGCAGAAGGTTTTCCCAGCTTCTTGCAATATTTTATGAGAACCTCTCCTTTCTCATGCAAGCTATGAAAACACTAAGATGGTTTTTGTAAACAATAGCTGAACACTTGGTGTTTGCCTACTATGTTTAGGTACACGGCAGAAAATATTTTGAAATAGGCATTGTAGGACTTCAGCCAATCACCCCAGGAGGTGGGTGATCACTGACCAATCACCTTGTGGGGATATGCAGATAAGCAGAGTTGTAAATAATAAAAGGATTCCATTTTCTTGCTGGATTTGTGTGTGCTGCATCTATCCATCCCAGGTACTGCTGCGACATAGCAACTCTGGGCCTTCAGAAGTATGAAGGCTATAACACCATCACCTGACTTTCTGTACTAGTTTGAAAACAAACCAGTGGGAGATCACAAGTCAGAATTGTAATTTAATAGGAAAATTAAAATAAATGCAATAGTACAAGAACACCAACAGAGTCAGGATACAACCTGACACCCTGTTAGTCAGGGTGGTCATAGCAGTCCAGAGGAAGTGGTCCTGTTGAAGTGGTGATCCTGTAGAAACGGTCTGGTCTTCTCCTGAAGGTCCAGTGGTGGCTCTTGTCCTCTGGGCATCCAGTAGGTCAGGGCTGCTCATGCTGTTCCAAACCCCAGATTATATCCAGGTGGAAATGCTTGGTTCTTCCCCCTGGGTGGAACATCTCACAATGGGCTGATGTAATTCTATGAGTCATGTGGTGGGTCCTTGATAGCCTATTAAACGGACATGGCTCCCAGAGGGAGTTATCAGGGGTGAGTCATGGTAGGAGATAATGAATGCTGCCCCACTTGCTTTAACAGCTTAACAGTGAGAAGGTAATAGAGTACATACTTTTGGTTACATCTTACATTGTAACCTAGGACACTTTCTCAGGATGGAATTGGTACCTGTTCTAGTTTGAAAGCAAACTAGTNAGGGCTGCCTTAGGCAGTTCCAAGGCCAGGTTATATCCAGGTGGGAATGCCTGGCTCCTCCCTCCTGGGCGGAGTATCTCACAATAGGATGAGATAAGTTAGTGAGTCATGCAGTGGTTTCCTGATGGCCCGTTGTCTGTTATCAGGGGTGGGTCATAGCAGGAGATAACAGCTAATGGCCGACAGCTGGTGGTAATAGAATACTTAAATACATCTATATTGTAACCTAGGATGGTAACATATAATCTTTATTCCTATTTGTTTTACTTTAGGCAAAAATATTTCTTTTACAAATATTTTCAAAGAAAATTGTTCCATTCTTCCAAGTAAGCAGCAGTTCTTTGAAACTATATACTCCCATTATACCTATACCTGTACCTCCAGAGAGATCAAAAAGAACAGAATGGAAAGCAATTTTTCTTTTTCATCTTTCTATAATACCTTGTTATTGTGTCTCAGTCCTATTCTGGAGGCTTTATTTGATTTTTAGTTTAATTTTTTTCTCTTTTTTTTTAATCTCTGTCTGTTCTTGGTGAGGTGGCAATGTTCTTATTCTTTTGAATACACCTAAAATTTGTTCTTTCAACCATTTCTTACATATCAAGTATCCTGGTCTCATATCAGAACTAAATCGTAGATGGAAATGATTGATATGTATTTAGTTGCCAAAAATTGGTATTGCTCTACAACCAGCCTGACAAGAAGTCCTATGCTTTCAGAGGTTAGTCCTTCTAAGACCTGTATGTTATACACTTTAGTAACTTTTCCTGCTTGGCTAAAATCTATTTCTAGTATCTGAAAAAAACCCAGTTTATTTTAAAGTAATTTTATTCTGAATTTTAACATTGTTATTTTTCTATCATTTCATGTCATTGTGACGGCAAGTATCATGGGCTAAACTGGCTTAGCACTGGGCATGTGAAGCACAGATAATCTGTTTGAATTAGCTGTGATTACACTGCTCATAGTGGAAAAAGGACTTGAACCCACTATCTTTGAAATATTTGTCTACAACTAATACTTAAAAGTAATTTTTCCAAATAGTGTACATTTGCTCTGAAGAGATGGACAAGTGATTACTTAAACTTACTTGCATTTATGGTTGTATATACCATAATTTAAAAATATTTGATTAAAGTATACAGTTGTCTTTGATATAAAGGATATCAACAGGGAACAACTGAAATTTAGGTTATCCTTGATTATGCACTTATTATAGAGATTTACCGTTTTCAACATTGTTTAGTAGTCTTCATTTTAAGCATTTAAATTTAAAATCATTATTCTCTTTTTATTAACTGAATTACATGTAGGGCCACTGTAAGCAGCAGTTCACTGAGAATGTCAAAATAGAACTAATACTGGATATATTTGTGTTTATTTTCCAAAATTCATTAGGATTGTTTTTCATCTCATGTGCTTTCTAAATGTTATTAGAAATCATCACTTCTTTAAATTGTCTACAATAAAAATCCTTTCTTTTCTGAGCCAGTTACTTTCAGTCCTTCAGATACCTGAATGCCCACCTGTATGTTTATGATTAGCTGTAATAAGGTCAGTGAATTCATAAATGAAAAATCAGCATATATGTTTGCAAAATCAAGATCCTGGTGTTTCAGGGCATCCTACAGGTAGTCAAATGTATCTGTGCAGAGGAGATGAAGTGACCTTGTTCCACATCGGATCTGAACAACTGCTCCAATCTGAACAAAATCTACATCATGGTTTCCAACTGTTTGCTACAGCTAATAATTATAGGTTATGGCAAGAGAAAACACTCTGTATGACTGGTTGCTAATGACAGTTCAATGTCACAAATGGCAGCCACTTTGATAGCAATACAGGCAGGCCGAGGTGGAAGACTAAAGGTGAATGTCAGTCTCATAAATCTGGGCTGCTTAGGAAAACCTTATGAATGGTTTATTATGACATCTGTGTGTTGGGGTTTTTTCCCTACCGTGATCTTAAGTGTCTGATGGCTGTGATACCTATGTGAATATACAGTAGACTATTTTTCACTACTATTCCTAGTCAAGACTTTTCCTCAGCATGACCAGATGACTGGTACACTTGGAAAAACTATCAGCAGAATCAGCTGGATACTCTAAATACTTCAGTTTTTCATTTTGGCTTATTTCCCATTATTAAATTATAGTCCTTTTCCCTTCCAAGTAAATGACCTTTTAAGAACAAAGTTTCTGTGCTGTAATATGACTAGAATTTGACGTACAGGGTCAACCCCTCTAAAGAAAACTTATCTCCTTAAGTGTTTCATTCTGAAAATAGCTTCTCTGGAGTGGAAAAACTCTAAATGGTAATATGACAAAAGCAAGTGATGCTAAAGAGAAAACTCCATTCTGCACAGGTCTGTATGAAAAAAGCATAACTGAGAAATATTCTAAAAGATGAAGTTTTAAATGAAAAAGGATGGAGCGATCTTTTTTTCTCCTCTGTCTAGGGAAAGCTTGTAAGTTGTTACAACAGTATTTTATTTGTTTATCCAATTTTGTGTAGGTTTATCAGGAATTATGTTTCTGGTGTACAAACTTCAGAAGTAAACCTGAATTTTGAGTGACTGCTCACAAATAAGTGTTTATGACAGGTAGGTGGGTATCCTTACTTGAACTGTAGCTGGATTTTGAATTACAGAAACTCTTATCCAACAATCTGCTTTTGAGATGCTGAATTTCACAGTACATTTTTCCTCCTTATGCTCCTGGAATCCCTACTAAAGGTGACTCCACACATGTAATGCACACAGGATGCAAGTTTGGAAAGATGGCACATTCTTTAATTTACTTGAATTCTTATTTAATGGATTGACGGACTGGTTGGTGTCACTAGAATTCCACAACAATTACCCATCTACTTCTTTTGTTAACCACTGAATCAGAAAATTTTTTTCAGGACAGATATACCAGATTCTTTGTCTTTGAGTTTACCAGCTCTGAAATGTTCTGGAGTAACAACCCATACAGTGACATACAGTGCTATCAGGAAGCTCTGATGCAAGAAAAGGATGTTTCTTGTTAGCTTTAAATTTTATTACATGTTAAATGCTCAAAGTCATGAGATATGGGTCAGTACCAAAAGGCATATTGGTATCTAAAGATGCTTAAGATAAAAAAGTTCATGATAATTTTTCTCCATGAAATTACAAGAATAAACTCCAATCAGTTTTCAAAGGTCCTTTTTTTGACTGTAGACCAAAAATTTTTTTAAAACTGAAAGTGTACTTCTAATATATTTCGCTGTTAATTTATTTTATACTATGATACTTTATGAAGGATCTCAACATGTATAAACTCAGAAAGGCTGATGGGATGAAAGTGCCTCTCAAAGATAATGTATAAAAAGAGTGGGTAAAAATTTGACTTACAGTTCTTCTGGGAGACAAGTGTCACTTCTGTGTGTGCTAAAATTGCATATGTAAAAACACTCTTCCAGCTAACACAGCCTTATAGATTGGAAGAAAAGAACAAAAGTAGAACTGCCTGGTGGAGATTTTTTTTTTACAGAAAATAAAAAATGAAAAAAACCCCATATAACAAATGAATAGCTCATTCCTTTATTAACTGCTAAGTATTTGGAATATTGAGGCAGACTGAGTCATAAAAAATAAGATTAGAAAAGAATGAAAAAAGTTCCAGAGAACTGCTTTCCTTTCCCATTGTTATATGTTCTTTGTTTCTTACAAGACTTTCTGGCTTTATTGGCCCTTGAGCACTAAGCTACTCCCTGGAGCCAGTCTGATCAATGACAGGAAAGCATCACTTATAGATTATCCACATCTTGAATGCTGAGGACAGCCACACATACCCAGCCAGGGTCCTCTCTGTCTGGGTGATCTTGTCCAGAGAGCCTTCTTATGGGTAGGTGCTGAGTTATTTTTTTGGTAGCTTTTTGGTGTAGAGACATAAGTGGATGCGGAACATAAATGGTTGCTTAAGTCCTGCTTTTCTGAGGTGTCAGATTGTTATCAAAGTTTCTTTGTCCTGCCAACTACTCCCCATCAAGGAAGTTTTGGCTGAGCTTCTCAGGGATGTCTCTGGGCTTCATGTAAGTCTCCATCACCATGTTTATTGTGCTGCCTTTAACAAGGTTCTGTCAAAAGGCAAGACCAGATGGTCAGCCAAAGAAGTAAAATGAATCAAAAAAGGTCCCAGGTCTGCTTCTGGAAATGATTGCTATTCTCTTGTTAGCTTCAAGTTTGGGTGTCTGTCCAGGTGGCAACTAAGTCTTAGAGAAGTTCTGCTGCTTGTAGGTTGTTAAATGAATTTAAGTTTGCAAGAGGAAAGTCAATGTTTCATGCTAAAAATAAAAGGATGAAAAAAATTCTGCACAACCAAACACACGCATACAGAAAGTCAAGAAGAATCAATCAGCATGAGTGAACAATACTCAGGGGATGCATGGAGTTAAGTAATGATGTGGGTCAGAGAAAAGGTTGGACATGTATGTAAAAAGGGTTCCAGAACTACCATATCCTACAATTTCAGTCAGGTCCTGCAAAACATGAACCCTGGAATAAGACCAAGAAATGTTAAGGTTGAGTTTTTATTTGGGACTGAATTTCAAGTAAGTTAGGTGAAGCTAACTAAGGTTCATTCTTGATTTGGAGAATTAGTAAGAGGGTCCAAACTTGAAAACAAGGATTATTTTAGACCTAGACTTAGAACAGGAGTTTTAAGCATTTTAGGATTTGATGCTACTTGCAGCTTCCTAGGAGAAGGACTAGGTCACATGCTAAAGCTAGGTTCTGGGTCAGTGTTTATGTCCTCATTCAGGAGAGGATTTATTATGGAAAAGGAAGCAAAATTGAGTTCTAGGCATGGCAGGAATTTTTTGCGTTGGGATTAAAATGTTTAATGAGTTGGCATCGCTTTGCTCATTTCTGTGTCCAACTCTATTCTAACTGAACTGTTGAGGAAGAACTTATTTGGGTCTTGGTGTTATTTCCTGTAGGAGCTGCTGCTGAATTTAGTGGTGCTGAATCCTGAATCTGACTGCAGACTTCCATCTTCCATGTCTGAATCACTTTTCCAAGTGAACTTCCCTTCTGAATGTGAAAAGTTTTGTCAGACAGGTAAATGTTAAGCTTTTTTTTTTTTTTTCCTTAAGTTAAGGAAATGAATTAAAAATATTTTTACTTTCTACAATATGAATAGGGTAAGGTTTCTAGCCTTTCAAAAATTCAAAAAATAGTTGTAACACAAATTTCCCTGCCAGTAACTTAACTGACATGTTCCTAACTACAATTTTGTGATGATTTTTCTTATTATAAAAAGAAATTAGTCTCTCTGGATGTCAATGTCTTTCAAACTTCACTTTTTAACAGGCTTAAAATATGCAAGAAGTATTTCTTTAAAGACTTTCTTTGCATAATACATATTCATTATTCTACAGCAAATGTTTCTTTCAAGAAAAAGAAGATGAAGAGTATGTTTAGAAATTATGACTAAGTTTAACAAATTTAAATATAGATGTGGACAAATGTGCTCTAAAACTTCAGGAGCTTCTGAATGTGAAGTGGATTAAGTTGCTGGCACATTTTCATACCCACTGAATTTCTACATAACTGTTTAAATCTTGGATTTCTTTTTTCTCAAGGAGAAATAAAAAGCTCTTGTAGTGAAAGATTGGTTTGCAACTTCAAGTGGAGCCTGAAAATGAAATTTCTTGCTCTGTGCAGAAAAGCCCATATTTTGTCTGAATTGTTTTACCTTCCCTTTATAATATTTCTCTTCTTTACATCTCCTTTTCTCAGTACTTTCATCCAGTATTTTTATATCATATTAGAAATGCACTCTTTTTTCATACATTTCTACATCTCTAGCTCTATAGAGAAGCCTATCATCGCAGTTCTACACAGAAGCCTTTTAATTCTACACCATTTTCTTAAAGCCTTACACTTTTTAAGATCTTGTAATGAAGTCTTGTACTGCTTGAGTGTCTAATGTGGAATAGCAGCCAGCAAACTCTTGGCCTGGCCTGTAAGAAAGGTGTGGTTTGTTTTTCTTTATTTACTAAAGCCTCCATTTCTGAGAATACAAAACAGTTAATAAATATAAATAGATTATGCTAAATCATATTTTCAGAACAATAATAATAAAAACATTCTTGAAATATTAAAATGTTTCTTTCATCACTTTACTGATTTCTTTTTTTGGTGCATCATTTTAGCTGAACCAATGTACTATGAAATTGCACTACCATGTTATATTAGAAACACAAAAGTGTTGCTCTACTTTTGAAAGATAGAAGAGGATGGAAGAAGCTGAGAAGGGTTAAATTCAAGGTAGACCTTTTTAAATAACATAGAGTATCCCTACTGTCAGAGTTCATCTGTACCTGAAATCTTTATAGATAAAAAAAAACCAAACTGGCAATTCAGTTCTGTCCAAGTGCCAGTGAATATATATATATATATTTTTAGGTATATCTTAGCCTGGTCTTAATTTTCATTCATATCCAGTTTGGTCATGTAGCCCACGAAAGCCACCAATTTGTTAAACGTAGTGATGGAGTAATGCTCCTAATACAAAGGTGAGGTAGCTGTTTATAATTAGAGTTTATGTGGGAAATTTTTTGTAGGACAGATGGTCAGTGCACCTGTTGACTTTAATAATAAAAAATGTCAAAATTATCTCACTTGTTTATATTTTTCATTTCTTGTAACTCAGTGCAACATATCACATTAGCCACAGCTTAATATAGAAACAAAGGTTTTTTCTGATTACTTCTCCAGTCAAATTTCATGTTTAATTTAAGTGGAAGTTTGAAAATAATAATAAAAAATAACAATTTAGTATTATTATGTTTAGTGTCATATATTTTCTTGAATATTATGGATACTGAAAAGCTGCTAGCAGAAGGTTTTTCCAGCTTCTTGCAATATTCTGTGAGAATCTCTCCTTTCTCATGCCAGCTATGAAAATAGTAAGATGGTTCTTGTAAACAATATCTGAACACCTGGTGTTGGTCCAAGCTCTGTTTTGGTACATTGGAGACATGTTTTGAAATAGGCTTTGTAAGACTTTAGCCAATCACGCCAGGAGGTGGGTGATCACTGACCAGTCACTTTATGGAACTAGGATATATAAATGGAGTTGTAAATTAATAAATAATTCCATTTCCTGCTGGATTTGTGTGTTGCTGCATCTCTCCGTCCCTGGTACTACAGCGACAGCATATGACTGTTATCCTACTCTAAAGACTTTCATTATTTATCAGAAGTGATTTTTAATAGATTAGGTTCATAAATGTAAATGTAATTTAATAATATTCTTCTGTGTTGGCTCAGTGAACTTAGGAGCATTTTCCAAAACGTAAGAGCATTTTCTTCATCTGCTCATGTTTTTCCCTAAACAGATGCTGTAACACTCAAGTTTACTCTATTTTTTGGTGTGAATCTCATCCTGTGCTATCAGAGAAGCAAAATCTGAAAATATCTTACATCCACATGCTGTTGAAAAAAGGGAACTTCTTGTTCTATTTATCCTCATCAAAGATCTTTTCCACAGAATCAGGTGGCTCTGGCTTTCACAATCCATTTATGTGCATTTTGGCCTTGTCAGCTATGAAAGAGTCTTCTGTAGTCCTGGGAAAACTAGAATTTTATTGGATATTAGAAAGTAAAGAGATTTTGTAGTGGTAGACTGGTATGCATGTATGCACATATGTGAAAGATATGAAAAATATAAGTATGTGTTACATGGAAAACACAGTTTTACAAACATATTAAGTAGGTGTTTAAGACTGATCCATGGCAGTCAGATTTTAGCAAATGTTAAATCTGTTTATTTTCCTAATTATAGGATAACTCTTTTTAAAGGTCTTTAAGGATTGCAAAATATGAAATAGAATGCTTACAAAAATGAGAATTTAAATAATAGCTGCCTGACAGAAAAGCAAAAGCAGTCCAATTTTCATTTTGCAATTGTTCATTAGTTTTATTTATTGTGTTTTGGTAGGTTTTTTTCACTAAAAATCCATCCACGTTTGGAGTATCAAGTTTTTCTTTGCAAGAAATTTTAACAAAAGAGCAAAGAATAGAATTGTAGAAGAAGGTGGGTTTTTTGTTGCTGTTGTTGGTTTTTGTTTGGTTTTTTTTTTGATGTTCTGTTTTGTTTTTTTTTGTTTTTTTATTTTTTTTACTTTCTGCTGTAAATCATGCAGCTACTTTTATAGCAGAAAAAACCCAGATATTGAGGTATTAGGAATGTTAATTTTGAGGCCAGGCAATAAAAAAACAAATCAGTGCAGGACACTTGCCTCTTGTTCTACTAGAAGCAGCAGATGTCTCTACTTGGATTTATGAATTTGAATAAACTATGAATTTGCATATTTGGATTTTTTTCTTTTTTATGCTGAAAGGAAAAAACACATTAAGTAATTTTTACAACCTCTAACAGAAAAATGAAGACATCAGAACTTTCAGAGGTATTGTGTGGACATATAGAACAAGTGAGTAGTTCATAATGCAAATGGAGATAACAGTGTGGTTTTGTGGTGTTCAGCTGTAGGCAATGTATATCATCTGCATTTATTAAAATTCAGGGCATCTGTAGCTATTTGAAAATAAAATGTAGTTTTCTGGATGAAATGTATTTTGGAAGGGAACACCCCCAAAAAATGAACATTACAAAAGTCTACTAGTTGCTCTGACTTGTCCACTCTTGCAGGTAAGAGGTGTTGTTTATCTAGATTAATTTTAATGTTGCCTTTCAGCTTTTTTCTGGTGCTTGCTCATGCTCTCGTTTGGTATCCTGGGGATTGGAGACTTATGATCATTGTTCTTCATTTTCCTGACAGATGTCCTTTTATTTAAGCCTAGATCTCTTGTTTGATACATTTTTATTGTTGTTGACCTCAGTGACAAATTTTGAGCAATCAGTATTTTGTGTGAAATTATTGCCAACAGCCGTTTATGTGGACATTATTTTCACAGATTCCTATCTCATGGAAATGATGGGCAAGAGAGAAGGTGTGCATGATTATCTGTTGTAGAAAAACCTAATATTAGAATAAGAATTTCCTTATTTGTTCTCCTATCAGTGACTTGGTATTTTACCGCTTCATTGCATTTCATGGTACAGCAAAGTATAAAGATCTTCACATACTCAACTGAGATAGTGCCAGCAGAATTTTTGCTTCATAATTGCTCCAAATAAATGTAAGTATCCAACAATGTCTTTATCAAGAAAGAGCGCTTTTGTCACTGTGAGATGAAGTGGCATACTTTGTTATATAGTTGATTTTGACTTGCATAGCCAGGACCAATTTGTCTTGTTTTCCTATGCTCAGTGACTAATCGTATTAGTGAAGTGACCATAGACTCTGGACTATGTGACCCCTTTGGAATCTACAAGGTCAGTGAATTCATGGACAAAAAATTAGGTTTTGGTCACTCAAATTAAATTTTGTCCAATTACCAGGCAGACAAACTCTTTTTGAACTCTTACGCTTGTTCTGGTAATTTTTTTAATTGTCCCCATCTTTACAAATTTACTTTCATCAGATAGTAATACACATATTCTTTGAATTAGTGCCTGCACTGCTATTTCAAATGTAGGCGTTTACTGAAGTTTATCATATGTGTGTGTGTGTGTGTGTGTATGTGAAGTATTGTGAATGCTAAACAAAATCTTCAAAATCTTTAATGTATGATTCAGAGGTCACTATTATAATACAATGTCCCTGATTTACAAAGTAATATGGGCAGTCTAAAGATGAAAATTTCTTGCAAAATTGAGAGAAGCACTCTGTAGCAAGGTGTCACTGACTTTTGTTTTGTGACGCTGAAGATTACATGAGTACATGGAATGTGACACAGGGAAATAACCCTTCTGATCTATATTTGTGGTCCAAAGCCACCCATACGGAGTGTAAATGTGAAGTTCATCCCAGTAGCACTCAAATACAAGAGAGGTGTGGACATACTGGAGAGAGTTCAGCAAAGGAGCATCTCTCATACAAAGAAAGGCTGAGAGAGATGGGACTGATTAGCCCAGATCAGAAAATGCTCCAGGGATCTCATCAATGTGTACAAATACCCAAAGGGTGCAAAGCAGACAGAGACAGACTTTTTCTAGTGCTGCCCAGTTACAGCGAAAGAGATAATAGGCAAAAACTGAGATGCTGCATCAGGTTCCTTTCAAATATCCGAAAAGTGCAACCAAGCTGTGGCACAGAGATAGTGTGTAAAGCTCTTTCCTTGGAGATATTCAAAAACCAGCTGGATGTGGTCCTGGACAACCATGTTCTGTGGTGTTCCCATTTGAGCAGAGGGGGGTTCGACCAGATGACCTCCAAAAATCCCTTGCAAACTCAATCCATCTGTGATCTTGTGTGAATGTCCTAAAATGACCAGCCTGAGTCTTGTCCTCAAGGTAAAAGTCAGATTTTTTTTCTTCTTTGGATCACTTAGGGTCAGCCTCTGCCATATCACATTACACTGTCTTCTATGTGATGTCATTTAAGATCATACAAGTAACCCAAAGTGAAAGCAGGAAATTAAAGGATTTTTTTTTCACTCTCCCTACAGCAACATTGTAAATTGCAGATTTCTGGCTTATTTTTGTACTGGTTTAATTTGCTGAGAGAGGCTGTGAAATCACCTTGGCTTGCAGTGCTGGTTTTACTATCCATCTAGTTTTAGTGTATCAAGTTTATTGATAACTCTTTCCCTGATGAATCCACTGAGTCTGAAAGGTATCATATTTATCCATGTTTTTATTGTTTTACAAGAATATAAGCCTATGCAAGGTACAAAATGACCCAAAAGTACATTCTCAGACACTGTGTGGTTAGGTGTTCAGGTATTTTAAACCCATCTTTTTATCATTTACAAATGTCACAGAAACTGTATACTAAAGTGTTTGATAAGTAAGAGTTAATTTGCACTATATCAGGATGATTGTAATTAATGTAGATACTGGTTTTGATGTGAAAATTAAAGTTGTAAAAGTTGAGCTGGGGATTACTGACCCCTCCAATAATTGCAGAACATGATATATTGTACCCCTCAAAGGCACAACAATTTTCAGAGTTCAGGCTATTTTGCGATGACATGATGCAGGAGAACTTAATTTTAGTAATATTCCTGAAAAATGAATTACATATCAAAATCATGCATCTGTAGGAACTTAATTATAAGGAGTGGCCAGATCAATATGCCAAGTCTAGTTCCATCTTACTGTAATTGTAAAATTTGAAAACCAATGATAAATTAAAAAAAAAAAAAAGTAAATTGGTTGAAAAGACTTTTTTTTACTTGTGTTAAATGATGTGGTATCTCTCATGCAAATGTGTGGGGAGTCTTCATAGGACCATTTTTGAATATAGCTACAAAGAACAGAGGATTAACTTTCCATAACTTGATTTGTTACTTAGTGATACTTTTAGATAATGTGGGTCGTTGTTCCCTTTCTCAGGTGTACATTACTTCGGGAAAGCTTCCTTCTGTTCCTCTAAATTTGGCCTGCTGCTTTTTCTTTTCTATATGAATTATAAAGCTCTGTGAGGAAATACCTGTTTGCACTTTGCACCTGGAACAACTCCAATTTCTTTCACTGTGTTGTCTGGAATATGCTGTCTCTGACATCTCTTTAGATTTGTTTTTACAGGGCATCAGATTCCAATGCAGACACACTTCCTTGCCTTGGATATCTGCCAGCTGATAGACTACAATTAGTGAAGATAGAGCTGTTTTTTTAGCTATGATGGGAAAGCTGAAGAAACTAGATAAACTCACAACCATCCTGTTTTAGATGGAAAACTTTCAGGTTTTCTGAACCATCAAAAGCAGAAATTTGAGTGAAAAGTGCTAAAGCTTTGTGCATGATTTGGTCATGTGTGACCTGCAACACCACAAAAGAAGCATACAAGGAAGACAGAGCACAACTCAAAACCCCTTAGCTCACTTTCAAGAGTAATCTGAATTGTGAAACGACAGTTTTGGAGTGCCACTGCTGACTAAGGACCAGCTGGACAAGATTGCTGTTAGAGTATAAGAAGCCGTACGGGTTTTGGTTGGCAGCTCTTCCAGCATTAGTTCATTTGAATTCCCAGGGTTCATGATGATTTAGCAATAAATTGAAAGCAGAAACTACCAATTATTTCTGAAAATTTTTCCTATGAAATCACATATGAATAAGACGGCAGAAAGAATTAATTATGTAGATATTGGATGTTTCTTTTCTACTTCATATCTTATTTTTAGGGTGGGGATGAGCCATTTGGTTAAAGCAAGACATTAGTCCTGATGTCACAGTGTCATATATAGAGAGCTAATAATCTACCAAATCTTTATTTTTTACAGAGTATCATTTGTAGTTGCTTGATCTGCTCATTGTTCAGAATAATCAGGAGCCATAGGATCACAACAACGGTGTTGAATGTGAGCTAATAATCTGTGCTATGAAACAGGGCCGATAACTTGGGTTCAGAGCCATGACAATGCAGGCACAGAGCTCTCATTTGTAAGGATGGCACACGTTATTCAGCTGTGAGTAAAGAAAGAAAAAATTATTTACATTTCAAATAGACAAGAGAGAAAATGGTGATGGAAGAAAAGGATGAAATGAGTGACAGGGTAGTTAAAGAGGACAGCAAAGATGGTTGTAGAACCACCTTTAGAAGAATAGGAATGAAATGTAACAAATATAGAAAGAACTGGAATACCAGATGAAAGTTAAAATCAGGGAGTTGTGCTCTCAGGACCTCTGCAGCACCCAAGCATCGAGAGATGCTTTTACAAGATGGAGGACACTGCCAAGGAGCATTCCTGATTAAGAATGTTTTGATATTGAAACTTTGTGCAGCAAACAAACAAGTATCCTATTGCTGAAGCTCTGGTGAGCTTATAGCTGGCAGTGTTAATTTAGCTGAAGAGAAGAAATGAAATTAGCAACTTGATAATCTTTCATACTTATTCTTTTCCATGTTTGCATAGCCTTTAGTCTCTGGGGACTCCTGAGATCTTAAGAAAGAAGTTTTTGCATGTAGAATATTAGGGATTTATAATATGAATCAATGACTTTTATACCTTATTTTATGTCTGTAAGATAGTTGAAAATTTCTTTTATGTCATTACCATTTAAAAAATTGTACAAATGCCCTTAAACATAGACACAGAATTTTTTCTCCCGGTTGCACTCTACATGGAAATACCTTATTTCTTCAGCTATCGGGTTGCTCTCTGTTTGTTTCTTATATCTGGTGATTATTGCAATTAGGATCAAGTATCTTATTTTGTCAATATTTGTTGAGTGTTTAAATCCACTAAAGATCTTCCCATATGAAATGTAATCCTAATTTACATTGATTCTTGACACATTTATGGCTCTAATCAGCCCACTTGTCTAGGTCTCTGATATGAAGTTACTGAAGCAGAAGATTCTGTGAATATAAAAAATAATATCATGTGGTTATGTTTTATAGTGCTTATTAAAATGTTCTTATTTTTGACATCCAGAAAAGTAAGAAGCAGTATTGTGCAAGTGACTTTTAAAAATTGTCCCTAATGTTGTGATAATGATGTCTTTGCAGTTCTTGCTACCCTGGTGGATATGAAAATTTGTTGCTGTTTAGCAAATGTACAACCAACAGTAAAGAAAATATATCTGTGCATAAAGTGTATGTTTTTCAAGCAGAGAAAAATAAGACTGTTCTTTAGCATTTCAGAAGAATTTATCTGTGGTTTATTTGCATTAATCTTGTTTTCTTTGACTTTGAAGTTCATGATGTTTCTGCTACAGGTTTTTACTCACATAATGCCTTTTATCTAAGTAAATAATTTTTTTTGGAGGGGCTGTAAACTGAATAAAGAAATCACTCATCTTGCTTAGAGACATTTAAAAAAACACATTCAATTTAGTAGCAGGTATCCTATTTGTACCACACAGGCTTCTCTTTATTTAAAAGGTGAAAACTTTGTCCATTTTCAAGTAATCTTCAAGGATAAGTATCCATCACATTTTTATCTCAGTATTTATTATGACTGATATAAGTGGCTTCTTTAAAGAAACAGAATATTTTTTTAAGAAAGTATTGCTTTATAAAACAAGAAATTTAGCACAGCTGATTCAAGGTAATGATAAATTACTGTGCAAGAGAGCAGTGAATTTGAACACTGATTTCTGAAGACTTCTGAAGATTTTGTATTTAGTTAGAAATACAAAATTCCCAGAATATTTGATAAAAGTTTCTTGTAAGTTCACACTTGCTCAGATATAACATTCCTCCAAACAGATCCATAAGGAATAAAATTTTTGAAAGATGGAAATGTACTTGACTGAAAAACACTTAAATTGCTTGTGTTGGCAGCATATTTAATACAACAATAATTTTACTGATTTATGTATAAAATTAGTATCAATTAAATATATTCATGTCCATTTTGATATTTTATAAACATATTTATCAACTCACCCTAACTTTCCAATGAGATTTATTATGTTTTATCAAATATCTGAAAAAGTTCTTCAGAAAACTTCTAATAATATACCAGTAGTGAGAAACTTCAACAGGGTTCTCCAGTGTATTCAGAGACTGATGGAGTATTTAATCTTAAATGGGTAAAAAAGTTAAGGAATGATAGACAGAGCTTTGATCCTTTAATATTGCTCAGATGTGCACGTTAGAAAATACCCTGGAAATCTTTTCTGTGCTCTAATTTTATTGTATTTATATGCCCACAGCTAACTCTAAGCTTTTAGTGTATCCTTTCCCTACCATTTCAGTCAGAAGGATCTGAGATTTAAAATTAAAATTGGAAAAAAAGTTGGTAATTTGATTTGAGGCAGTTGACTGACAAAACTAATTAACAAGTCAAAGACAGTCTTAAAGGAGGAAGGCTCTAAAACTTAAGAGAAAGAAAAACCAAGTTCCTCTGAATCCTAGCACTGTCGCAGGAGCACTATTTGTCAGACATAAACTCAGAATAATGTTTTCTATTTAAAACTGTACTTCTGTCAAATTTAATTGTGAAAACAATATATGTAAATAGCTTTTTATAAATAGTAATATTTAGAACACACAAAGCTTTAATGAGTTGCCTGTCTCCTAAGATATAACTGACAACTTGACAAAATGCACTCTCTCTATTAAGAAAAGAGAAGTCCGTTTTGCTTGCTCTCATCCCAGCAATGACTAATGAAATTAATATTTTACTATTTCTTGAAGATGTCTTCAGGTTTCTATAGAACATCCTTAGAGATGTACCTTACTCAATTATTCAATAAGTGTAAAATTATTTCTTACAAAATATAGAGGTTTGTGGGACAAAGTGAGACAAAGTCCATACTACAGAACAGAATCAGACTGACTGGTTGTGATTAGCATTAAATGACATCCTTTACTTACATGTAAGAAAAGGACTTTTTCTTACTGTTTCTCTAATTCATGTTTCTAGAGTATTAGAAAATAATAACATTTTGCAAGAAGGAAAACGTATTCAGCCAGTGACTTGGTAAAGCCAGGCATACAATGTCAATCTCCTGTCTCGGGTATCCCTGTGGCTGTTGTCTCTTAAGTTAGCAGCCAATGAAATAATACATTTCAGGATGTGTAGGTTAACATCCACGTAATTGAAGATCTGAAGGTCATAAACTCAGTTGCATTTTTACCAGCAGCTTGAAAAAATATTCTTAGCTGTCCCCTGACATAACTGGATGTTTACAGGCCAAGGATATCTTTTAGCTGGAGGATTCCTAATATCAGCATTTCTCTAAATATTTCCTTTCCAAACTCAAAGTAAAATTTCTTTTCCCCCTCTCTTAAATGCACCCTGGTTCTAGTAGAAGAGAATTATGGTAGTGTATTACAAGAAACATTGTTTGTTTAAAATTATTTATTTGAAATAATTACTTAGCTGGACATCAGAATAAGGCTAGTGCAAAGTATTTAAATGTCTATTTAAATGAATCCCCAGACTAAGAAAAAGGAAAACAAAGGCTCAATTGGCAACTTGTTTACATTCAAATTTCAGAATCCCAAGACCTGTCAGAAACTTCCTATCTATCCATGAATAAATGCATCCCAGGTAGCTTTTAATTGGTTCATGAAAAGATTTTACATTTAAAAATGGTTGGACTTTTGGATCTTAAGGGTACTTTCCAACATAAATGATTCTATGCAAAGACCTATACAGAAAAAAGCATACATTTGTTAAACAAAAAGAATGTCACAAGGGTAACTGATCATAAGACTACTATAAAATGATGTGTTTTACAATATTGTATGCATCTTGTGCTGCATGGTAAAACAGATGTTTAGATTAGGAATGCTGTTCTCACTCTAGAAAAGAATAAAGCAGCAAAATGCACATCCCCAAACACATTGCTTCAGTTTTATGACACGTTACTACTGGATGCTCAAGCTATGGAGGAACAGAAAATATGGCAGACAGTAAAGGAATGAGTAATTTGGTTTTGAAACAAGGTTATTACTATATATGAATAAAAAATCAAGTGTGAATGAAATAACTATATTTAATCATTCATGATGTGTCAAAAATTGGGGAACAATACTAACTAATTTTTCTTAAAAAGATAACAAAAAGAAATAATGGGCATATTATATAGGCGTATATTTACTTAACTATAATAAATAACAAAATTCATTGTGTCCAAGGCAACAAGTTGGCTAATAAATGCAATAAATTTAGTATAGAGTATTCACTTCACTCCCTATTTTTTGCAAGATTAAATAGCATCAACTGTGTGACATAAAAGCTTGATATCTTACCAGTCCAATTTGTTTACACAATAAAATAAAGATAATTTTACTGGGGATGGAATCACTTAATAGTTGGATTTACAACTCCCGTGAACTTTTTTCAGAAATAAAAATTTCTACTACTGCTTTAGATCGTCCATTTATTTTATGTTATGATGCTTCCTGAGGAGACACTGCTTATTTCAAACCTGCTGGAATACATGGAGAGAACAGGGGCAGGGAAATAGGGACAAAGCATATAATTATGAGTCTTCTTTAATTGCTCAGCATGACCATGTAATGCTATTTTTAAGTAACTCTCTGAAAGCATCAAAAGAAAACTGATGTTAAAAGGACAGAGAATTGATGATATTAACAACTGTAGAGATTTGCACCTTAGAAAAGAGCCAGCCTAAATTTAAAGACTTATTAATAGTGAAAGAAAGACAGTGTTTACCTTAATGTTACTCAGCTAATTTAAGCAGCTTTTATCAATTAAAAAGAAGTGTTCAAAGGTTGCAGAATGACCGGGTTTGCTAGTTTGGGATATATTGTTCCTTTCAGAGAGATTTTCTTGTGTCCTTTCTAGCAGCTATATGGAGGGGATTCCTCAGGGCTTAGTGGAAACCTCTGGGCAGATCTCTCTGCCTCTGCAGCCATTTCAAAGCATTGCGAACAATTTTTTTTTTTGCAATAGCAAATTGGCAAAGGGATTTAGTTGGAATTCATAGCCACTTAAAAGGTTTGTTTTCTATCTCCCCCTTCATCTCTGGGCAGATTGCCCATCAGCTTCAATATGTTTCTGAATTTAGAAAAGTATTTCTGTATTTAGAAAAGTATTTCTGAAGTATTTCTGAATTTAGAAAAGTTTTTCTGAATTTAGAAGTATTTCTGAATTTAGAAAAACTGACTGCAGTAAACCTTTTGTAAAAAGATTTGTATTAGCCTATCATAAAAAGTGCCTTTCAGAGAGAAGTTTAACTAAATTTATTCAACATACACCTATTGATATGCTGTCTGAAAGGAAGGGATCAAGCAGTTCTTTAGGGTTTTGTTTTTTGCTCCCAAGAAATTTGGATAATATGTAAGCTTGAGGATTCCACCACCTTCTAGAGTATTTTAGGTTTCTGGAGAAAATTTTTAAGTGATGACAAGCACCTAGAGAGGAGGTGATTTCATTTTCAGTAAAAGTACTGCATTGTTCATGTGTCATGCCCACCAACAATCAGATAAATTATTTTAGATTACTGAGAGATCCAAATTACCAGCAGTGGTTAGAATAGTGGTTTCCCCTAGAATAGTAGGAAAGAGAAAAATGCTAAAGACACAGAGGTATAAAAGGTGACTTAACAGTCCTGGGGGATTAGGAAACTAAGATTAGCATAGGAGTAGGACTGGAAGTCCAAAGATATCTTTGCTGAAAACATGTGCTTGAGGATTCTAGTAAATGTTCTCTAACTTGGAATTTAAAATCCCTAAAGCAATGTGTACGTTTTCGGCTGTACTCTTCATTGTTTCACTATCAATTTATACAACATGTTGATGAGATGGATTTCTCTGTATTTAGATGTTTGGGGTTTTCTCCTGCATTATATTTTCACGTTAAACTGTGATACAAAAATAGGGTATCCTGTAGCCACTGTGCCCTTGGTACAGGTCTGGAATTTACTCCACGTCAAGAGTAATCTTTCACTAATATATAGTTGATTTTCTGAGAGAAGAGCCCTTGAAAAACATAGGAGTGGGAAAGGATTAAAACTTATAAACAAAGAAAAAGCCCTTCATGCTTACAAATAGAATCAAGGAATATTAAGGGGTTGGAAGGGATCATCTAGTCTATCCCAGCAATCCAAGAGGTAAAAATAAAAGGTGCTTGGTCCACCACTGGGTTTGTCATCAGAGATGATTCTCCCTGTTCAGGCACAGGAGAAAGGGTTAGTATAGAAGTAGCAGAGCTGTGTAGGTGTGTATAAGCTTAGGTTGGTATTGTGGATGTCAGAAATGCTGTGGTAATACTGATGCCTGATAATCTTGGTACTGGATCAAAGATTACTAGATAGTTATGTATTGGTATGTCACCTGTCAGTAAGTCAGGTCTTTTTGTCTCTTAATATTACTGTTAATAAATGCCGTGAACTATAAACACAAGCTCTTGTTCTTAATGGATTATCTATTTCTAGCATATATTTTAATTTTAATGGGAGAAATCCCAAACTTACCAAGGTGTACAAAACTTGCCAATTTAGTAAGTATTTTTTAAATGTTAGCTAGATGAAGGGCTTTTTTATTTTATATTGATTCAGTTGTTTGGATCCTCATAGTTAGCAATATGTTCAGTATGTTCTACGAAATGTTTTTGCAACAAAAATGTAAAATTTTCTTTTTCACTGAGATTACTGCTTTCCTTCTGCAGCTGACCCAAGGAAATTGTGGCAGACTCCTCTTTCAAATTAGCATAGATTAACTGTCTCTCCCAGGTGAACTTGGGAGAAAACATGAAAAACTTCAAGGTTTATGTGTACAAAATACATGTATTGGGTGAAATGAAAATGTTGCAAGCAATAATAATCCTGTTGAAAACAGAGGCTTATTTATGCTCTTACTTCAAAAACGGGTCAAAGGAAAGCTTAACAAATCATTATTTCCTTTGTGTCTGAAGCTTGTTTTAACCGTAACTTCCACCATTCTTTAGTTTCCCACGTCTTACATAAACCCAACAGGTATTTAATTTCTATGTAATTTAGTTTGGCAATTTCACATTTTAGACATGTATTTCTGAGTATTCCTGTTGGTTTCTACTTTAGGTGCTTGGTTTTTTCAGTCTTTTTATATGTATCTGTAAGAACCGATTGTTTAAAAGAATCTTTGTACTTATTTCAGAAATCTTACCTGTTCAGAAAATCATCCTTCCAGCTGAAGATGATTATTTTAAAGTGAAGAGTAGAAATTTATTTTGTTATGGAAATAAAGATGCTTGAGCCTTTCTTGGGATGCTACCTAGTAAGTCAAAGATCATTCTTATAGACTGATAACTTAGTAAATTTCATTTTGAAATGGGCATTTTACTGTTATTTCTAGCAATTTAAAGCATTTTTCCTGTAATTGCACTGACCTAAGCCATTATTTGGACAGCTTTCTATTAATTCTATTTTTTTTTGTCCTCTGGTTGTTATGTTAGTGCCCACAAGTACAGAAAAGAATCTCAATTTTTGCTGGCTTTCTGGGATATATCAGGTTTTTACCACTTGAAATTTACTTTTTTCATTGTATTTCCAAATTTTTATTACAGTTTACTTTTCTTACATTCCATACAATCATAGAATGGCTTCTATTGAAAGGGATATTAAGGATGATCTGGTTCGAACCTTCCTGCTGTGGGCATTTTCTGGCTTTATAAAACACTACTTACCTAGTAGTGAAAATTAAATAAGGGATAATTAGAGTTATACTGAAGAACACTGGAAAACCATATTGTGAGAATATTTGCAAGGGCAATGTCACAGCCTTAAAATTTCAGAGAACAAAACATATGGTTGACTTACAGGGAAAAGTGAATAGACACGGGTAAATGGTCTCCAAAAACTTTGACTGTCAGTACATGGAATGCAGACTTCTAGAGCCTTCTTGGCTCTTCTTTCCACATCAGGGCTATACTTTTGGTTAGCAGTGTCTGCCACCCCAGCAATCTGATTTGGACGGATTTTCATGTTCAGTGTTGTCAATTATCAAGTTGAAGAAGAGGACAAAAGAGGACAGCTGAGATCAGGACAGCTGATTCAGTAACAGCACAAATCAGGACTAGAGAGAACCCATCTGCCAGAAATCAGAGAGCCCTCACTGGAGTTGGTAAAAATGTCTGCATAACTAGAAATATGTTTTCCTTTCACAGGAAAAAGTCGCTGGGGGTCCGATGCTGATCAGCACTGGGATGCCACGACCTTCCTAGAGAGAGCGTCCCGCAGGGAAACAGCCCTTCCAGGGGCACTGGCAGGCCTCCCTGGGCAACAGGTGATTTCAGCAAGTGTAGCAATTTCTTAGCTACAAGTGATTCCAGCTCTTGTGATTCAGCTCTGTGAAATCACCCAAGGCAAGCTCAGGGACAGAGAGACAGGAGCCTCGTATGGCAGTTCCACAGAGGTAGCCTTTATTGTCCAGCCACCCTGCAAAGGGGAGGCCAGAAATGAGTGCTCCCTTCCGTCCAGGATAGGAGCAGGGATTTTTATGGAAAAGGCAGGGGGTGGGGTAGAAACCAATTAGCCAGCTGGGTACAGGCTATTACCATAAAGAAACAAGGCATGTTGGGAGTTCACCCAGACTCTGAGGAAGGTTGCTTATCTCTGGGGAGATTCTTTTGGGCCTCAGGCCCCTCTCCTCCAGGGAAGTGCAGAGGACTCCTGTGCCAAGGGGTCACAGCCCTCTACAGGAAAAGGGTATATATATACTTATTTCCTATGTGTCCATAATCTTCATATTTTTAATAAGGTGAAAGGAGAGCAGAATGGGTCTACTAGGCTCCTGTAGCCCTTAGGAACAGGGGAACATAAACAAAAATTTATACTACTACTTTTATCAATGAATACAAGAGATAAAAGGAAAAAGAGATGGATATCTCCCATTTTCCTAAGATCTTAATGAAAAATTTAATTAGCAGCAGCAGCATTGTTGTACGATAAATCAATTAATCTCTCCTGCCCTTTCCCTTGTGAACCTTTTAAAAACTCACAATAATTAACTGAAATCTTTTGTCACTTAATCATTGCCCTACAACCCTGAATTATCATGTGATGCAATAGAGTAAAATGCCATATTTTTGATGCACATGGGATGACCCTTCTAGCTTGAATTAATTTACAGTGGTTTTGCAGAATACCTTATGCCCAACTCTGCTGCTTTGAAATTTGAAGAGACCTTCTCTCTGATGTGTTTGTGGATGAGGAAGGTATATCTACATATGAATACATCTAATTTATACATGTTCTGTAGTCATAAATATATAGTCATACAATGAGAATTATAATACAATATATAACATGCAATACAATTTCTTCCCCACTGTCATCTTGCAGCATGTCCTTCATACCTCAGTCCTGCAAATCAGATCACAGAGGGAGAAACATCTGTGCTGGAAGTGCTCCTGTGAAGGAGACAACACTGAATTGGGGCAATTCCTTGACTTTGAAATGTAGGAAGACCTTAGCTATATCTTACCTCATATCTCTCACATATCAGAAGACTTGTGTTTGAAGTGGAAGAAAAGTGGAAGACTTGTCTTAATGCTGAATATTCAAAAGATAATCTGCTTAAAGAATGAAGCAGGGAGCAAGGGGATGAATATTTCACTCTAGTCTACTGAAGGGTCCCAGATGTCCTTGAGCTCAGCCCTTGCTTGTTCCCTCAATTACTACATCTCCAAAAATAGGTCAATAAATCATGAAAGTTAATTAGGGTGTGTTGCGTATCTGCAGAGAGAAAGTGGTGTTATTAATAGCTATCTTTTTATATCTTACCTTTATTCTTATTTATGGGTTAACATGCTAAACATGTAATTTCATGTAAGACTCAAGGTGATTTCCACAGCTACCATAGCCCTCTTTAGAATCCTGGCATGGGAGAACTGCAGCCAGATGCTTCCCAAACGTCAGCAGATATTTAAATTACTTTTCTGCCATTAAGGTGACAATGATTATACTCTCTCTGCTGCTTCATGCTTGTGTGGGTAGGGTTAAATATATTCAAATATAAAATAAAAATTCAGGAAAGAGTAATACATATTTCTAAGAAATTCATATTGTTGGCAAAGTTTGTTTTGCTGACACTTTATAAAAGCACAGGTGTGTGATAAAAGATTTCGGCTTGAAATAAATGTGCTACTTAGCTTTGATTGGGCTGTTGTTTTCTTTTTCTTCTGCATTTTATGAAGCATATTCCATCTTTAACAAATTATCTACTAAAAATAATCAAGATGCTCTAAAGTATTTAAGTTGCCAAAAGCAATCCAAAGACTTTCTGCTTGCCTTGGTTTGGTTGTTTTCTTAAAAGCGCAGAACAAATTTTCACTTCACTTTAGTAAATGCACTTTGATTAATATTGTATGCTTCATTTTTATGAGGAGATTCCAGACTGTGTCCTGAAATCTGCAGTGAGGAGATGCTGTTTGGAAGATCTTGGAGAAGAAAAAATAAGATGTTTTGCTAGCTGAGAACTAAACCGACAGGTGCCACACTGACGTAAGCAAGCACCTGAGCTTGCCTGTGCCAGTTCTAAGGCATGTCCTTCTCCTCCAGCATGCCTCCTCTTGTGGGAATGCTGTAACAGAGAGCAAAGGAAAATCACTTTGACAAAGGTAGTTTGACCGGCATTACAAAGGCCCTTCCTTCAGCTGCTTGTCTGGTCGCCGTCATATCTTTGCCAAAAGGATTTGTGCTTTCCCGTGTCCAGAGTGCCTCTTCTGAAATAAAAAAGACTTAGGAAAGGAATTTCTTTAGAAATAGTGTCTAGAAAGAAAAATGTTGAAAGGGACTAGATAAATATTCATGAAGTAACTGGGTGAAGGAACTCCAGCTTTCCTATTGCTGTGGTTGGCAGATACAGAGTCTCTTAGGTTTCATGTGAAAGACAAGCTTTAAGCTGAGTTCATCAGGCTGTAAGAAACCTGTTTCCTCCTGGTTTTCAGTGAATCAGGATGATGCAGAGCATCTGCAACTATTACTAGGACTGCTAAGCTAGAATTTACTTGAAAGAGAATGTGCTAAAGCGTAATTTGTCAATCAAATTATGCACAAGTTTTTTCTATAGTATATGATAGAAATGTAACCATTTTGGTAAAAGTTCATCTTCTGCTTGGCAGGTGGCTTTGTCCCTTAAAAACAGGATATAAAAATATAAAAGGCTTCTTCACCTTCACATACTTATTACAGCACTTCATACTTACATGGGAATTTCTCCATGATGAGAACAAGGCAATAAAAATGAAAGGAAATAATTCTAAAATAAAATGGTTTTCAGACTAACTGACTGACTTAAAAGCAGTGCATTAATAAAAATGCTAAATGACTGTTCAATTATTGAGAAATGATATATATGTAAGTAAGTACAAATAGAGATTTGTTTCAAGAAGGTGACAGTAGTTTTTGATTTAAATATTAGGGTTTTGGTCTTCTTCCACAAGAAAGCAATGCTAGAATATTAAATATGGAAATGCAGGCTACCAAACTTAGGGCAATGATTTCAAGGCAATAAATTAAAGTTTCATAGTGTTCTTTTCTGGAAAGCTCACAGTATCCTGCTGGGCATTATCCTTGTCTTAGTAAAAGGAAATTCAAAGGATTATTATGGGGATAACCAAGTCAGAGCAATCTGGAATATCCTTGAGAGCTGAGAATAAATATGAGTCAGCTGAACCATTAAGAAATAGGCATTAGCCAACGTAGGGGGTTTTTTGGTTTTTTTTATTGTTTTACAGCAATGTTGTGAGCCTGCTGTTTTCTATTCATTGTAGGTTTTTCTTTTAATTAGCCCTGTGTTACAACCACTAAAGGTACTGAAATAAAAATGTTGCTTAAGCAGATGTTGCACTAGAAAATGGGTCCAGATTATTAAATGTATTTGTTTCGTTTAAATGATTTACTATTATTTTCAAAAAAGAAGTTCTTTTAGAAAAATAAGACTGGTAAAGACATGTGAGTTAATTCCTCCTAAAAGCAAATATTTCACTTATTAAAATTTGAAGCTGAGATACCACAGTTGATAAATGGGATACTCTTTTTTTGTGTGTGTGTTCTATAACAATCCATCTGAATGAAAATTTCTGTGGTTTTGTTGCTTTTGGTTTTTTGATGTTTTTTTAAGGACAGTAGGTAATATATGAAGCTGTTGGGGAAAAAGAAGTTCTAAACTGCAGAGGTTTGCTCTCTTGCCTGCTTTCTTTGCAATACCTCTAAGACAAATATACCTTTTCAAATTTTTTGTGAGGCTACTTCCATCACCTTTGTGGATCCTTTTATTCCTTATTTTACATGTCTGAAACTAATGTTCTATTTTTTCATTGGATTATTAACTTTTTTATCTCTTATTTGTTATGTTTGTTTTAGTTTGAACTATTTTTGAAGCAATCTTTAAGGAAGATAAAATCTGATGGTCTATACAATGATATGGAAACACTGAACAATGCTATAAAATGGCATCCCATGAACTTAACACAGAGCCACAGACAAAACCTATAGCTTTCACTGTGCTTTTCTTATGTCATAACTCTCAAATAATTCCTGATGGGAATAGTTGGCATGAATTTACCAAGTGGAAATAGTGATTGACCAACTCAATCAGCTTTTGAGATGAGATTACTTGTTCTTTGGATAAAGGGAGTGCAATTAGTACTGTTAACTTTGATCAATGTACCTGCTTTTCATTTAAGTATCTGCTGGAAATGTTGTGTTGCCATAATAGTCAAACCGCCTTCTTTGCAGAAGCCATTCTATGAAACACTGTGTGGTGGTCCAAGGAATACTTTTAACATTTTATATGATTATCCTCTTAGCTTTTTTTCCCCCTTTTTTTTTCTTTTCATGGTGCAAAACTTGGGTTGTCAATATTCATGTTATTGTTCTTGAATTTTAAGAGGAAGTTTTTGTTATTATATAAAGGATGTGGGTTGAAATTAATCCCTAATGAAGCTTCCTCTAAACACTTCTCTCAGTGGTATATTTTATCAACACCTTAAAAATAGCTCATCTGTATGTCAGAGGTCACAAACTAGCATAAGCCCCATAGGATAACTAGAGAGAGGCTTGCATAAGTCTGAACTTGGAGGTCATTTTCCAATGTGACAGTGTGAGAGAGCTGGAGGCTGTGTGCTACATTCTTATTGCCTTTTAACTGTTTTTATAAAGTCATCTTCCTTCACAAAATAATTCAGTAAACATCTGCAATCTAATTCACAAACATGTTTCTATTAACAGCATGTAGGTACAGCAGTATTTCATGGTGATATGCTATAAGACATTTTCTTCTTCAACCAGTTTTGTTGGTCTGATTGCTGAGAAATTAATCTTCATGTAAAATATGTCAGTGAATTTCTTAGTAACCAGCTGAACTATAGCTTTCCATTCTGATGGGAAAGAAGGCAGAGTTTTGAGATATTTTGCCCCTTTTTTTTTTATCTTTTACTTGGTCTTCAGCAGTCTGTCTCCACAACTAATTCAGTCCACTACCAGACAGTCATTCATTTCCTACTTCTGGTTATAAGGAACCATCAGGTTAAAGAATGTTAGCTCTCATTTTGTCCTTCAATCTTGAACATCTCCATCAGTCCCTAGCCTTGAAATTACCCCACTGGCCATATTTCAAGGTGGTTTTTGTTGGACCTTAGGTACCATTCAAGGCAGCTCATCTAAAAGTCAACCAGAAGTGGATATCAATGACTTGTATTAAGAAATGTAAATAGCTGAATAGGTCTTAGATTAACCATTGATGCTAAAGTTCAGGGAATGTAACAATGACTAATTATTTTATGTTCTCTTCTGAATAAAAAGGTATGGGTTCTTGGGAGGAGCAGAGGGAAACCTGAAAGAGAATGGCTGGTTCAGCCACTCTTTCCAAGTGTTGCTGTCATCAAATACATTTTCAGGATGTATTTGTATTTCAAAAAAATGTGCCGTGCCCTACAAAATAAAATAAACCCAAAGTAACCTGCTTTCACTGTATTTTGAAAACCCTAGTGGTTTTCATTATAGGCAGATAGATATAGATTTTGTATGAAAGGACAGGACAACTGCGGTATCTTTCTCTGTTCAGAATTATGCAGGTACTTCTTGGGGAGAAAGTCAAGGTGTTTTCAGAAGTAGTTTATTATATATTCTTCAATTATGTAGTAGTAAGATATTCAGAAGTAATTTATTCTTTGCCTCAATGGCTATGTGCTTATTATTATTGTATTTTGGTTGGAAAGTGGCTCGGTAAAAAGAAGGGAAACTTCCTGTACTGTGTAATAGTCTAGAGCTACCTCTCAGATCCCAGGCTTCTTGCACTAAATCTGTCTTGCCCCAAACAGTGGATAAATGTCCTACTTTTCCCCGGGCCCCGTACATAACGTAGATGTTTAGAAAAGTTATTTCTGAACTGGTTGCACTTGTGTTTAACTGTGCGACGCAAATAAGAGTTATTACTAAAAGGAGTGGCATTCACTTCAGCTGCTGTGGTTTCGTTTGACAGGGATCAGGAATCAAAGCCATCAGCTGTCACAATTCAGACTGGGTTATTAAGGGATATCAACGGCAATTTACATTAATGAATGGGAGCAACTAAAGTGGTCAAATTGTCCTTTTTTTATAGCATGTGTTTGATTTTGCCAGTATCCTCTAGCTGCAAACCTTTAAATCCTGCCTAGCTTACATTGCTAGAGTTTGCAAGAGCTGGTCTAATCTGCTGTTCCCAAGGGCAGAAGATAAATTAATTTTTAATAATAGCAATAAAAATAATAGAAAATTAGTCTGGAGCTACCATGGGACACATGACATGGTTCAGAATACTTTCCAAAGAAAGCTGTTTCTGTGAAATCTGTAGGGCAGGTGATTACTAGTGGGAACTAAAAAGTTGATTATTAATCTAACTTTTCTAATAATAAGAACAGCGGAACCTTGAATGATAATGATTATAGTAGGCGTAAAATAGCCACTTTTATATTAAATGCCCATAAAACCACCACACCTTACAGTTTTGAGTATGATGATGAACACAGCTAAGAGAGGCAGTAGGTTCTGTGTGTGCATTCAACTGTCAAAATATGAAAGTTAGATTACTTGACAAAATTTTTCTTTTAGTTTCCACTGTTTTGCAATATCCCACCTTGACTAATTTTTCTTAGTTTTCTTTTTAACAGTATTTTTATGCAGAAACATTCCTTCATTTGTAACTCTGTAGACTATTTTGTATAGTTATATAGCTCCTAGCTAGTTTTGCCAGTACTTTTCCCTGCCCTGATAGGCGGAAAGTCGAAACACATTCCAGAGCTCCAAGCTGGGGGTACAAGGCCCCTACCCTATCTTGTAACCTAAACCCTGGGAACCAAGGTCAAAACCAGCTCTTCAAGACACATTTTCATCAACAATGTTTAGTCCCTAAAAAGTGGGGGTGGGATTCAGAGAGGGTTGAACTGGGGGAAACTGCCCCACCACTTATGTCTCTAATTGGTGATTTTTGTCAATTATACTAATTTTCTAAACTTACAAAACTGTATTCACCCTGGGGGGGGGGTTGGCATTTTGTGGACATTTTCCATATCTGCCTCTGGAGGCCTCCAATAAAGACCGTCCTTTGTATTACCTCCTATACTAATATTATCTTGAAAGTGTGTGTTATTTCATTTCTAGATTCTTTAAGGCATCCATTTTAATTAACTATTTCCAGCGACAAGTCTTATCTCAATGTTATGTTCAACCATCCAATCCAGTTATAATGAGAGAGAGATTAGACATCATGGCCAAACTTTAGCAACTCATCTTGATTCCATGAATTTTTATCAACACCGGAGGGAGATGAAAAGGATACCAATAGTGTTAGTTTAACACTGCGTATTTTCAACTATGCTTTTATTGAAAACTCTCCCAGCTCTAAGGAAGCATTATAAATATGAAACTGCTTAGGCTATTAGCCAAATAAATTTATCTTAAATAAAACATTTATGCATTTCATTGTTGGATTTGTTTGAGATGCAGTGAAATAATTATAAGCAGTGTTTTCTCCTTTTTATAGCTCCTAGTTATTGTTTATAATATATTATTCATATGCATATATATACATTTTAGATTTTGTCTAGTTTAGACATCTCAAATATTTTTTTCTCAAGTTTTTCAAGGTTTATTTTGAAATCTGGGATTATTTTCAAAATGCAATGAATGATCATACACTCATAAACATATGAAATATTAGTATTCATTTATCTTAAAGCAAATTCAAAATATAAAAAGTAAGTCTATTCTTAAGGAAAAAAAACAAGTCAGTATATTTTGGTGTCAGTTTGTCATTAGATCCTCATTTTGGACAGAATAATTTTGATGTGTCCAGAAACAAACCAACCAACCAAATCCCCCAGTTAAACCATTATTATTGTTTTTGCTGTAAAGAATTGATTCACTTTTAATTTTAAAAATTCCCTCTCTACATCGGCTGTGGATCAAATTTGTTCTGATTTCTTCTTGGATACCTTCCCTAAGATGGATTTCTGCTCAAATTTCATTTAACAGTCTTGGCATTTGCCTTAGAGGGTTTTCCATACTTTTCTTCCATTCCCAATAGAAACCTTATTTGTTTTGTATATTGGCTTTGGTTCAGTTAATTCTCAAGCATTTCTTGTTCATAATTATTTTGTATGTATCCACCTACAGCTTCCAATCTAAAGCCTTGACTTCTAATTTACAGAAAAAACTTCTTCTGCCTGTCTAAATAACAGTGAGTCTTCCTTATTAGCCAGTCTTATTGTAATTATTTAACATTTTAGTCTGCAACTAACATCACATATGTATTTTTTGAGTAGCCTATTTAGTGCTTCATGTTATTTCTGTAAATATTATAACTTTATGAAATATGTTAATGCATCTTTTGCATAGCCTGGGTTTTTTTGTTTATTTATGTGTGTGATAATCTTAATTTGATGTTCTTCTGCATGCAGCAATCTATTATGAGAGTAATTGCTTTAGCTAAATTTGAGTGTCCAAAAGAACTGGACAACATGTATGAATGGACTAAATGTCAGTCATTTACATTTTAATTATGAAATATTAGTGCACAAATTCCACATTGAAGAGTGTGTCTTGTGAACCTAATTGCATAATGTAGTTAATATTGATTGCACTCTTGTTAGTGACAACAGAACACAGCCACTAGTTACTAAGTCGATTCTTTTTTTGCTTCAGGGATGCTTGATGCCATGGTCATGATTAAACACAACTTCCATCTGTTCTAGCCTTAACCGAGTTATATCCAACCCAAACAGAGAGTGGAATGACTCCAGACTCTACCACATTGCTTGGCTCAACATTTTTAGCTGTGGTAACTGTTTAATTTAATTTAAAAGTCTGGCAATAAAAGTCTTTCAGTTTTAAGAAGATAAATAAACCTTTCAAAAAACATCACAAATGAAAGAGACAGTTGTTCAATGTGAACAGAGGTCTCCAAACATTAACTTCATCCCCATTAGATCATATCATGTTTTATGGTGTTATTTCATGTACTCATGATGTACTTATAATCTTAGAATATTTTGAGTTGGAAGGGATCTTTAAGATCATCTTGTTCCAAATCCCTCCCATGGCAGGAACATCTTCCACTAGACCAAGCTGCTCAAAGCTCCATCCAATCTGGCCTTGAACACTTCCAGCAATGGGGCAGCCACAATTTCTCTGGGCTACCTATGCCAGTGACCCACCATCCTGACAGTAAAGAATTTCTTCTTAATATCTAATCTAAGTCTTCCATCTTCCAGTTTAAAAGTGATCATCAAATATTTCACCTGCTTTATTCCACTTATATTTTTATATCTCTTAACATCTCTGAAGCATTTTTTGCCTTTCTTTTCTCTTTCCTCTTCCCTTTCATAAGTTCTTTGCTTCACTATAATTAGCTGCTGCTGTTGAAAACAAATTGACTCTGCAATTTATTTTGCCTTGTTCCTATGCGTGATAGTAGAAATGACAATATTGATGTTCAAATTCAAAGCCTCCTAAAAAGCTTCCCCCTCCTTCCTGCCCTCTCCCTAATAGTGTTTGTTTATATGGCTTTTGGTGGGCTAATAAAGCCCCTTTCTTTTTCAGCAGAATGAATATCTCAAAGCACTTGAGATGGGCAGGTGTAGGATGGTAATGATTCATGATGGGAATATTGGTCCTGTGATGCAAAATAAGCTGCTAGAGAAGACACTCTAGTTCTCACTGGGGGATGCAAATAGTTGCACTTATGAAGAAAATCTGTGTCCTTTTACTCATTGCTATCTGATTGAGTCTGCCATCTCACACCTAAAAGTAAAATTTTCATGATTGTAAAGGGAATTAACAAAGTTCAGAATCTTTGCATTTATACTGTTCTGTGTGTAACAAGATTTTAAGCTATCAGCAGGGTAAAATAATTACAAGAAAGATGCTGTCACATTACATTGGTATGTTGGTTTAGTGTGGAAAGTGTGCAAGGTTTTTTGTTTTGGTTTTTTTTGTTTGTGTTTTGGGTTTGTTTATTTGGTTGGTTTTTTGGGTTTTTTTAAAACAGACAGAAATGACATCATGCACAAGAGGAAAAGGTACTTTAAGAGCAGTCAGTGTATGTAAACCCATGAAAGTTATTTAGAAGTCTGTTACCTTCAGCCAGTTTTGCTCATTCAAGCTTCTAAACAAAACATGGAATTTCTTACAGACTCAAATGAAATTACTCCACTCTGTGTTGAACCAGGGAAGGGCGATATGTATGTTCACATCATGAAAATGGAGGGACAAAGCAGAACAAGAAACCTCAGTAGAAAGAAAAGAAAGTCAGGTGTCAAATGTGAAGAATGAAAGGAGGCACTTCATGTTATTCCCAGAAAGTTTTAATCTTCATATGAATTTAGTAATTTGTAGGAATTTGAGTATTAGATCAAATAAGAGAGCTAGTTTTCCTGGTACCCTCCCTTTGAAAGTTTTCAGCTTAGGTAACTCCTACAGAGATGCATTGAAATTAAATCACTTAGAAGTTGATGGATGCGCAAAGTCTTCACATCCTTTGATTATAAGTGTGCTTGTAGTTATGCATTTGGACCTTATATAAATAGAATTCATTATATATGTGTGAATGCATATGTGTGTGTGTAAAATAGATGAAGAGTGAACTCTTCACATAATCTTTATACTATAATGAAATAGGCAAAAAAGGTTTTCAGGAGTACTCTTCTGGCCTCTTTTTATCTTGGAGACCACCAAAGCAATGATCAACTATTGATCAGACTAAGCTGACTCTCGCACACTTCTGCATTGTCTAAAGTACAGTAGAATTTTTGCTTTATTATTTTTGTATCTCCCTCCCTTCAGCCATATTTCTCTTCAGCCTTTCTTTGTAAATTGCTCTTCTAGATACAGCTATTTATACAAGAAACTGCAGGAAGGGTAGAAAAGTGAATACCAGATGGTGCTTAAATCAGGATTAATACATTACTATGACAAGCTTTTGCAACCTCTGTATTTTCACAAGTTTACTACTGACAGAGACACTTACGAGAGAAAAATTTTGCATGACAAATGTGAAAAGAATCAGTAGAATGGCTTTACTAAACTGACAAACCATTCCCTGAAGTTTTGTTGTATAAACTTTTACCTTAAAATGACAGTTCAAAGGTAACAGAATGTTACAGTAATAAGATGTAAAGCAACTTCTATGTTCTTTCCTTTACGTACATGCAGCACAGTATTAAATTAGGACTTTAATGGTAAAATATGGTTTTGTTTTTTATTTTGTTGACTCTGAATTGTATTCACCTGTATTTAGACTGGTTTTTTTTTTTGTACTCCTTATGGTAATTCACCCAGGAAATCAGCTCTTTGCAAACAAAAGTATGCATTGTTTCTGTTTGTGGGATTTGGATGAGTACATATTTAAATATGGAAACATAATATGGGGATAGGAAAACATTCTTCGCCAGTAAAGGACGTGGGCAGTCACTAGAATATATGGAAATCTTTATTTGATTAAAAAGCAATAGCTATGTTTTATTAAAAGTAAACCAAGAAAAAGCTGGTGCTTGGAAAGCTTTTGTCTTGGTCTAGCTTCTACTGTTAACATCTGTAAAGTTCCTGGGTTTTAATGCTGAAAGAAGTGGACCATGTGCATGTGTGACCATGAGGTCAGAAAAAGAGCCCACTAGTTGTATTGAACATGATAAAACCTAATTACTAACCCAGTTACTGGTGATATTCCATCTTTTAGTTTTTCTGAGAGCATTAGAATAGACTCAGAACCTCTTACTGTTGTGAGACTTGCTGCCTTAAACTAAACTGGGTCGTATGTTCTGGGCTTGGCATGAATCTACTCTCTTTAGGCATGTGGTTTCAAGTTTAGAAGACAGTTCCCCAAAAATAAAATGCAGAATATGATCTCCCTGGTAAGAAATAGAAAAACAATGAATAGAGACAGTAGTAGATTGCTTTTTCTCAGTCTGTGAAAACGTAATAAAATCTGAGGCAGGCTGCCAACTGAACTTAAAAAATGTAATAATAATGAATAATAGTGATATAATAAAATGGACATATTGCAATCTGTATCATTATTTTGATGAGATGACTGATGCGTGCAATGACTTCCTCTGCTGTCTGGTACTTTCTGTCAGAGATGTGACCTTTGCTAGACAGGCTGACAGCTTTATTGGAAGTGAATGTCTAAGCACATATGTAATTTTTTCTTCCATATGGTTGTAAACACACAATTATTCAATGTATTAAAATCAGTAAAAGAATCATGATCATCTTATTATGGAGTTTCTTAACTGTTGAGAATTGGAAAAATAAATTTTTGCAAGACCTTAAAGGAAAGATGTAGCTTATAGTACAAAAATTTGTAAAATACCACTCAGCTCGTGAGGTTGGGTGGGGAAATCTGATAATGCTCACAAAAAAATTGTTCCTTACTAATGAAGTTCATCATCTAAATAGTGAGGGGTCAGGCAGAACTTGAACACTTTTCTGTTTTCCTTTCTATTTGCTCAGATACTGGGACAGGGTTCTGTTTCAAGACTTCTGTAATGCACAGTTCCTTTTTAGTTAATTATAATAATTCCTAGTTTGAGATAGGGAAATAAAACAGTAGACATTAAACAAATCCCCTTTTCTCATATAAACTACTGAAAATGGGCATGTGAATAGCTCCAGGTGAGCCAAATCGGTTTGGTTTTAATTCCTAAATTTCATCAACATTTTTGCTTCAATTATATCATCATGCCAGCATGTATCTGAATTTTTCCATAAACTGCAGTTTATTTACAGGAAGAATCTACAATGTAAGTCATGCATAAAAATAAGTGGATACATTTGGGGCAAACGGTGAAAATTATTTGGGTTTATTTATTTATTAAATGTAATCCACAGTCATAAATATTTCAAATGTTCATAAGAGCACTTGTATTGGTAGTTACTCCACAGTGCACTACTATTAACTTGAAATACAAAAGTGGAATAAGAGGTAAACCACTTGAATATTAATAATTTCCCATCTAGACTATAAACAAGGTATAAGTGGCTGCCAACATAAAAAAATTAATTATATATGTCTAGTGAAAATAATTAACAGAATATGTTGCTCTAGATGGATGAAATCTAAACCTAAAAGCATATTTTAACTGTTGTCCCTGTTGGGAAACAATTCTGTTCAAAGTTCAGGTGCCATTATCCATGGGGATAATGCAAGCCAACAAGGTAAGTGTATCATGCATAGACATTCCTATTTTAGCCTGTCATTATTGTGTGTTTGGCTTTCTGTTGGAAAATTATTCTTTCTGTCACTGCCCTCGAGCCAGTCTGTGTTTTCTTTGTATGGAATACTGATAATTTATTCAGAACTACTCTAGCTGACTCTAAGTTTTGTTCTAACACTATTTCACATATTATGAATGGCAATGTATGGCTATTTACTGCTCTTATCTCAATTTGGGAAGGAATAATGTCTACATTAAAAAACCAGAGATATGAATCATAATTTTGATTTAATAATCTTTATTTCAATAAATTGCTCAATAAGCCTCATTTAAGAGTAGCTATACTAGTAATGTTCGGGACTAAATACCTTATTTTAAATGTAAAAATTTCTTCTTAGACCATTTACTACTGTAGATTGTTTTCTATAGTTTTCTTTAAATCTTTTAGTAATGTCATTCTGTTTGAGGATTCTTTTAAAAGGATATGGTGGTAAAAGAGGCCCAGTGACCATCACAGATTATTTCCTGGGGTCTTCAGCACTATGATTAACATAATATAATATAAATCTCACCTGACTTTCTAGTTGTTAGGTGGTTTTGGGGTGTTAACCTTCATTAAAATACTGTCAGTGAAGAGTAGCCACTGTGATCTTATAGGCTAGATCAGTGATTAGCAGAAAAAGTAAGTGTAGTTTAATTCCATGTTTTAGGTTACAGTGGGAATTGTCACAATACCCCTGAACTCCATCCACATGCGTAAACTTTGCTGTTTTTAAATCACGTTGAATGCTAGCAGTTATACTACTTTTGAGGCAATATTTTTTTTTAAACAGCTGTCTTCCTCAACTTCTCTCATATTTCTTCATTTTCCAGAGTGCTGTTTCCCTGAATAACATCAATGCAAAATGTTTTGTTATAATTTAAGTTCCGTAGGAATTAATTCATAAAGCTATTTAGGGGGCACACTCTTCTGGGTTTGATTGGAGTTGCATGAATATTTGCTGAATTTCTGTACCAGTGATAATATATGATCTCTTCCTAAGAATGTATGGAAGGAGTCAGAATTAGAGCATGATAAGTTTGGAAATGTACAACTAGGAGCTTGTGTAAAAACTGGAATCTGTTAAGAACCCATTACCTGCTGCCTCATTCGGTACTGTGTTGAGGATTTAGCATTGATTATTCCAATTTTCCAGACTATTCCTCACTCTTCTGACAATTAAGTAGAATAAAACATTTTTATAATTAATTTTAAATAGCTATGACATGTCTCCTCTCAGTTTTTTATTATATTTATTGTGTATAAATACACATATTCTTATAATTTAAGTCTCTTTCTTCCTCTCTTTCCTACTTATCTCTTTATATCTTTGGAGAGAAACACTGCTATGAGTGAAGATCCCTTTTAAAGGAAAAGTTACATTTTCTCATGTGTACAGCCTCCCAACTTACTCTCTGCACTTTCTCTAGGGTACCTCAAAAGTCTCTATTTTCAGTACACAAGTCTTAGTTTCAGTGGCCTGACCTTTTTTAGTAGAATATTATTCCTCATGAGAATTTCCTACTAGATCTACTACTGAACTCAATGAATATATGACCTTTCTTGACAGTGAAATGGGAGCTGAGTACCTTTGAATCTAGGCAAGGATTCGGGAAAGTCTGACTACTGAGTAAGGCTTTGCCCAACAAACTAACTTTGCCTTTAAGCTCCATAAATCATGAACTACTTCTTTGGTCTTGGGCCAGGAGACTAGGCACCATGCACAACTGTGGCATTGATTTGCTGGTGTGTCATTATAACTCCAAAGGGTAATGCCATAAATACCTTCATACTTTACTGCAGATAATGCGTAGCAGACTCCCTGGCTCTTCTCTTAAACCTGTCAGCAAAAAGTTGCAGAGTTCCCACATCTTCTTTGAGTTCTCTTTAGTGATGCCTAGGCTTGTTTCAAGAAAGATGATGCATCCTAATATCTCCAGGATCTTGTAAATGTGAAAGAAAATAGACCATACAGGCTGCTGCTTTTTTTCTCATTAAGTTCACATATTTTATATACTTAGTTTGAGCAGTCACTTGATCATGCAGTTTGACTTTCTGCACATTAGATGGCCAGAGGTCCACGATATTGCTCTCTTACCCATGCATTAAGCTCAACAATTTGTTTCCTGAAGCCATCAGGAATCTCTAGAACAAATTTATTTTTCAAAACTTAATATCTGAATTCCATTTTTTAAACTCTACTGTTATCTGTGAGCTGCACAGCTAAATAATGTGGTTCTCCAAAAAGATCAGCAATTCGTCACCACCCACAGAAGGACAAAGGATATCTACCATAGCAAGTACTAGAGAGCCAAGGCTACTGCAGATTTTTGCACTATATTTTTAGATTAAAAGTTAGATCACACTATAGAAATAAAAACTGCCTGTTCCTGAAGTTTCACCTGGTAATGAAACAACTCTCTACTCTTATCATTTGTCATGGGCTCTTATGGCCAATCCAGCTAGTGTGGATATAAAATCACACAAGTGATGGAATATTTCTTACCAGACATTTGCTCTATCATTGTTCCAATAACTGAAGAATAGTAATAAGATTAATAAAGAAAAAAAATTTACTTACATAACAGGACAGTTGCTGATACATTGTCTTGAAGCTACCAGTATATGGAAACACTTTTAAAATTCTTCTAGTAGTCCAGTCCTGTTTGCAGTAACATCAGTTGATTATTTTTCTTGTATATTAACAGAATGTGAATCAGGATTTTCCATTTAGTTTAGCTGTGAATCCTTTTTGCCAATGAATGACTTTTATCTTTAAAAAATTTTTAATAAATTAGATTTCTATTTTAAAGTACTAGTTGTTAAAAGGAAAGGCAGAAAAATAAGATATTAATGAACAAAGAATTGAGTGGATTTAGCCCTACTGAAGGGTCATTTTCTTTCTGGCTGTGAAGTCGCTTCACAACAGACATTACACTGATTATAGGGAGCATGCAGATTATGCTGCCTATGTGTGATTGCCCCCAAAAACGATCAAAACCCTTGCCTGATTTACTTCAGCTTTGCTAGCAGCATCTTTATCATACAAGAGTAACAATATACCAAAAAACATAGACTGCAAGTCTTATGCAAGTTGGCATCTATTTTACAATTTCATTTAATTCAGTTTCAGAATATAATGCAGGGATGCCTTAAGATGCTGATAGTTTAGCTGGTGTTTGTAATTGTACATGATGGAATGACCAGAGCTTCTATTTCTCAGTGTTTGTTTTCATTTCTATATATATGTTTTCCTTCTGCTTTCCTTCTTTGTGATCTATTTTCTTTTATTTGCACTGCATTAAGGAAGTAATTAATTTTTGCCAAAGGCTTAACTCTTATGTGTTTGCAGTGTATTTAATGTTAACCATTCTGACTAGTTTTGTGAGATTGTCAGTTTTACATATAATCCTGCATAAAATTTGCATTCAGTCCTAATCTCTAAAATGGTAAAATAGAAAAAAAAATCAGAAATAAAGCTTTTTATGGGTTTAAGTCAAATTTTTAGAGACAGTCAAGAAACCATTAATTTTCCCTTACCCTTTTTTGTTTTGATTTTGGATTTTATAAATGTGCTGTTTTATTACAAAAGATGCAAGATAAATCCATCATGAGTCTTCTGCTCTCTAGTTCTATATTTAGAGTTAACACAGTTTTTGAGAATAGAACTTTGCTCATTATTAAAAATTTAAAAATGTAAATAATAGGGGTAAAAAAACCCCAGATAACATTTGTAACTAACTAGATATTTCCACTCCATAAATGTTTTGCATTCAGCCAATTCAAAATACTTCCATGCTGAAATTACGCAGAAAAATATGACAGACACACTTCAGATCAGTTTTTCTGATGAGCCATATAGTCATCAATGATGTGGAAGAATCAAATGCTAATTCTTTATTCTGCATGACCATAGGTGGTCCAGACAAGGGATTGCTTTCTACCACAACCTAGATAAGAAATCTAGACCCTGGGTTCATGAACTCAATCTTGTTGGTCCAAGGAATATTGAGGTTTTTGTATAGTTTTCTTTCAAGACTTGAGAGGTTAAGTCAACATTGAATATTGAGATGGTTCTGAGTAAAAACTGGAACATGTACTCCTCTTCCAAGTTTAGACTGTTAAGAATTTTATCAAAAACATTTTTCCTCCAAACCTCACAAAATTTTCACATTAAAAATCCTTGAAACTAGTGGAGCATCCCAATGAGAACTTTGTTTATCAATATGTCATGTTTTCTCAATAAGCAAAACAAAACAAAACCCTTTGAATTTCTACTTTATTCAAGAAAAAAATACTGTTTAACCAGCTCAGAAATTTATGAAGACACAGAAATGACTGTTTATCTTATTTTTTATTTTTCTCTTTTCTCCCCAAATCTTGTAATTAAAACAAGTGATAGAAATTTGACAAGTAATCAGAGCTATCTATAAACAAATTCTTTATTGCTATAACAGTTGACTATCTTGATAACTTTTTTATACATTATTAACCTTTTCTAGCATCCATCTGTCTTTGCTAAGGATGCTTAATTGTGAAAATTTCACACTTCTGAGAAACTTAAAATACAAGATTAGAAAACCCCCCTTAAAACCCTCCAAAACAACAAACAAACAAACAAAAACCAACCAATCAAACAAAAAACCTGCCTGAAATTTTAGGCTTAATCTTATATAAAGGTGAAAAAATCCTTTGTTTCTGAGAATTGCAAGCAAACGTGCTTATATTTCACACGCAAAATCCATTAATACTTTTTCTTGCAGTCTGGAATACGGTGAGTTATTTCTTGGAAAAATCTGCTCTATTTTTAATGCTCTGTAATCATATATCTATTAATGGTCTTCCAGCTCTGATGCTCAAACCGAAGCTAAATGCACACAAAAAATGTTTTTCAAAAGAGGAACAGCTTTCTTTTGTATTGAATTGCATTAATTTCATGCCACTGGGCTTTAAGTTCTGTTCCTTTAAATTGCTGTGTAAAAAGGCACAGGAGCATAGGGCCACTGAGATTTGTTTCTGCTGATGTCAAAAGAATTTATATGCAGGGGAACTGAGCAAAGTGCTGAAATATAGTAATATAAAATATAAATATAGAAATATAAACCACAAATATGCAAATTAGGTACATTAAACTCTATAAATCATACTTAATTGGATGGGACTTGCTTTAATTTAATTAGATGTGGCTCTCTGGCCCTAATGCCCAGAAAATAGTCTGGTCTTAAGGTAATTGTTTATATAAAATGCCAATGTTATATTTCAGTTGTCGCTGCAACTGTTCATTCTTGTGGTTTGTAGGGTTAAACACAAGGAACTAGGAAAAAATGTGGGATTCCTCTTATTGTAAGCATTGGCTGGGAAGAATAATAATCCTGAGCTGAGAGAAGCAATTCCCATTTTCTTCCCTGGAGAATGAAACTCCATATCATTCAAATGCTCTTTTATCCCAGAAATAGGTTTCAGTAGAAAGAAAGAGTATACTGGCTAATATGTTTTTTTTAAAATTTATATTTCAATTTCCCACTGTCCCTCATCAGATCTTAAACTCTCTGAGACAGAAACTGTCTTTGTAAACAAAGCCCTAGTAATAATTATGCCTGTAAAGAAAATTATATCTGAGCGTATAAGTTGAAAACAGCTAAATTACGGTTTTTCTTTCTTTTTTCTTTCTTTTTTTCTTTCTCTCCTTGTCTTCATATGAAGTATCTCTCCCATCCAGTGTACATTAAGAAAGGATATTTTTCTGTTAGTTATATCTGGTGTCACTGGCACCTCCACTAAATGTAGGAGGATGAAGTTTCCCTGATATGAGAGAGTTGGCTCAAGTAGTTAAGTTCATGGATGAAGTAGAAAAAGAACCTCACAGACTCACAAAACTGGGTCCTAATACTGGACATGATCAAAGTGGAAACATCCAAAATAGACACAGATACAGAGTATCTGTAGCAGAGAGTAATATTTCAAGAGAAAAACTTGTGAGTTCAAATGTGTGCATTATTACTTCTTAAATACACTGGCATTTTGCAAGTAGAACTGAAATATTAAATTTACAGAAAAATAACCTAAATCTTACTTGAAACCTGGCAAAATCCCCTAAGCAATTATATGCTCTAAGGTACATACGTTTTTCAGAACATTTGTTTGGCAGCTGTGAAAGTGTGGGGCTGAATTGATAAGGCAAACCATATTTACCAAAACAAACCTCAACAACAAACAACCCTCAAAGCAAAGAACAAGAGATGGCATTCCATGATTACTAAGGACTTCCAGTTATTCATTTTTCAGCTTTATTTATTATTTAGGAATGTATAACCATTCACACTGGTCTAGGATCTAAATGTTAAGTATCTGTTAGGGGCATAAAATATTCAACCAACCAGAGAAGTTTAAAAACTCCTTTAATTATTTGAAATAGAGTAAGATTCAGAACATTTACAAATAAATCTTCTTATTCTGAATTTCTAAGAGCAACGGTCCAGTTCAAAAAGATTAGCAGACACAAAGTTGTCAGAGTTTAATCATGCGACAGTATTATTCAAAGGTGTTTTTCCTCACTTCCAGATTGCAGTTTCACTCTTCCAGAGGATTCACTCTTTTCAGATGATTTTGGTGTGAAGGTAAATAAAGGCAAATCTGTTTACACTTGAACATTTTGAATAATCCTTTTATCTTGGGCACAGGTGAAGGAATACAAGATGCAAGAGACTGTTGTAGCTGCAAAATTTACCTATTAATTTTGAGAATTGCCAATAATTTGTTTGGGGAGAATTTTCTTCTCACAGCTGACAACTATTTCTAGAACCATTTAGGAGCCCTATTGATTTGTTTTTCCTTAAGAAAATGCAGAAAACAAATTTGTATGTTTAAAAATTATTGTTGGCATTTCCCTCTTCTCTGATATTTTTTTCTGTGGGTCTTTTTCCTAGGTGTGGTAAAATTCTGCTGTGAGAAGCAGGCCATCTTCAAGAGCTACCCCAGATGGAAGAAAGTTCCAATACCAGGACTTTGTTGTACCCTAATGTTTCTAGAGAACTTGAAATTTTTCCAGGTATGCATTTTTTCCCATCTAGAGTGATGTATATATATTGCTTCTGAGGGATATATTTACTAAATATGATAGTTTTTGTTGGGTAAAGGCTGACACTGCTTTACTTCAGCCATTGGTCTTTTTTTAGCCCTTCCTTGTATTATATATGTTATTATTTTGACACAGTAAAACTAACACAAAGCAGAAAAAAAGAAATCCCTTTATCAGACGGCTGATGCTCCTTTGTGCTCAGTCTCACCTGACTGCTCTGCCCTGTGTCAGAACTCTGTCTCAGCTGCAGCTGTCTCTGACAGACACGCACCGTGGAGGAGGTGAGCAGTGGAGAACTTGGAAGTCTGTTTCCCGGAGAGCAGCCCACTGTAGCATTAGGTCCCTGGAGGTTCTCCGTGACATCAGTGTCAACTGAAATCTAGCTTGAAAGAGAAAGGTGTTTGAAAAACCTGTATCCAACTCTAAGAAAGGACTAGCTCATCCTTCATTAATTCCTTTGGCAATGATGGGACTGTAGTGATGAAGCATGAGAGTTTGGAAATACAAAAATCCTTTTGCAAATGTAAAAATTCAGATCAAAATCTGCCTGCGTGTACAGCAGAACTATCTTCTGTGATAACTATAAATGCTGACAGAAACTATTTCATTAAATAAGCATACATGTTAAAGCATAAACAAATACATTTAAAATTAATCTAACATATGTTGTTCTAATAGGAATATGAATATCTATTTTCCTCTAGGTTTTGAAATGGAACACACAAGAGTGCTGTAAAAATGCGTGAATATTATAAGTTCATTATGGATGAGATTTTTTTTTCCAGTTAGATTGAATAGCAAATAATATTTACTCTCATCACAAAATATGTATTACAATTCATATATAGAAGAGCAAAAACTAGTTAGATTCTTTAAGGTCATTATAGCAAATATTTGTAAAGCTTTAATTTTGTAGGTTTGCAGACTGCTATCATTTCAAACTAGCTTTGATGCTAAAGTGAATGGTTTACATAAAAATCTATCCCAATAGATCTGTTACTGTAAACTTAGAGAATAGGTCTCTAAATTGTCACAATCATTGTTTTATTCATTCTGACACTCAAACACATAGTCTCATCAGAGTTTTTCTGTCAACATGATGAGATTACTGTGACATCTTGCAAGCCCCTGAAGTTTGTGGAAAATTGGTATTCCTAACATCCTATGAAGGGACTGTAGTAGTATGCACCTAATGATTCTTATTTAACTCAGTGTAGCTACTTTGGCCACTGTACATCAAAGGCACTTAAAATGGTATGTAAGAAGTAATTTACTAATTTGAAAACTTTATTCAACCTTGTTTGAGGCAAACAAAAGGAAACACTCTGGAAGGAACGTCTCCTCCAAAGAAGGCAGGTTTCAGCTGCCCCTCCCCCACACGTTCAGGAAGAAATTCCTTTGAGGAAAGTGAAAAAAAGTCATTTATTTAACAAGCAGAGTGCACCCAGGCATGGAAAAAGAATAATGCTAAATAATAAAACCTCTCGCTGTGGAGAGAACCTGCTAAAATTCAAAGTCCTGTGTAGGCGTGGCTCTGCTGTCTCTCTGGAGCTGGGGTTCAGTGTGGGCCCCTCCGGGCTGTGGTGTAGGGCCTCCCGGTGATGTTCTGATGTTCTGGTGTTCTGAACAGTTCCAGAAGAACCTCAGCTGGCAGGCCAGTAAAAAAAGCAAAGATTTTAACTCTCTGCCTCTCTCCTGAGAAAAGGAACCGAGAGCTGGGAAAAGCAGGAAAAGTTATTTTTCTCCAGTCTGCTGCAGCGGTGAGAGAACGCAGGGGAGTGTATATGTCCTTGAGATACAAACCGCTCTGAAAAAATTTGCCTGGCTTCTCTCCCCCATCTCCCTTAAAGGCACAGAAAGGCACAGGATTCATGTCTGCCATAGGGCAGAGAATAGGGAATACAGTATCATACAGTCACCCCAGGACAAACCTATCAATAGGCAATCTGTACAGATGTGTGAAACCAATCCTAGTTTCAGGATTTTTTGTCGTCTTAGAAATGGGATAAAAATGAATGTGCTATTTAGAGGAAATCAGTGTAATATTTTGGAAGTGGGTGCAGAAAGCATCAACATAAGGACTGAGCAGTATAAATAGAATAGTATATTATGTTTGCTATTCTAGGACTAGATCTGAAGAGAAGCAAGATAGTTCTACTTCTACCCTTTTGCTAAAGCAAACAGAGTTGAAGGAATTCCAGAAAGACTCAGAAAAGATACTAGACCAAAAAGATTACTTTTTGCAAGATACTGCAGCTGTGGAAAAAGCACGCTGAAAAAAGTTGTAAGTAAATCTCATTATAGCCCTGGTGGTTTGCCTGATGGGCCCTGAGTTTCACAGCACAATTAATAGGGAATACAGTATTCTAGATTTAGAACTAAATTATAATTTAGTTTCTAGATTGCAATTCCCTAGATGCTGGCTTTTCGGATGCTTCTTGGGCTTTTTATTGTCCAGTTCTATGAAGACCTGTTGTCCCTTTCTCCTCTCATAAGGCTTTTGGTCCTTACTTTATCTTCAGACATCTTTCCTGTCTCTCCCTGCCTTTCTCTTATTTCCTTGGATCTGTGGCATATGGGAGTAGATGCTTGCTTGCCCCCATGCTGTTGCCTAATATCAAAAGACAAAAGTCTTGCAGCAGTAATAAAATAATGAGATAAAAAGCAGGTCTTCCTTTGAAGCTTCCACGTGCCCCCATAGTGGTTATGGGCACACCTGGCCTTGGATTTCTACAATTTTATAAGTTTAACAAATTAGTGTATATAACAAATATTGTACAATTAGAAGGACAGTTGGTTAGGTAATTTCCCCCTGTGTTCTGCCCCATTGGAATTGGCTCAGGGCTTCTTTGCCCCATTTCTTGTTGTGTCTTCTTTCTTCTTTTCTGGTTGAAAAACAAAATGTCCTTGTTGGAGGTTTTCTTCGTGAAAATAAGAGTAAACAGTTTTTAAGGAATGTGTTAGAAGGTTAGCATACTGTTCTAAAATGTAAGGGGAAAAGGGCGGGAAAGGGGCAGGAAAAGTACTAGAAGCTACAACCATGTATTAGTAGTCTACAAAGTTACAAATATGTGGAAAATGTTTAGAAAGCAAAAAACTTTAGGCATCGAGGGAATAAGCAATGGCTCTGTTTTTCCAGGTGATAGCCAGTGAAAAGCAGCCTCTGCCCAGCTCTGCCTTTAAGGCAACCCAACAAAAAGTAGTACTTGGTTACTGTGCACAGCCAAGTGCTCTCTGCTGTGCACCCGGTGTAAGTATAGTCTTTGATGTTGACATCAACATTGCTCTAAGTTCTTGAGTTAAGATTTAATTTTAATGTTTTCATGGGGTTTTTTATTTCACTTAAATCAGCTTGAGAAACTGAAGCTTTTTGCAAAACTTTGAAGTTATTCTGGACTGATTGTCTACTACTACAACTTTATGGTCTTCTCTAAAGATCAGTCCTCTTTTTAAGGAAAACCCTTTTCATTTTATGGATGCATAGAACTACTGAAAACTGAGGTCTCCATCCATCTGGAAGAAAATGCTGATATTTTGAAATAGTTCCTATGGTTAGGCTGAGGCTTAACATTTAGAGGCTGTGACAGAAATTATGTTGATTTGTTATAGAAACCGGACTCAATCCCTGCATCATCCCCTGCCCTGCTTGTTGAACCAGAGGCAGATGAAAGTGATGTCAGTCAGTTGTACCAGAGTGGCTGCAGACATTGATGGATATTTAGCATGCTGCCCATATGCTTCCCGTGGGAGACCTATGGCTTTGGGTTTTGCCTTACGTTTGTCCAGTCCTGTTGCAAGACAGGATTCTCACTGTTAACTCTGAGCAGAGAGGAAATTTATATTTACAATTTCATTTAGGAACACACCTTCTAGAATTGGGCTGCATTAGAGAAAAAAAATTAGGTGATTTATAGGTATTTGACTGTGGATTATTCTAGTGCAATACCAACTTCCAACCTTAAAAAAGGTCAAAGCTATTATAGATTGATCCATTTCATCTCCTACTGAGAAAAATAGGAAGACTTCAATGACTTCACAGGGAGCTTAGCTGGCGTAGCAAAGTCTTCCTGAGAAGTACTATGTGGCCTAGTTGAAATCCACCAATTATACTAGATTTTGCTGCAAGGTCTGGATAAGGTCATAGTTATACAAATTCTCTATTTAAGTGCATGTTCCTACAATTCAGATCGTGCCAAGTTAGCATCAGTTCAACGAAATGTGAAGTATATAACAACAATGGTGATAATTTTATCTTGTTCAGAAAATAAGAGGGGTTTATTTTTATTTAATTTCTTATTCCACAGTAGTAGTGGTTGGCATTAGACTTTGATCTTGGTCCCACAAGTGCATAAGCATGTAAGTAAAGTAAGTGATTTTGAACATTTCTTGAGAAGGGTTGAAATACAGGCTCTGGGACAGTCACTCTTACAAATATGCTCATGTCCTAAATCCTCCATTATTCTCCAAGCATCCTGAAGTGATGATCACTTGTAAATTATCTGCGCTGGTTTTCTGTTTCAAACTGGTGGTTTTTTTTTGATTCAAGGGCCATGGAAAATTTGTCATTCCAACATTTTTTCTTCTTTCTTAAGACTGTGTGAGATATCTTTGATTTACTTCTTTCTGAGGGCATCCCTGCCTGGCAATAAATAAATATATCTCTGGTTTAATGCTATTTCTCCCCTTGGGTGTCTTTCAAATGCTTTTAACTAGAAGGGATTTTGCTGAAGTAATCCATCAATGCTAGAAAGACCTCATTCAAACTGTGGAGGCTGGTATATAGTAATATGAGTGGCTCTCAAGGACTTTAAAAGAACATTTACCATGCATAAAGCCATGTCTCTTTCTCATAGGGATGTTCATCTAGGTTTGACAATTTTAATTAAGAAATCCAAGAAGAATTTGGAAATGTTTCCCTGATTTTTCCTAACAGTTGGGAAACAGTTTGACTGTGGATAAAAGCACGTACTTTAGTTGGAGACAATAAAAATGGAAGCAAATAAGAAAACAAAGAAACAAAACCCCACAACAACAAAAAACCCCGCCCAACCCCACCAAGCACCCCCCCCAAAAAGAAAAACAAAACTTTTCAGTTATTTTCTGCAAAAGAGACAATTATTAATGCAACTACAAAATTATGAATTTTTTCTTTCCCTTCAACTGATGTGAAGACAGAAGGAGAAGCCAAGCAGGTAGGGAAATTCAGAGTTTTCTCCATCTACCAATACTCTTTCTTATTTTTCAGGTTTTTAATCAAACAGCAAACTCTTATAGAATCAGACAATGCATTACTATATATTTTAACTAGTAATAAAGAAAAATCTGATACTGAAGTGTTAATGTAGAAATAGTTAATAGTTTTCTGAATAGTTCTGAAGGGATTAATTATTGTATCCCTGGAGTCAGGCTATAAAATAGCTAAAGTAGAAATCTGAAAATGATAAACAGTATTTTGCATGTTCACCCTGTTTTATTCATAGCATAAGTTTTACTTACCTTATTTTATTCCAATACTATATGGCTATTGTGCCCTGGANAAACCCCACAACAACAAAAAACCCCGCCCAACCCCACCAAGCCCCCCCCCCAAAAAGAAAACAAACACTTTTCAGTTATTTTCTGCAAAAGAGACAATTATTAATGCAACTACAAAATTATGAATTTTTTCTTTCCCTTCAACTGATGTGAAGACAGAAGGAGAAGCCAAGCAGGTAGGGAAATTCAGAGTTTTCTCCATCTACCAATACTCTTTTTTATTTTTCAGGTTTTTAATCAAACAGCAAACTCTTATAGAATCAGACAATGNTATTTTTACTAGTAATAAAGAAAAATCTGATACTGAAGTGTTAATGTAGAAATAGTTAATAGTTTTCTGAATAGTTCTGAAGGGATTAATTATTGTATCCCTGGAGTCAGGCTATAAAATAGCTAAAGTAGAAATCTGAAAATGATAAACAGTATTTTGCATGTTCACCCTGTTTTATTCATAGCATAAGTTTTACTTACCTTATTTTATTCCAATACTATATGGCTATTGTGCCCTGGATATTTATGTGCAGCTTGATGTATGAGTATATTACCACTATTATTATAAAAGAACGCTTTTCAGTTATTTTGTAGCAAAAACAATACTGAACACCTGAATAAACTGATAGATCTTCCGAAGAAATAAAGTATTTCATTTTAAGTAACTTGTAGGTATACAAATACTTGGCGTTCATAGCTAATGCTTCTGGAGAGGCTTAGGTGCATGCCCATTACATCTTAAAACTTAGTGCCAGGCTGGAGCTAATGCCAAGGCTGTTGATATATCAAGATTCTTTACTGCAGCTGTGCTTTTGCTGTGTGCTTTTTGTTTGTTCCCATGCTGAATAAAAGCCTGCAGACCAAGTTACCCTATAATTCTGGATAATTAGGTTATTCATTTTAAACCCCTTGGATGGTAGGAGGAAATAATCATTGCGCCTGTATGAATTGGAAAGGTGCCATTCCATTGAAACCAAGGTGAGACAATTTGTTTCTGGAATAGCAGGGAGAACTGAACTGCTGCAGAATGAATGCCTTTTTGAGATAAAACTAGACTAAACAGCTTTAAGCTTCCCTTTACTTGTTGGTGCCAGCAGTTCTGAACATTTTAATCGAGGCTTTTCTTTTGTTCCACATAAAGAAAGCTTTGTCCATCTGTTTGAAGTGAAATATTATTTTATTTAAAAGAACCCATTTTAACAATTGAACTGTAATTCCTTATTTTAAAAGCATTTGGTCCTATCTTGAGTTGGTGTAAAATCAATATTAAGTTAATAAGAATGATACATGAGAAAATGATCGAATAATTTACTTCTTCCACCACACAATTTGTGCAAGGGCCAGCATTAATATTATCCTAAGATAAACAACACCATTTTGTTTATCATACAAGTGATTGTTTCTGTCCTTTTTGATCTGTGAGATGTGAAGCTTTAGGAACTAATTAAAAGCTTTGGCCTTGGACATGATGTTTCTGCTTTATTTTCTCTGCCTTCAAAATATTAATATATTCAAGTTTTAAAAAAATTGGTTTTAGTTATTCCAGACTACAATCCATGAATCTAAATACCAGATATTGCTAAACTATATCTACTTTAATTTCTTTAAATTCAAGCATCTCTAAACTTTACTACATGTCAAGGAATTCAGTACACAGACAACACCACTAATATTTAAAGCTGGGCATCTGAAGTTTGGCTTTATTAATAAAAAATTCTAGCACCAAACAACAGAATATGTTTTCTCATCAGTTATCAGATGTCCAAGGAAAGTGATGAATTCTGAAGAAAGTAAGACAATGTTCTCACAGTTTTCAGTAAGAGACAAATACCTCAGGGAATATGTTTCTATTTCCTTTCTGATAATGCCTAAGTTCTTGCACAACCGTACAGAATATAATGAGCTATTGATATGAAGTTACACCTGCAGTCACTGAGGACATTTCCTTAAATGTGAGATCTTTAATATTAAGCATAACTGATCATAATCTATAAAATCTTAGGCTAAATGAGTTTTTCTTAGGAGTTGGTCAATATAATTTTTTCTTTTGAATAGTACTGACTATAAGCAGCTTGAGAAATACGGTAGCAGCAAATCCTTAGTACATGTAGGAAGAGCAAAACCATGAGTAAGGAAAAAAAATGATGCAAGTTTCATTAATTCAAGGAATAATTGCTAGATAACCTGTGAGTTTAAAGAGGTTCACACTAACGCATAGCATTTACTTTGTAAAAATGAATGTCTGGAAAATATACTTTATTTTATATGAATATATTCTATTAAATAATAATTATATACTATTATATAATTAATACTATATTATATATGAATATGCAATAATAGATATATTATATATGAGAACTTTGAGTGGCATTACCTCTCAGCTGATGACAATAGAGGATGCTTAATTAAACCACTTACCAGTCATGAAGGAATGATACATGGAGAGATTTAAAATAATTTTTTTATAAATCTGAGGAAAAATATATCTATTTGAGAAAACAAAAATGAAGTGTAAAAATACAGAAAGCTGCAGCATCTTTTAATGAAAAATGCTCTTAATACTCTAAAAATTCCAAAATGTTTAAATAAAAAACCTTAAGAACTCTAGCTATTCAAAATAAGATTAATAGGGAAATCAAGGATGTTTCTAGCACCTCATGACAACTACCAGTTGCAGTGCTGTTCACTGATACAGAATATGCATTTCATTGTCTCTTGACTTGCACAAAATGCTTTCCATGAGCTTTGCCTGGACTCAGCCTGCTTGGCCTGTTTGCCTTGACCTTGATGGACCAGTGTTAACATTTCAGCTGATGCCTGCTTTTGCAGTCAGTGAGAACTGGGGGTGGCAGCAGTCAGATCTTCTGTTCCAAAGTCAGTCTTGAAAGCAGAAACCCAGAAGGATATACCATTGTGCATTACGGAGACCAATCTGTGGCAGAGACCATATACTCAGGATTTCTCTTTTATTTGGAAATGAGAGCTTCTGGAGGTAGGTTCAGGAGCTTCTGAAGGTAAATTGTTTTACTTATATTTGGCTACTTTGCAACTGTATAGGAGTATTTCAGCAAGAAGAGAAACAGAAATGGAGCTATTAAAGAGAACTAAAAAATGAGTATGGTGTTATATGTGTGTGTGTATTTAAATGCAATCAAAGCTCCTGTCTAGCTGAATGGTTCAAAATATCTGCAGATCAAAGGACAATTCTATTTTGTGTGTGGCATCCCAGAGCCAGGGAGGAGCAGAAGTGTTTCACGTCAGCTGGAAAACTTGTCCCTATTATCAGGAACCTTCCTCTAATGCAATGCTTCTTCCATGCCACAGCTTCTCTCTGATCTTTCCATCATAAGAATGAAGGAAAGCTTTGATCCTATACTAAAATCCCATACTTTGATTCTATACTAATCTCACATCTCCAAAATGCATGTTTTCCCATCATGTGGCCCGACACAGTGCTGTGCCTCTATAAGAGTCACTTGATCCATGTTATCACATCTCTTGGAAATTAAAAACAGCATCATTTTAAAACTTTGCAGAAAACATAAAATGCCAAGGACTAGTTTTATTTTTATGTAAATAATGGACAAGACAAGAATGCAGCCTGTTCCATTTCTGTTTAAAGTTATGATTGTCTTTGGGATGTGCTCATAGAAAGCCCGTGGACCTGATCAGAGGATTAGCTTTTACACCAGCTGTTGCTACTGAGTGAGAGAAATTCAGTTCTAACTCAGCATATTTCTCCATCACTTAAAGCACCTGTGTCCCTCAAACTGGCTGCCCATAAGCCTACTTCAGTTCCATTTTCACTGAAGTTCAAGGAAGCTTTGAATATTAGTTTTTAAAATACCTGTATTCATAAAGCTGTTTGATTATCTCTTCCTGAAATGGTATATACTAGTTTATCACTTCATCCTAAACTAGAACAAAAATTCATAAAGAATAAAAATGTTTTAGAAAGGGATGTCTCGAAACAATTTATTTTGAAACAACAAATTTTCTTCCTTTCTGACATCTGAGATGAAAAACTTTTGCTGAAAATCAACATTATCAAGGGTCAAAAATAATTTATCCTCTACTGACTAAAAATTTTAAATGCCTTTCCACTACAATTTTTTCTTTGAATACATTTGTTAAAGTAGAAAGAAATAAATAATCTCTTACATGAATTTTAAAATTAGTATACCCTTTCAAAATTAGTATACTCATTAGTATATCTCTTGCTCTTGTGCTGTATGGAGCAGATCAGCCTGAATTCTTGTATAATGTAACTTTAAATGAATTAATTACTGAAAATTCAGGGCCACAAGGTGAGAGACAGAATATTGATCTGAGAAAGGACAAAATTTTAGATACTTGGGTAGAGAGACAGGAGACCCGAAGATGGACAAAAAAATTTGGTGGCTGAGAGACTGAGGGAGACTCAGTCTCTCTCCTCTCTGAAAGTAAGTGTCCTGGATCTGGTCAGGTTAGGGGTAACTTTTGCAGTAGCTTGGAGAGTCTTGGTGAGGATACTGAATTGGGGAGTGCCATTCCTAAACCATGACAATATGTATGCGGGATGATGAACAGTGTTAAGCTTGTATAGTATCTGCATGTTATTGATTCATAACCAAATGCCTTTAAAAATTGTATTATCTATTATTTACTTGTTGAAATGTCTGGACTCCATATAAAGTAAATAATCAAAATAGCACTAGTTTGGGAAATATTGCTATGATACTTAAAATTTCAAACTAATATTAGGGGGGAAAAAAATCCAGTATTGATTTCAACATCTGTGCCAATACTGGAAAAAGGGAGGCAATGATAATAGAACTGGGATATTAAATTACAGACATATTTTCACTTGTCACATTCTTAAGTAGTCACTAGTACTTTTTCTGTAAGCATGTAACTAAAATTTCTAGAAACCAATCCAGGCAAAGCTCATGAACCACAGTTTCCTCATTCCTGTTTTCAGCTGTTTCCCGTATGGATAAAGTATATATGACCACATTCCAAACCTGCTAAGCTTAGATTTGACTCTCTTAATGATATATCAATGCTACCACACATTTCTGCTTTGCCTTGTTCCTACAGGGTTCCTACAACTTTCTGCTAACCAGGGTTCACAGATCTGTAATGTAGTCATAGTTTGCTGTTTTTCATCCCCACCCCCACAATAAAAAAGCATAGCATCATCAATATTGTAAAAGACCTTTAGGATCATCAAGTCCAACCATCAATCCACTGCCACTGTAACCCCTAAACCACTAAACCACATCACCCAGTGCCAGATCTGGATTCTTTTTGAACACCTCCAGGGATGGTGACTTAACTCCTCCCTGGGCAACCTATTGCAATGCCTGGGTACCCTAAAAGTGAATTTTTTTTTCTGTTATCTAATCTGAATCTATTCTGTCTAAGCTGTGCATATTTCTTATATGCATAAGTATGCATATATGCATAGAATGCATACTTCCCTTATACTGGTTGACTTCCTTATTGAGAATAATTCACCAAGCAGGGAATCTGGAGAAATCAAGTTCCTGTGTGTTTTTGCCTCATGACCAAGTCCTATGGTGTTAAGTGTGCTCTAAACCGCAACTTAAAATTTCCCTATGTACAAAATCTATAGTTTCTTTGATAAAGAAACCAGAAAGAATACCTTTGTGTGTTTCATAAATCTGTAGAAATTGTGATCTTTTGAAAACTAAATTTTCTCTCAAACTAGACTTAAGTGTAACAGTGATTTCAGAACAGAAAGGTGGTGACAGACTGATTTAAATCTGAGGAGTGTGATGGAATATTTTATATGCTGGCCTAATGTTTATTTTCATATATGTGCAAAAGTCTTGCTGATTTCAGAACGTGGGAAATAGCCTTGGGATTTAGCTTCCTTATCTCCAAATTTAAATTTACTGCAGAAGATGAAAAATGGCATTTCAATGCAAATACTCAGCAAAACATGGGAAAGTAACTTTAATTTAATAAGCAAATTATTTTCCTATTAATTAAATGTGTATTGATTGTTGCAAGAGCAATTATTGCATTTAGCAAGTATGAGAGAGATTAATCTAGTTGCAATCTAATTAGTTTCGAATTGCATGGGCAATACAAATATATAATTAGAAGGAACTGCATTTCTAGGAAGCTAAGGATTTATTAATGAAAAATGTTCTGATTGTATGAGTACTTATTCTAGAATTAAGGGAATAACAGTTTTAAAAAACTGCTAGTTTACCCTCTCTCCAGAAAAGAATATACAGAAGAAGACATGAGACAGGTACCAGCCATGCTCATAGTCTAAGTCTGTATTAGAACTATTAATGTTAAATTAATAAAACTCAGTTTCCTTACCACCAAAGGACAGAAATCCTGCTATATGAACAAAGAACAAAACATTTGCAGGAGATGGTCAAAGGAGAAAATAATTTAAGAGCTGCCATTAAAATACAGCGTTCCCTCTCGCAGTGCAGAGGCCGTGTGGCAAAGAAAAGCACAGGACAGCTGGGATCCTGTCTGCCGGAGGACCTATGGATGTGAGAAGCCTGAATAAAACAACCCACTGAATATATTTGTGGAATGAGGAGGAATGGCTCCTTTTCCCTCTAGGCACGCAGAGACTGCTCATGAAAAGCCTTACACTGTATTTCCTACATGTTTTTAAATGAAAATGGTTTCCCTGGCTGGGCTGAATGATTTTTATACAGGGATTTTGGAGGAGATGGACCAAAAAATTTTAGCTACTCTGGGCAGTATTTTATAGCTCTACAGGCCAAATGAGGTTTGTGGGTCATTCTGAAGTCCTTCCTAGGTAAACAAGCAAGCAATGTGTTTCCCTCTGTTGTCATTAAAGGAAAAGGGACTGATGAGATGTGTCTCACAAGATGCTTAGCAAAATTTGATGAAGTATTATATTTAGAGCAAAACAAAAGCAATCAATCAAGGAGAAAGGATAAATTAATCTTGTTGCTGCAAGACCACGCAGAAGGGGCTTAAAATGTCAGTTCAGAAGAGCTGTAGTTAAGCATTTAAACTTGCAGGTGTACTCAGAACATAACTAGTATTTTAAGATGCAAATTTTATTTTCTTGGTAAAGTTAATCTACCTTTCTGGCATTGGATGCAGTAGAAACAGAAATATAGATTTAAATAGAAAGAAGAAAATAATTTTTAGAAAATTTAAGCACATTAATGAAAAAAAAAGGTTTTTTCCAGATAGAGGGTATGGAGAAACAATGTATTTGTGAAAGATAAAATAGAATAGATAATATTTGGAAAATAATTTGCTGTGTCTGAATCCTGAGGAAATTTTCTTCAAGATTTGATGTTCATTAGTGCTTTAAAGCCAATATCAGGTCATAAATCTTTCCGAAATGTTTCACAGAAATTCATTAGCCCTTTTATTAGCTGTTGTAAGAGACTGAAATAGTTCATGCCTCAAACACTGATATAAAGTTTTGCTCATTACCGCAAAAACTGTGTAAAGAAGCTGCAATCACAGAAACCTCCTTGAAGAACTTTGGACTGTAAGTCAAGCTGCTGAGATAAGGAGAAACCAATTCTTCAATCATCTTAGGGCCTGGCGAGAACCAAACAAGGCTGAGGGAAAGGAATGCATCCACAAGAGGGCAAAAAGTAACAGAGACTCTTCCCTGTCTAGTTTGGGGTGGGGGAGACCACAGCTGGCATAGGCCAGGTTTATACAGACTCCCACCCCAACCGAGGGTGGGGGGAGGAGGTTTCAGGTGTGTGGTGTAACCTCTGCTCAGAGTCACTGAACACCCATCCTCCCTTACACAAACCTGCCCAGCTGTGGAACCCCCAATCCCACAGGCCACATCAACGGGACATTCGTGTGGAAGGCAGCTGAGGGGTGTCATAATCCACAAAAGACCCCCTGAAGTGCCCCCCAGGGTCATTCCTGAATTCTTGCACAGGACTGCATGTGATGCAAAAAAACCCAGAGTCTGTTGTAAGAGACAATAGCAAATTTGCCCTCCTCCGCCAAGGAGGTGTCTGGGTTTTCCTACCTAGCCTGAGCATATAGCAACCCATGGGATTCTATACTTTTCGGGGGTACCTTCACCACCAAGAAGACCAGCTGGAGAGGATCAATGGAATGTTGCTGGGATCTACAGATGGTGATATTTTCCTTATTCTGTCTTTGTCACTCTCTTTCTGCCCCCTCCCCCCTTTCTATTTCTATTTCTTTCTTTTCTTCTTTTCTCTCTCTCTCTTTCTCTCTCATGTTTACTATCAAATAAAACCCATAGTATTGACATTGGCATATGGTCTAGTTTTCAACTTAATTTGAGCAGACACATTTCTAATAACCTTTAAAACTGGATCCTGACAGCTGTCTCTCAGAACATATAACAGTAAAATAACTTGTCCTGGCTCGGAGTGGATCAATAGTGTCATTGGTGACCAAATCCCCTGAACTTGTTTTAGTTCTTTGCTTTGGTTACTAAGTCGTTTCCCATCAATTTCTGTGGATAAGACAATTCAAAGCCAGTCAAATAACTGTGCACGTAATCTCTGCTTCTTCTTTTTACTGTCTTCAAACACATTTATTTTGCTATATATGAGAGAGAGAATGAAACTCCATCTGTCTCCATTTGTTTGAGTTCCCTCTCCTTCATACTCTTCCTGATTAAATATTCCAGGTCATAGGCTTGCTGCAGATTACTGGCTTCTTGCCTCTGACTTTCTCCCCATTCACAGCTCCAGTGCTGTGAGAGCAGGCGGCAATTAGTAGCCTTCTGCAGCAGCTCGTCCATCCACTGAAGACACAGACTGTGCATTACTGGCTTTTAGAGTGAGAAACTCAGTAGTGTCCCTGACCTATCACTCGTTTCTCAGTGAAAGAAGCTGAAACAGCTGTTTCTCAGAGGAGAGCAAATGTATCAAGAAAACACTTTGTTGATATAGCCCCTGTACCTAGTTGTGGCAAATAAAGGCTATTTTGGGTTGTCAGATATATAATAACTTGTGTGTAGAGATTTGTAAAAAGCAAAGTTTGTTCTGCACAACTTCGATCTTTTCACTGTGTAAGGCCTAGGAAAAGTTGGTGTTCTTTTAGGTCAAGGAGATGTGATTTGCAATGTTTTCACTTAGGACAAACTTTGTGAAGGAAGGTAGGATCCCTCTGCCCTGACACAGTTGCTGCTCTCCCTGTTTCCTTTCGATTTTTTTCCCAGTTTCTTCTTCCTGTTTATTCTTTTTGTTGTTTATTAAGCTAATATAACTTTTAAAATTACTCAAAATTTACATGCTTCTCCAGGTATGGGCAGAGAGTGGTGGGCTTGCCAACAAATGTTGTACATGTGGGTTCTTATATTTGTGTAATTCAGGAGTCAAACCAAGAGGAGGAGCAGAAAGTACTGCCTTTCAAATTGCTGTATTTTCATTTTTCTACTTGTTACTGGGATACTCCTATTATAAGTTAGACCTCAGAGCCATTTTCTTCCTTTCTTGTTTGATTGCATTTCCTTCTAGATATCTCTGGTCAAGGTCGATTGCACCAGGAAAGTGCAATATTCTGTGGCTGAGAAACCCAGAAGCAAACCATTCAACATTCAAAATGTATGTATTTGTAGGGAAATGGATGAGTAACAGGGAATATCTAGGCAAACTACTGAATCCTAAATATACTGCAAAGTATTAACCCTAGCTAATGCACTAATAACAATCAAATACTGAGTATTCATAATATATTTCATTGAAAAACAAGAAAGGGATCAGGTGAGTGTCTGTTTTCAGGACAAAGTTTCATTGATGGAAACAATATTTGAAATTTTGGGTATGTGTATTAATAACAGGTTTAAAAAAATTCCCTCTCAAACCTGATTGATGCTATATGATACGGTAAAGTAATAAAAATGCATGTTAAATGTCCATCCACCTGAAAAAATCCAGATCCAATTTTAGCGTCATTTTAAAACAAAATCTCTTAAAACTCTTATCATAGAAGCAGTTTATTTGATTCATGTGTGGTTTTGCAAGCAAAAAGTATTGCAAAATTGGAGACAGATATGTGAATTTTACAGTAGGAGTGTCTTGTGAGGAGGTCAGAAACGGTTCTTTAGCATGTAGGTAGTCGCCTTTTAGCTAATAATAACAACAAAAAGTATTTCCATTTCTGGTTTCCTGTAGGCAGAGTAGAATGCTGTGAACCAAGGTCATTATATCCTATACTACAGAATACAGATGACAGGAATTCAGGTTCTTTCATCTGGGAGTTACTATAAAGTAGCTATTGAGAAATGTGAAAACCTTAACCTTAAGAGAAAAAGGGAGATAAACTGTGGATTGAGATAAAGACAGTTTAACAGGTAAAGCATGCAGGCAAAACAAAACAAGGAATTCATTCACCACTTCTCATGGGCAGGCAGGTGTTCAGCCATCCCAGAAAAGCAGAGCTCCTTCACATGTAGTGGTGACTTAGAGAGACAGAAGGCCATTGCTCTGAACATCCCCCTCTTCCTTCTTGTTCTCCAGCTTTATGTGCTGAGCATCACACCATATGGAATGGGATAGCCCATGGGCCGGGTGGAGTCGTCTGTCCAAGCTGTCTCCCCTCCCAATTCCTTGTGCACCCCCAGCCTTCTTTGGGGTGGAGTGAGAGGCAGAAAAGTCCCTGACTCCATGTAAGCCCTGCTCAGCAATAATGAAAACAGCTCTGTACTATCAATAATATTTGGATCACAAACGCAAAACACAGCAGCTACTATGAAAAAAATTAACTTTATGCCAGTCAAAACCAGCACAGCAGCATAAACACTTTTTGATTAAGCCCTGCATCTTTCAAGATTTCCTTGAGTAAAGCGTATTAAGATTAGGAAAGCTCTCTTAAGTAACAGAGCCTATCAATCCTGAAGGTTTTCTCTGTTTGGGAGAACAGCTGAATACATAGAAATTTCAAGAACACATGGATGGTAGAATAAAGCTCAAAACATGTGACATGCAGAACAGTACATAGCAGAGCTATTCTAATCTGATGGGCCCCACAGCCTGGGAGCTATAATACTGTATAGCTTCCAAGGAACCCTGAAAAGGCATATGTCTGGTAACGGTTTTGGATCTCCCAATCTAGAAATGGCCAGTGTTGCATATCATTTCCTCTGATAGCATGGGAAGTATTTGCAGGATTCAATCCATATCTCAAAAATTGAACATTGATAAACTTTATTTCTTCTCTCTTCTTTTTTTTTCCCCTCCCTTACTACAGTTATTCTAATTCTCTTGTTGAATGTAATATCATGAGGCTACAGGCTGTAATGTGCAGGTAAAGTGTGTTCTGACTCACAGAGACAGAGTTAAATTCTGCTTTTTGACCACCAGAAGTCAGTGTGCTACTCTGACACTTGAAGCTGTCTGGGCTGTAGGGCAGAAACACTGATGAACTGATAAATAAAATGGGCAAATCCTTCAAAGTGTGGAGACAGAATATACATACTTTAAAAAATATGTTTAGCTAAAGAGAGGGTCACAGCATTTCATTTTGACACAGAAATTCCTGGATGAATTTGTTTGGGTTTGTTTGGTTTGTGGTTTTTAGCAACATGTTCAACTGTACAGAATAATTTTATGTTGTATCCTTCTCAGAAAACAGTTTAGATAAGAAACAGAAAACATCAATATTTCATGTTTAGCTGTCACTGAATATTTGTGCAGCTTGTCTGAAGGGTAAAAAATAGTGAACTTATGAAAAATATGAAAATACCTAGAAAGATGCCAGGGTAAGCAATGCAAAATATGTCACTTGAAATCAAGAAAATACATGAAGCAGAATAAAGCAGACAGAAAGACTTTTATATTTGTAACTGAATATATCTGCAGTTGAAATAGTAATATTAATGTTTTAGAAAATAAATGTGTAAAAGATACACCATTAGTGAAATATGTAGGATATAGAGTGTATCTCCTTGTATTATACTCTGAGAGCATATATATACAGGAAAAGGCATTATCTGTCACCGTATTTTAGGGTTTAATTTTAACTGTTAGAGTGGGGGAGTAATTTTAAGGTATTCTTCAGAATGATTGGATGAAAGTACAGCAGTTAGGTAACCTATTGTCCCACAACTTACAAATAAAGTGTAGAAACGAATGAGTTGTAAAAACAAATAAGGTCTATTGATTTCTATAGTTATGGTCCTCATTCCTACAAAGAAAATAAGTGTCTTTTTCTTCTCCATTCTAGATGCTGTTAGAAATTGTTACTATAACACACACTGTTTTAGGTGAAACTGTTTATTTTTTCACATGACTTTTTACAGTCTGAATGTTATCGGTAGTCTCTTTAGTTGACTTTAGCAGCCACCAGAAGAGCAACACACATCGTGGTGTAGCACACCCTGCTGTAGAGCTCATCACTACTTAAAGCTCCCATTTAGGCTAGTAAGGTTGTGGATGATCTCTTTTGAATGCTGTACATCTAGTCCATCACAAGCATTCAGAGTTTACTTTTTTTAATATTCAGTTATTTTTTAGCAGAGCTATCTGCTGCCTTCATCTTTACTTTCGACATGCAACATGAACAAGCAGAGTATTTGTGATACTTTCTGCCAGACAAGTGGTTTTGAAAATAGATGCTGACTGGATAGCCAATGCAGCTAACAGATGGTCTTGTAACATGTTCTTTTGAATCATTAAAAAAGAAAAATAGATTCACTTGAGCTTTTTTCTCTCAGCAGACAAGCTCTATGACAAACAATAGAATCCTGCTGGTTCCTTAGTCAATTGTAAAAATACAGTGTGTGTCTCTAGAAGACAAGGAGAAAGACAAATTTCCTAGGAAAAAGAGCCTATAGGTGATATGTGCTTTCTTAGTCTAACTCAGTGTTCCCGAGAAAGAATGCTGAAAATCATAGCCAGTGGTACACCTATGCTATTGAAATGCTGTGTTACTGCTTTTTCTTTATCTGTTGTTTTTAAAACACTGATTATTCCTAATCGCAGCCTGCACACAATTAATCATTGTCAGTGACAGATGGCAAAAGAGTTTGAAAACTGATCTCTTGATATAAATTTTTTTGGGGTATGCTCACATTTTCTATACTTTACTGCTTTTTCAGCCTTCAAAAATAGAACTAATATAAACCCACAATCTTTTATTTTAAAACCTCAATCTCAATTGCTATTCATAGCCTGTGGCATCAAAAACTAGTTACTGTATAGCAAACAGGATGGTAACATTTCTGAATCAGCAAAAAAAAAAAGAATATCTAAAAATACCTGAAACCCAGTTTTCCCATGAAAAGCCTTCTGCAAGTGTGTGATATACTGTGTTTTGGGAATGCTCTCTTTTCATTTTCCACAAGTGCCAGCAAGACCTTCAGTGACAAATTAGGTTTGTCATCCCTTTTGCTGCTTCATAAAGTCTTTGCTAAGTAAGCCTGTTCAGTTATTTAAGTGTGCTCAGACCTGGGTTTGTGTTAGCCAAGACTCAATTTCTCAGCTATTTCTCAGTTAATTATTTAACTGTGGTTTAAGGAATGCAAAATTTAGGCTTTTACTTTTATATGCTTCTATTTTCAATAGAAGAAGTAGGAATTATCAAAACTTTAAAAGTATGAAGATGGGATCTAGGCTTTAGTAAACAGGACTTTTAATAAACTTCAAACTGATCCCTTAGGAGTTGGGTAACATTCAGTTGATAAAACCATCCATTTGTTAGCAGGTTATTAAATATGTCATTTGCTAGGGGGAAAGGGCTCTTAGAAGGCACTATTTTAACAAGTCCACCCTATTCCTTTTCAGACTCAGTTAGGGATCTTGATCCATGTGTCAGCATAAATGAAACGCATGGCGTGATGTCAGTATTGACTGGCAGACTTGGTGTGTGAAGCTATCACGCGCACACAGCGAATTTCCCTGTCAGAAACTCATTGGCATCTTTGCAGCCATAAGCAGCTTGATGAGGGCTAACGTGAGAAGGGATGAGGTCCCAGCATCTGTCCTTGAAGATATAGGTATAGGTCTATTGATTTCGGAATGGGAACAACAATGTCAGTGTGTTGTAGGTGTGCTCTGTGTAGCAGATAAGGTACCACATTCTCTAGGGGGAGACGCAAGTCTCTTCCTCAATTAGTCATTCATTTTCTATAGGCTTCTTACTTGGTTCTGGGAACAAATTTTGATAGTGAAGTGCTTAGGAATGTCAATTCAATAAACACAATTTCAACTTCAAGCAGTAGCAACTTCTGAAGATACTGGAGACATGCTTAGAACTTAATACTCAAAGCAGAGATATAAATATGAATAATTTTCTATGAAGAGATGCAGATGCTACAAAAGTGAAAGCTGCATCTCAGTGTCAATAAGGTTTATTTTGTTTCCCTAAGAAAAAGAAGTTTTTTTACTTAAGTCCCAAGTTCTGAAATTAAAATAATTTTTTGTGTGTGTTCAAAGATTGCCTCTTGTTCTGAAAGTACTTTGCACCTGTTAGGCAGATGCAAAAATATAAAATTTAAGTAAAATATCCATATTGATTTTAAAAAATTATTATTTAATAATAAATTATTGTTTTTCTCACATTGCAAACTGAGAAAATATAATTCTGTAGAAATCCTTAACTTCTCAGCAGATCAAAAAAATTAACTGGGCTTCTTCCACTTCCCCCCTTTACAGTTTTCTTTATAGTAATAACAATTGCTTTCTAGTAATAACATATACTGGTATCTGTAATATCTCCATTGTAAAAAAAAAAAACAAACCAGAGTTTTTATTTCAGGATAGATAAATCCCACTTGCATCATTATGCAGATATGCTGCACAAACTCAAATCAGGCTTTAACAAGGCCTTTCAAAGTTTAGCTGGTTTCTAAACAGTAATTCCCTGTCCCAGCATCCCAGATCAGTACAGATGTGGGGTTTTTTTCCCATCACTATGTTTTTATCCTGTTTTCCATATCTGTCTGGCACAGAAAGTATCAATATCTTTGACATAATAACTGCATTCTTCTATTTCATCATGAATTTCAGTAATTGTTTTGAAGGAGCAAAACTGATCTACTCTGTACTAGTTAAGATTTCACAAAACAAATCCTCCAAAGCTACATTAGATTCAGCTCCCCAGTCTTTTTCTGAAGTTCATTAATTTCTCCTTCACATTAAAGCTATGTCTTGGACAGTGGGGAGGGAGAAAACCCAGAACAACACCTATATATGACGATAGTAAAACCCTTAATTACTAATCAGGGAGAAAATGTTCTTGAAGGAGATATTAGTGAGGAATAAATACTGTGCAATAATAAATGCACTAAAAAATAATGTTGTATAAGTAATTTAAGGAGAAAAGAAAAACACTGCTAGATGGGTGATCAAGGAGATTAATGATTTCTGTATTTTTCCTAAATATGATGAAAGCAATGTTAACATTTCTCCAAAAATCTTTTCTTTTAGTGCCAGTTTGAACTGAGTCCAGTACCTTATATGTTGTACAAAATATATGCCATTAACCTTTGTCATTTGCTAGAAAATAAAAATATTTTTTATTCTTCTCACAACCTCTGCCAAATAATAGTTCTGCCACAGAAGTTTGCATATCATACGCCATTTCAGATGATTGACCCTAAAGAACTTTGCTTGGAGTGTAAAATTTACCTAAGAACTTTCTACCATAGTTTTTATGAAAAACCATAAGATCAATACTCAGATGACTCATTTTTGCAGAATTTCAGAATATCGTAACCTTTAAAGAAGCAGGGACTCTAATGCTTTCTAAAAAAATAAAGATTTGCTAATGATTCAGATCTTTTATTCTTACAGTAAAGTGGTTTAAACTATTAGGAGATATATTGACATACAATGTGAGAAAATTGTGAAGAAAAAGAACATACCCAAGAGGCAGCTCACTATTTGCTGAAAGTCACTAATGGGACAAATAAGAAACTTCAGAGCATCTTATACTGTTCTAGATACATCTCAGTTATCTGAATGTCATGTTAGTGCCAAAATAACATCTTTTCCTCAGTTTTACATAGCTCAATTTTGACTTGGGCTATACTACAAGCTGGAAATAAGCCGTCCTGCTGTAACTAAGTTTGGAGGAGTTGTTTGGATTTGAATTTTACGCTACCCATTAAATCCACCTTGCCTCTTTCAGCTCTCCCATTCCACACTGTGCACGTCATCTCAGTGGAGTAAAAGAGTATTAGGTGGTTGGGATAGCTCCTCTCATGTCTCTCTTAGAGCAATTTGTGGTAGAGTAAGAGTTGCAGAGTACTCTGGGAGATCCTGCAATTGCTTAATAGCAATAAAGATAAGATGGCACAAATTATTTTCAGCTTTTATTATTGTTTCTGTTGGCAGTCCGAGAAATTGATATTAGTTCTTTCTATTTTGTGTTCTACCCACATATTGAAAGTTTCCGCCTCTGTTTGTGAAAGTGACGCTCTGGTGGCTTATGAAAGGGGAAGCTAATACAATCCTATTTACCACCAGATTTTCTGCCAGATTTGCAAAATGAAGTTCAAATTCATATATGCTGAACTTCTTTAGGTACTCCCACAGCATCTATTTAAAATCAGAGGTAAACATTTCTTGTGAACCTTTGCAAAGGTTGATTCTGATTTCAGAATACGTTACAATACATGGAATTTATCCTCCAAGTCTTTTCAGTTCTCCTCTATGAAGGCATAGACTTGTTTTCAAAAGCCAAAATATGCTTTTTAAATACCTTATTTTACTACAAAACCACCCCTCAAAAAAACCCACTTTCTAATATTTATGGTGAAATTGAACAAAACAGTGCTAGAAAACTGTACTTTTATTTTCTTACAGGAAAAAACACCATGATTATCTGCATGGAAAGAAATATTATAATAGCCTTATGATCATTGTTTTTCATTACTTAACATCTGTCCACATCTTATTCTTTCTCTTTCATCTTAATCCATTCATATTATTCTTGTTACATTCTTTCCTATTAAGAAGGTGAGATTGCACTGAGAGATTACTCACTGCTATGTTGTCCATATCAGTAGAGTGACAAACATCATGCCTGTCTGAATGCTAAATACCTTATCAAACCTGTGCTCCTGGTAAATGACTGAATGTATATTCAGTTTACACCTCACAATTTTTCTGTCAACTAAGGCAGAAGTCCCACAGATGACAGCTTCATTCACTATGTAACCCTGATTTATCCCTTGAGCACTGTCCATCTGACACAAATTAAGTAATTAAAAAATGTATCAAAAATGGATACAGGCGGAGGGGGGTACAGGGAATTAAAAATGCAAAGTCAATGTTAATTCTCACATTTCTTCATTTTTCAGTCCTTGACCTTGCAGATTAATGATGTTTTAACAGGATTTTTACTTGTAACTTTCTATGATAGTTAAAAAGTAAATTGAAAGACCCTCAGACTGGCTGTTGGGGAGGACAGCACAGAGGCCCATGCAGTGCCATTTAGAATGTTAAAGTCAACAACTCAGACCATTTCTATTCAGCTAATGAGAATTATAAACAGTGAAATCTGCAAATTGTCACCTTTCATGAAAACCAGTCACAAAAAGAAGATATGGCAGGTGTTTTCCTAGGGGTTTCTGTATATTATTTGCTGATAGGAAATTGCTAATAACTGTCTAATAACTGTAGTATATATTCCAGATTTTCTGTATATTCAGTAATCTCTTCCTTTTGTTCCAGCTCTGGCAGTCTAAGCTCTGTGAGTCTTGTCAAATCCTGAATTCCTGTTCTGCTCCCTAACATGTAAGATTATTAATTTTAATAGTATTAATTGTAAGGTTATTAATTTTAATATGACTTTCCTCTGTCCTCTAATATTTTAATCTGATCATGACTCTGCGTGCCAGGTGTGCAGTCCGCCTCTGACTTCAAAAGGCTCTGACAGGGTAAGACCAGACTCAAAATTAATGGTATATGCAACAATCAGTATATGAATATATAGACAAAGGCTGGAAGGTACTTCCTGCTTTATTTACAGAAGTATTATAGTAAAGTGGAATGAGCCTCTACCAGTATGGAATCTGTAATAAATAATGTTGCAGACTGTGGTGGGATGGCTGAGACTTCAGAGGAGTTTATAATCCAAGAAAAACACACCTACGTGCACTTTTGTGGCAATGTTGGGAGCATCAATATAGGACACGTCAGAGAGGTTTGGGCATAAGGTGAAATTTTTTTTAACGTGGAATTTTTTTTTAACCTTTTCGAAAAGATTCTTTGATTCTTATATTCTTCATAACTCTAAAATTACATTTATTAAAAAGAGAAAAGGTTTATATTTTATGTCCTTCTATGTGCATTTGAATTATTTTCCCACTTTTTAATTCTGCCTTTGAAGCACATTATCTGACCTGGCTGTCCAGTAGAACTATAGTTTAAATGAAAGCCCTGGTAATTTTTCATGGATCCCTGCAGGCTTTCAGCTAGAACTGAATGTGCCCATTGCAAGGTGCAATTGCTGTGTAGTCCATCAGCACAGTGACACTGGGAGCTGGTTTTATTTTAAGTCCTTTTTTAAACAAATTGTTACACTTAATTTAGAATCTATTGAATCAGTGTTTGTAATCAATATCAGAATTTTCTCTGAAAATAGTCTGTCACTTACTCAGGAGCATAATAAAAGTCTGCATGAATAGGCAATAGCCTGAAACTCCTAAAGGAAGAGAAAGGGTTTGACAGGATAACATTAAAAGAAAATTGAATCTAATTGCAATAATTATGATGTCAACAAAATATTTTTAGATCTAGCCCTTCACTGAAGTAGTCTAAAATGTTGGACGGAGGAAAGACAACATTTTTTGTTAAAATAATTATTGTTTTCCTGACCTATGTCTTGCTTTGTAGATTTTGAAGTATGTACTAGCCCTCAGGGGGGACAGTGCTATTGAAAAGTCTGAGTCTGAGGCCTCTAGAGATCTTGAAAGAAGCGAAAGACAGATGCCTCTTTGTACATTTGACTTTAATGCTGTTTAAAAGAAAATGCAATGTTTAAATGATCCCTGGTTGTCTTCTTGACATATTCTGATTGTAGTCAGCTCTGCAGGGAGATTTAGCTGTCTCTCCTGTCACATGGAAGACTGAGAACTATATGGAACTTTGCAGAAGCTACAGATGAAATTTGCTTATACAATTACATGGTAAGTTCCATTCAAAAGAAAATACTGCATTCCATTTTCACTTTTAAAATGAAATTTCCATTCTGTTCCCATCATGCCAGGCTGTGCTGATAACCTCCCAGCTGGAGGCTGCTATCAGTGGGAGCAGGTGAAAAACACTGACCCCAGAAATGGTCAAAAGCTTGGGACACTAAATACATGAAAGTAAATATAATTCAAAAAGGATATTTAAAATGTAATGAGTCTTAGGGGCTAAACTTGGGGTTAAACTTTAGATTTCCAATAGCTGTATGTGAGGAAGTTTTCATAATAGTGAGAATTAGTCTGTACTGTTTCTTACCCTAGCAAAGATCCAGTACACTTGCCTCCTTGCACAGAAGTAAAAAGACAGCACAAAATTTTATACCTGCAGATTATAGTGGTGATCCCACATTTCCAAGGTGTTGTAATAACAACAGCATCATCTACATTTCCTTTCTGTATGTTGCATATTAGCTGTGTGTTAATTGGCTGACGAATTTTCATGATTTCTGCTCTTCAGCTGTGAACAAAATGGAAAAAAGATGATTGGTGTTATTTTGATGTCCATTTTAAGACTAAAGATGAATGAATGGGACACCCAGCTCAAAAAGCCCCTAAGCTGCTCACCATTGTAGTCCATATGGGAAAGTATCTCTAAAACCTCACTCTGATCTTGTGTTCTTATTCCAAGCAGCTCCTGCTAGTTGGGTGTGTACGTACTAACTTTTATTTGCCTCTCAAGGTCACAGCAGAGATGTACATAGAACAATATGTACTTACTTATATAGTTAAAAGAATGGAAATTTAATTATATAGTTTAAGGTGTTTCTATATTTCCTCTTTTAAAGGAATGTTTCTTTACAATTTTCTACATCATTATTTATTGATGACAATATTGAGTTAATATTCCTAACAGTTTTGTAGATAGGTATTTTTCTATCTCAAATATGCTAATGTCACCAATATAGTTTAGAAGTTTATGTATTTTAGCTCAAGTTTTATATAAAACTTTTTTCCTTCAGAGATTAAATTTTACACAGTGGCCATGATGACAGCATTGCCTGCAAGGGCAGAGAGAAAACACTTCTCTAGTGAGGAAAGCGATGAGTTATAAGAACAGCTAAGGGCAGGATGGAAGAAAGACCATTAGTAAACTCACAAAGAAATTTGGGCTGTGTGTCTCACCATTCAGAAGAATTGCATCAGTCACCATGCACATCCCTGTTGCCTAATAATTCATGATTGATTGAACTCCATCTAGCCTACCATCTTCAAAATTTGACTCAACATTTTGTGGTTTTTTACAGAAGAAATATGAGGCATGGAAAGAAGTCACTTTCAAAGTGATTTCTGTTAGCCAAGATTGTCAGCTGGTAATTTTTTTAATGCAAAGAGGTTGAGCTGTCTGTAAGGTGGGATTTTTCTGCGTTAATTATAAGGCAGGTTGAATAGTGTCTGTTTTAGAATGGGTACAGCCTTTAGCTTGTTGGAAAGCGGAGACATTCCAATTCTGCCTGTAAATGAAAGGAATTAGTGTTTGCCAATTAAATCAAGCAGCTGTTTCACAGACAGTATTGCTAATAGCTACCAACTAAACTCCAAACCGTTACTCTGGATTGTTTAATGAACTGCTTTTAATACATAGTAAATGCTAACCTCTGTATCTCAATTTATTGAGCAAGAAGGGAGGGATGTTTAAAGACACATCTCTCTTCAAAATTCTATTGCATTGTAGGAACTCTCTGTGCTAATGAAGCACAGGAATTTGAGACTCTTTCTTACACTATTTAGAAGAATTCCGGAGCAAATAGTGCTACCTAAATTGTTTTTGACAGTGCATGACAAAATTGCCATGTTCTGATGCTATACAGTGACTGTAATTTTTTCTCTTAAGGAGATACTTTAGGCAAGCCATGCAAACTTGCTGCTTGTATTGTTCACTGTAAACTGCACAATACTGATGATAAAATCAAATTGCATCTCACACTGGGCACACCAGTTTATGCAGCAGTCTTGTGTGACAAATGAATAAAGGAATTGAAAACAATGCATGGATTTCAGCTAGAAACATTCAAAACTCAGGAATTCTATCTTGAATATGTGGGGTTTTTTTTCATGCAAGGCATGGTCTCTGGTATTTGTTCTCATCAGAAGGCCTTCTTTACATCTCTGAGCTCTTCTCTGAGCATAAGCATAAGGAAACAAGACATCAAAGCTATCTAACACTAAAAATAACTGGTTCAGAGAGAAATTGTGAGCTGGTAAAACTGCACGCAGGGAGAGCATCCTTAGTCCATTCCTTGTTAATACCATGTTAAAAAGGTCTAAATGTCTTGATTGACCCCACCTGCTTTCTACAAACACTGTTATATCAACCTATATAATCAACCTAAGCTCCAATTATTCTTGCTTGCTATATTTCTATGGCAAAGTTTTGCTTTAACCATACAGAATCTAGAAGTAAATGGCATTTTTCCCTTTCTCGATTTAAAATCTCAAGCAATTAAACAACAGTGAGAAAAATTAAAAGCTTTCATTTTGTTTCTTTTTATTTATATCTTGGACATTCATTAAATGCAGCAGATGATGAAAATATAAACATTTCTTAGAAGGTGCCTCATTTTCTTTCCCTATTTCCAGCTTATATCTGTTGCTAAAAGGAGAGAAAACAAAAAAAAAAAGACAAGAAAGGAAGAATTAAGGAAATTTTCAAAGACCTGTTGCAATCAGCAGTCTGTGTTTTTTCTGTTACTATTTTATAAGTAAAACAGACCAGAAAAATTACATTTATAAGCCAGGGGGGTGGTAGTGGGGAAACAGCCACAAACCAAACACAAAAAAACCCAGAGATGCAAAGTTCTGACTTTACAGATGGCTGTTTTTCTTAATTATATGGATAACAGTTTAGTAATACCTAATTGGTCATGCTTGACAAGTAATAGCAGTTTTTCCAAGACAAACAAATGTTCACATTTTTCATACTTAATCAGGAAGTTTATGTGCAAAAATGACCAAATGTATCATCTATTCTAAGCCTCCTATGTTATTTTGTAATAAACCACCATCTGCACTTTGATTTTACAGAATCTGCGTATGACGACCACAGAATCTAATTATATGGCAGATGGGTTTGGGGAAGAAACTAGATTTTTTTTTTCAATTTAATTTTTTTTATTTAAATAAACTATAAATTCTCACTTCATTAATTAGAAATGTTCCCAAAGCCAGCTTATTTTGCTTTTATCTGACAGGTAGTGCCCTGAACACCCAATAACTGCCCTAGTCTTTCTTTCCTATATCATCCAAACTCATAGACATTTCTTGATGAGTGCATTCAGCTTTCTGTGCTGTATATTTACATATTGGTTGATTATTTTCTGAGTTATTTAACTTTTAGTGAATAAGTTTGTCCATTATGGTTAAGAGAGTAGTTTATTCATATTCTGAGAGCTTGGAAATGTATATATTTTATTTTCTAGTTACTTGTCACAACTATGTAGATTTTGTTCTAGTGAGTAAATATGCCTGGAATAATTATTCTTTGCTAACTCTTTTTGGTGTGCAGTTCTTTCACACCAATAGTATTTCTGGATTTTGTGTGTCATTAATGTTAGGTATTTAAAAAAATAATTTAAATAAATAATTTTAAAGATTTAATAATCAATTTAATAAATCTAAAATTTGCAAGTAAATAAATAATTGTAATATTCTTACCTTAGATATTTTGGCAACATGCTACCAGATGGGGCTGTGCCAGGACGGAGGGCTGCAGCAGAGGGGGTTTGTGACACAGCAGTGTCCTGTCTCCCCAAGGGTCCTTCTCCCTTCATCCTCAGAAGGGCTTTAGCCATGTCTCCAAGTCAGGCTGGGCATGCACCACATAATACTCTGATTCTACCCAAGTGCAAGTTGAGAGCATTTAGGTAGGAAAATGGTGAGGGATACTTAATGCAATTCAATATCAGACCTTAACCTTATATTCCACTAACTTCTCCATTTAGAAAAGGGATTGGCTGTCTCAAAAAAAATAATCTGAAAGATGACCTCTTCTCCTGCCCCACCTTCTGATCATGCCATCTTCAATTCCATGAAAAACGGAATATTATCAGTGAAACTGGGAGAACATGCAGCTCACAGCTGTTCTGAAAAAACATGCAGTGACCTGAAAGTCACTTACATTCTCTCTCTACCCATTTTTTTCTAGCTGTGGTGGGTTGACACTGAATGGATTCCAGGCACCCACCAAAGCCAATCTCTCACTCCCTCTGAAACTAGAGGAGAGAAAATATAACAAAGGGTTCAGGCAAGCACCAAGAGAGATCACAAGCTGGCTACTGTCCTGGGCAAAACAGACTCAGCTTGAGGAAATTAATTGAATTTATTACCAATCAAAATCCAAGCATGATAATGAGAAGTAAAATAAATCTTAAAAAAAAACTTTCTCCCAACTCCTTCCTACTTCCCAGCTCTACCTGCTCTCTCCATCATGGGTTCCCTCCCAGAGGAGAGTGTTCTCCATGAGTTTCTCCAGCATGAGTCCATCCCATGGGCTACAGTTTTTCACAAAATGCTCCAACTTGGCTCCCTTTCCATGGGCTGCAGTCCTTCAGGCACAGCCTGTGCCAGTCTGGGTCTCCCACAGGGTCACAAGTCCTTCTAGGAAACCTCCTCTAATGTGGTCTCCTCTGCAGGTCACTGCCAGAAACTTTTTCCACTGTGGGCTTCCCATGGGACCACATCCTCCTCTCAGGCATCCACCTGCTTCCATGTGGGTCTCTTCCACAGACTGAGGGTGGATCTCTGCATCCCCATGGATCTCCATGGACTGCAGGGGCACAGCTGCTTCACCACAGGCTGCACCATAGGCTGCAGGGGAATCTCTGCTCCAGCACCTGGAGCACTTCTTCCCCCTCCTTATCCACTGACCTTGGTGTCTGCAGAGTTGTTTATCTCACATATTCCTATCCCGCAATTCTCTGGTCTCGATTACTGCTGCGCAATAACTTTTTTCCCCCCCTCTTAAATATATTTTCACAGAGTCATTACCACCATTTCTGAATGGCCCAGCCTTGACCAGTAGTGGGTCCATCTTGGAGATGCCAGGGCTTGGCTCTGTCAGACATGGAGGAAGCTTCCAGCAGCTTCTCACAGAAGTCATCCCTGTAGCCCCACTGCTACAAAAGCCTGGCCATGCAAACCCAATACATTAACCTTTCTTCCTGATCACTCTGCCCTTTAGGAGTTGCCCTATCTAAGTTGTGCTCCTTAGGTTGCTTTGAACATGCTACACTCCAGAGCAATTTTACCATCTACTCTTCCTGCTTTCAGGAAGAGTAGATAATTAACTGGGATAGATGTTAACAAGATTAAAATGTGATTAAAATTTGTGGTGAGCGGAGAGTCCCAACTGGGCATAGTCTTGGCCTGAATGGTCAGGAGAATGCAATTTTTCTCCCGTGTCATGAGCTAATTTAAGTTGATTCAGATAGTGTGAAAAGGCAAGTTCACAGTGGAAAAGTATTTAACCATATTATGATTTGGGGCAACTTCCAGTTCAGCTGAGTTTAGACAAGCAGTACAGGCTACTGCAAGACCATCTGCTTCTGCATCTCATGTCTCACAGATTTAATATTTTAGTAATTGTGGGTATGAAGAAAAGATGAATACTGTCTTGGAAGTATTCACAAAATACTTAAGATGATAGATGGAGATTTTTCATTCTGTACTGGCTATAGATTTTATTTTTTTAATCTTTTCCCCCTTCTTCCTTTGGTTGGCTACTAGTTTGCTCATAGAATTGGGCTGGGTTGGTTGGATATTCACTATGATATTTCAGCACTTTTGCTTCCAATCTCAGAGTGGATCAGGGAGTATAAATACGTGCAAGATGGTAATTGGCTGATTAAAAAATTAGGTGTCTTGATTTGCTTGTTTTCTTGAAAGTTTTTAGGGTTCAGTTTGGGTTTGTTTCAAGTTATGGGCTAGGACTTGTGTTTATTTTTATTGCACGAAAATTTATTTTTTTTTTGTTGATGTATGAATAAAAACAAAATGTGGAATGGGATATTAGAAGAAAATATGCAACAATATAAACACAGCATATATAAAATTAAACATATAGCAAAAATTTAAAGCAAATGCTTTATTCCTTATACAGGGCAAAAACCTTCTAGAATTTTAATATATATGTGCATTGAACTTTCATAATGTGAAATTCAGTATTTCCCAAATTAAAAAAAAGTAGTGTCTTTATAGTACCAGGTACGGAGAGATGCAGCAAACACAAATCCAGTGAGAAATGGAATTATTTTTTAATTTACAACCCTGTTTATATATCCTAGTTCCATAAAGTGATTGGTCAGTGATCACCCACCTCCTGGGGTGATTGGCTGAAGTCTTACAGTGCCTATTTCAAAACATTTCTCCAATGTACCAAAAACAGAACTTAGACGAACACCAGGTATGCAGGTATTGTTTACAAGAACCATCTTACTGTTTTCAGAGCTTGCATGAGAGAGATTCTCATAGAATGTTGCAATAAGCTGGAAAAACCTTCTGCTAGCAGCTTTTCAGTATCCACAAAGTAGTAAATAAATATTAGCATAATAGGAAAATAAAAGTAAAGCAGAAAGGTAAAAATCTTCCACAGGTTATATGCCACATGCATATCATAGGCTGGTTCATATGTTGTCTGAAACTTATCAAGATAATTCATCTTTTCTTCACACTTAAGTTGGATTTCAAATTTACAACCATCATTTTCAAGTGTTCATTGTTTTTCATTAGTAACTTGAAAGAGGTTTAAACAATTTAATCTTATCATTTTAAATCTTTGTGCATAGGCACACTGTTCCCAAGTGGATTAAAACCATTGAACATCATTTAGATAGTTATCAAAACTTGAAACACAGAGGAAAATGCCAGAGGAGAAAGCAAAATCACTGTTGTGCTAACATACACTGGAAAAGCTTGAACATGATCAACTTGATAAAGATTGAACAGATAACTTGAATTGTTGGATAGTGTGAGAGTTAATAAGTAAAGGAAATTAGTGTGATTAATATCTATGAGGGTTTAGAGAAGTGAATTCTGTTTAACATATTTGTTAGTATTTTCTGATGATCTTGTGTTGACACAAATGTTGATGGTGACTTCTGCAAGCCATTTGAGATTTTTGGTACTCTTCCATGAGATTTTGATCAAAAAATTACCACTATAAAATATTAATAAACCTACCTGAAGTGCATTTTCCATACGGATTATAACAGAAAATCTTACTTCAAGAATGTGTTTCCAGTTAGATCCTTCAACAGTCTATTCTTAGCCCCAGTATATACATCTTCTGCACTGATTTTAAAAAAATATAAAATTATTTACAGGTAATGTGTATTCATCACACATTTTAAATTGATGGGACAATGAATAAAAATGAGTATGTACCAGATGAACTATATTCTTTGGTAATGTAGATACAATTAAACAATATGATCGAAACCCAAGTATCTTAAAAAATTATAGGCTGTCATTTTTGTGTGATAGGGACAGTCATAAAAATAAGTGAGGTAGGATATTATGTATTTATGTATATATGTGTGAGTAATCACTATATATATATTTAATGAAATAAGATGTAGCTAGCTCTGACAATCTTTAGGAGTACAAACAGGGGCTTGTAAGGTGGAAAACAACGATAAAAGTATTTTATTGTACATGACAGATAAGACAATTACTAAAGGGTTCATGAATGTCCAACGTCCACAGTCTTGAAATGAGATTGCAAAATTAAAAAGAGAATTGTAGGAAAAACTTTTAAGGCCTGGAGAGAAAAAGACAAAAGCCTTAGTGCCTGTGTTTAGATCTGTTTATTATTGCAAAAGGTTGTGTTTAGCCTTGATCAGCAAATACAAATATTGACATCCTTATGGGTGGAAACTGCTTGAAGAAGTTTCTCACAGTCAGGGATTGGAGGGCAGGGTAATGAAAGTCTTAACAGGGTCTATGGCTGATCCACTTTTTGGGAGATGACACTAGCTAAATTAAAACTAGGAATCAACAATTAGTTATCCACAGTGAAAAAGGCTAGATTCGAATAAACCAAAAATTCATTGGAACATTTTGAACCCTTCAAGACCTAGCTTATTTCTAAAATACAGTCTCAAGGTCAAATAGAATTTGTCAGATACATGGAAAATGTTGTGTGATGCACCTGAGTGATGTTAAGATTTTCAGGTCCCAACTGATGTTTATTCTGAGTTGGTAAAATAAAAACACCACAAAATCCCATCATGCAATTTTGTGAAAATTTTATATAAGAAGGAAGCACAGATATACTCAGAAGGTAAACAAGCTAGAATAGGCTTCTGTTTTCCTCGTGAACTTTGAAAAAAAATGAAAGAAGTACCTTAGAAGCACAAAGTGAAAGTACAACTGCAGTTCAGAATCAAAATTGTACTGAGCACAAAAAAACCTCCAAACCGTAAGTCTGGAAAGGAAGTAGTCTTAATGAAAAACACTCCAGGTTAGTAGTAAATTATATTTTGCAATGAGCACGTGTTTATGGATTTGAAATGCATTTTTGTTTCCTTGAAGGGGCCTCTTAATTTCCAGCTTGTTGTTTATAAAGCTTTTTACACAAAAGGTCTTTGGTCTTTACTTATCCTGGTATTTTTATTTGACAGAAATAAAGAGGAGGTAAAGTTTTTCAAATGGAATATTTCTTGAGATAAGTAATATAGAAAAAATGCATTCATAGACTCTTTCATTCTTGCCATCGCTGCTTGACCCTGGCAATCTTAGAGAATAAAAGATGAGATCCTGCTTGGAGGCCCTCAGAGGTGCAGTATAAAGTCCCACAGCATAGGGAGGTGGTGCAAGCCAAGGCCGCCAGTTGTACAGCAGCAGACCACAGCCCACACACCTGTCTCTGAGACACTCATGAAGTGATTTGAGCAGACTAAAAATCAAGCAGGGTTAAGTCTCCCTGATTTCATCAGTAACATTCAACTAATTCAACACAATTGTCTTTCTTAAAAAAAAAAAAATATAGATATATATATATAGATATATTTTCTACAGAAAGTATATTGTACTTGCATCAGCTGTACCCTGAAACTGGGCAAAGTCCACACAAAATGCAGGTGAGATTTTCCTCATGGAGCTTCTTTGTCCCTCAGTTGTTGACTGTTCAAGTGCCACTCACTGCAAGAACTCTGCTTCTGTACTCCATTGTATTTAAGCAGTCTTTGACAGTTTTTCATCATTTCATGAAAGAAAAGAACAGCAGTTGCTGCCTTTGCTTTGATCCATTCATACTGGCCTCACTGTTACTCCTACAGCTATTCATATTACTATTCACTTTATGTTTTATTTTGAAATATTTTTATTTATCTGCAGAATCAGAAGCTGCACAGATGGCAATGACCCCCAAACCAGCCCAGTGGTCAGAGCGACACAGAAGACTTACAAAAAGACCTCGCTGATCCAAATCTCCTCCAGCTCCATTACAAAGCTAACAGCCCCTGCCTTCAGCAGTCAAGGATTCTCAGCAATATTTCATTGTGCTTTGTGCTGAATGAGGAACTTCGTAGAGGATCCCAACACTAAACTTCTTTCAATGGGTCATCCCTTGTGCTCTCACGCTAGAGGATATAAAATTCAGTCAGTACTGATTACGTGGTTGCACTGTGGATCTCATGCACAGTCACTGCTGCTTCTCATATTTGTGAAAAAAGTTAGTGATATGAAAGCTTGTAGGTTACCTCTGTTTTTAGGGTTGCCATATTATGTTTCTGATTTTCCCTACTCTGATACAAATGATTCTAGATTAAGAGGTCTTTACATTTTGTATATATATTAAGTACCAACTTCTCCTGCTGATAGTGTTAATTTTATACTCCCAACTGTTTTTTTCATGCTGAGAGATTTTCCTTTGCTTCTTAAACCCTTCACAAATGAACCATGAGATCATGCCTAAAAGTGTGTACTGTTTTTGTGAATGTTGCAATCATACAAGCTGAGAGATGCCATTATTTCTGGCAAAATTTTTATTTCTTTAGAGAGTAAATAATAAAAGATTAGACATCCCTGGCAGATTTTTAATGCCTCATTGTCATCGAAGTTTCCCTGAGTTCACTGGAGCAGTGATAGCCCACTCAGGTGGATCTGTTCCCACTAATGGAAGCATGACAGGCCACTGCCACTGATAAGGCCATTTTTCTGTGGCTGTTCAGTGTGAACAAACACGATCGACAAGAACTTGGGAAGAAAAGGTTTTTTAACTCGAGTATTTGTTAGAGTGGGATTCTGTTGCTTAGGCATAAATGAGCAGTGAGTGACATGGTAAGTGCCCTGAGGTGTCCAAGACATCCATGTCAGTCTGGCCAAAGTGTCACAGGGCTGACAAGAAACCTGCATCCTTAAGCAGGATGCATAGAGCCCAAGCAGAATGCACTCTATGGTACCAAAATCAACCATGAATATTTTCTGGGTTCATATAAAATATATAGGCTGGTATAAAAATTTTTATTCTATTCTCTGGGATTTTTTCCTACAGTTTTTCCATTTTCATATGGTCTCTATTTCGCTGTGCACAAAATTGAAGTTTAAGTTTAACAAAAAATCAAAACACCAAAGCCAACAAACTCTGGGCTTCTCCCACCCCTATATAGGATGTTCAAGATTCCAGAAATTTCAGAATTAAAGAAAATACATCATGAAAGATATTTTCCTTTGTAAACTACAGAAATATGTGCTATCACAGGTCTGAATTTTTAGCTATTATGAACTACTTGATTTTTACAAGTCAACAGATGGCTGCCAATATTTTATTCTTTTCAAAAAAATCTGAATATAATTCCTTTATGCAGGATTCACATTAGTATACTCAGGTCTTCTATGAGCATTGTTGTCTTGTAAAAACCTAGCAGGTGATACTATAAAAGCTGCTCACAGATGATTCTAACAAACTTTTTATCCCGTTCTATTTTTTTAAACCAGTATTTTAAAGAGAACTTGTCTTGTACCAAAAGTTCCCCTTCTGCAAACTTTCAAATTTTGTTAAAAACTAAGTTCTGAATTCTCCCAGTCAGAAAGTATGTGCTGTCCTATATATTTTTTTACATAATATAAAGAAAAATGAGTGAACCAGACATAGTCTGAACCAGGCATTGTTTTGATGATATTTTCATACATCATTTTGTACTTTCATATATCACTTTGCACTTTCCAATATTATTTGTACCTTCAAACATATTTCGTGCATTTTGGCAGGTAAAGATTCAGGGTCACTCTGAAATTCTGCTCTTCTGTTCTGCATAGCACAGAATTTATGTAGTGAATAGTTCACTCTTACTAATTACTGTCATTTATTTTCAACATTTCTGTTTTGTAAAGCCTGGTTCAAACTTATTTGTAAGAGAGAAACTGAATGTTAGAAATATATTTTGATGTAGTATATTGGCATAAGATGGGAACTGAATGCGTGCCTGGATTTTAAATCTCTGAATGCCTACTTAATAAGGTAATTTGGACAAGGTTTGTTTCTTGCTAATGGCTTGTGCCAGCCTAGCACAACCTGGTCTTTGGCTTGGTTATGAAGGTGCTGCTGCAATACAAGTATGTGATAACAAAAGATACTTCACCTGTAAAATCCCATTCCTTTAGCAACAAGGCCAAGCTCTCCTGCACTAAATCAGTTCTTTCTCTCATTTGAACCTCCTTAAAATTCCACATGCAGGTTGCCAGCTAAGTCATTACAAGGACATAATCCACAGTTTTAGTCGTTAGAAGCAGCACAGGAAATAAGTGGAAGATTGATACTTGCACTGATTTATTTTTATTTACTGATCTTCTGTTTAGTGCACTTAATTTATGTCAGATAAATCACTTGAAGTCTTTTCAAAGATCAAGTGGGTAAAATGTCATAGCATTAAGCATAAGTATCCATTTTTTTCCTAAAGGTCTTGTTGTCCCTAGGTACATATATGTAGAAGGTTCTTGGGGAAGTGCACGTGTATTATTACAGACTCTTCTTTGATTTTTATAATATTCCAATCTTGTTTATATCTGGATTCAATTTACACAAGTGAAGATTAGCCCTTTTATTTAAAATAAAGATTGCTGAGATTAGCAGTTGAAAAAGAAACATCTGTACCTATGCAGCTGAAAATGTAGTTATTTTCTCCAATCAGCAAGACTGAAGTCACCAGGTGGTGCTATTACATAGTATTGCAACACCTCCTTCTGTAATTTGTTTAATTTTTTTTCAGGAAAAGTTGAATAATCCCCTTGCCTTACAGTTGAGAGATGCTATAAGGGCACATTGACCTGTGACTTTTATTTTGGGAGTAGAAAGACCTTGTGAGAGGTGGGAATGGGTGGCTAAGGTTGTTTTCCTCTAAAACACTATAGTTTGCATTCTGGCTGTGGTGGATTTTGTTCCTGGTCTGAAATAGTACATAACTTACATGACCTGCAACATATTTTTTGGCCCTTTGAACCATAAAAAAAACAAAATAAAACTTGAAAGTACATGAAAAATTATGTTAGGAAGAGAAAACTGATATCAGGAGGGATAACTACGCTATTGTTTGCATGGAGAATATTATCATGACTTTGAGGGGGTGTTATCTCTTTAAGAAAAAGTCTTCATGATTAGTTTCCATCTTCATTGGATTAAATTAGAGACAATAAACATTAGAGCAACTATTAATTGAGGTGACATTGATTTAGATTTTTATCAGCAGAACCGGTGGAAATTCTATAAATGTAAGTTGAAAAAAAATAAAAAGGGAGAAAAGTAAATAGTCATTATCTGCCAGTACGTGTGGTGGCATAATAGTGATAAAGAAAAATACCTAAATGGAAAGGTAGCCATCTGGAGTTTAAGAGAATAATCATTCAAGCTGCTTCCAAAATTCAGCAATTTTAACGTAAAAAGTCTTGTTAGAGACTAAGATGAGACTCTTTTATCACCCTATACATGGAATGTGGATGGTGTTGCTTATCTCACCTCATTAGCATTTTAAGTAATAGGAAAGACAATTGTGTAAAGAGAATCTGATGAGGGGAGGAGGGGAAAAGCTTTCCTGGTAGCTATTGATATTTATTTATATAGTTCACACAGGCATATGCATTTTTTTTTTCCAGGGTAGGTTTCATTTTTGAAATGACTCCTGACAATGATTTTCTACCTTTGATAGGGTTTAACTACCCCATGATGTCTCTATAAACTGAATGTAATCACTTTTAAGAATACCCAGAACTAGTGGTGTAGCTGCATGATGATCAATATGAATAATGTCCCCCTTTTCTACAAGTTTTTAAGTAATTTCTCTAATGGTGGTGACTTTGGCAGGACTGAGAAAAATAGCTTACTTATACAAAGTCTTTTATTGGAGATCTAAACCATATCTGAAATATCATTCAGTTAATCTTCAGAAACAGACATATATTTATGCTTGAAATATAATTTCAAAATTTCTCAAAATTATTCTAAGTATATAACAATTGTCTACATCAGAAAGAAAAGAAACATACATTTTCTACTTTCCAGAATGGTGTTTTTGTGTTCTTTTAACTAACAAGTTATGATAAAGCTCCATGGTTAATGCAATTTAGGAAACAGCTATCTTGGATGGACTGGGATGCTGGTCTTAATAAAAGCTGTTCCTGAAAGAAATCACTTTTCTTTTTTAATTTTTCTGACCTAATAAACAATTTCTTATATGAATAATAGTAAATAGAATTGGTTATTGCCATCTTTAACAGTTTAATATTGTCTTTCATGTATAGTGTTGATTCATGGATTGAAATAATTCATGGACTGTATTTCTGTGTTACGCTAGATTACTCACTAAAATGTACTTTTAATAGTTCACATCATTTTCATTAACCTCTTGATACTCTATTCATCTCCATTAGAGTAATATCATACAATCAAACCAGTAGGAAAACACAATTTTAGAGGCAGAAATCAGTAAGAGGCCATGTAAGAAAAAGCAGATTTCAATGAGATCAAATCTTCAGCTTTTTTCTTTTTTCCCTTCTCCAATTTCCTGTGCCTGAGCATTTCTTGCTATTAATTGCATTTCTATACTGTCTTCCATTCTGCTCTACTTCATTGATATGAGGAACTTCAAAACAGTCTCATGGGTGCAATGCTAAAAGCTTCATAGAAGATATGAGAAGAAGCACGGTAACATTTTTGAGTAACATTTATCTGACACTGAAATTTAGTGTGCTGTTACTCTGCTGATATCATTAGACCTTTCCTATTTCCATTCCTGCATTTACATCACAAAAACTAAATCAGTTCTCTAGATCCTAGAGAATGTTTCTGTTTTAATGATTAAGTCATTAGTTTATTTGTAAAACTAACACATCACTAGTTTTCAAAATGCCAACTTTATTTTGAAATTTATGCCTGAGTTATATGATGCAACACTTTGTTCTGAACCTTGATGATGTGTGATGCCGAAATCATATTCTATAAGGATTTTGATAAGGAGGAAGTTGGCAAAGTGAGTGTATCACACAAAAAAGGAATGCTTGCTGAATAGGAGAACAGTTCTATTTATACACATACTGTTTGAACACAGAAAATGTGTACAATTATAAACCCCCTTTACTGATTTATTTCTTTATTTTAATCTCTAGATAAATACAAACTTCAAGATGCCACGAATATGTTTTTTCAGCCTAAGAACATCTGGGAGACTTGTTCTTTTGGGAGGAAATCCAAGTCACTGGGGTTTGAAGAAAAAAAGGTTAAATGTAAGAACAGTCTTTTATACAATAACTTGTGGGTCACTTGAAATTGCTACCTACCCTAAGAGAACAAAAGAGGACTTGAGCTGACTTTTGTGCTTAAGGCACATCTAGAAGATATCCCTTCTAGAGACAGCTAGAAGAAAGGAGGTGTCCCCTGAAAGAGGGATTTGGAAGGTCTGCTTTTTCTCTCTTGATATGCAGGATTTCCTCCTGAAGTAAATGGAAGTTTTAAGTGTGTAGAGAATGGAAAAGCAATAGCAAGATTAAAAGAAGATCCAGCTGTAAACCATGAAAATTTGGGAAGCAGTGAGGGCAATAAGACCCCAGGCTAATACCATGGAAATTAAAATATATTTATGTGTACCCCCTACAGGAAGCAATAGAAATTTATCTGTGGTGAAGTTTATTTTCCCTTAAAAAATAAAAAAGAATTCCTGCTTTTTACTGAATTGCAAAACAGACTGTGCTTTGTTCTTGAAAAATTCCATCTCAGTATTTTTAAAATTATTTTTAGAACAAATTCTCCTCCACCTCTTTCACCAATTTGTAATGCAAATTTTTTCAAAGTCAGTTTATAATTTTTGGAATATAATCCTGAAAAGGATATCCAAATATAAATAACTAAATAATATGAATACCATCCATGATTGTTTTCTACCTCTAAAGAATTTACTTTCCCTAATTATAGCTACAGCTACTATTAAGAGACATTTTCAGGAAATCAGAAATAGGCTAGTAGGACATATAGAATGTCTAGATGAAGAATGAAGATAATAAATTCAGATTAATACTATTAGTAAAATCCCTAAATACACCAAGATGTTTACTTTTCCATTTAGAGGATGTATACCGAAAGGAAGTGGCTTTCCACATATCACCCAGAGTAGTTTTAATCCACATTCCCTGGATTAAATTTGATCTCCTATAATTTCCATTCTTTCCTCTCATTTGTGATATCCCAAATGAATCTGACAGTTCCTGAACCTTCTCCTTGCCACTGAATCTTACTTCTGGAACGAGCTCAGTGTTTTGTCAGCCCACTTCCCTGAGACCTCTCAGCTGCTGTAGTTCACATTTACAAAATGAAGGTCTCAGACAGCAGTTGAAACCAAAATTCTCAAAATTTATCTTTCCTGATCAGTGTTTTGTCTTTCCTTTCTTAAATGCTGCAGAGATGAGCAGGTCTCTTTTGTAAGAGGAATGGGGTTGGGGAAAATTATTTTTAACAAAGTTTTCTTAACATATAAATGGGTACTAGAGTGCATATGCACAAATGCATTTAGCAATACATTTTAACATAATCTAACATGTTAATAATGTCATCTAAATCTCAAAATATTCTAACAGAATCTTAACTTCTAAGGCCTCTGAATTACACCTCTACAGCTGTAATTTTATGTGTGTCTTTAATCTTCCTAATAGCTTTAAAATGAACACTTCACTGATTATAAACTACAACACATTTATGCATTTCCTTGGGTTAAATAAGGTGGTGTGGGGTTTTTTTGTATTAGGAATGAGACATTTTCTGAAAGAATAAAATAATTTTTTAACTTTATAATTTCAGATTAATAAGTAAGTTAGGATTTCTTCTAGAAATAAGGGACACCAGCTCTGTGTACATTTATTTGCACTGATGAGTGTTTATCAAGGCTACAACTTTCTGAGAACACCAGGATATGGGACTATCAGCTATGAAATTAAACTCTGTTGAGATAATAACATCATTTAATTAGTCATATTAATATGATTAGAGGCATATTCAATAGCTGTTTTATATTACTAAAAAAAGAAAAGGTACTACTTGCTTATTGAATCACAATTTTATTCAGTATTAATTTCAGTTATGTGCAAAAAACAAGATCTTTAAAAAAAACAGAAAAGAAAGGAAAAGTTTCCCATAGATTTAGCCTGAACTACTAAATAATAAGAATTAGGCAATAGATACAATCTAAGAAAGTTAATTAATAATGCCTCACATTTATCAACAGATAAAGAACAACTGATTTCATAAACAGTAAAATCATATTACTAAGATATAAAGCTGTATACTATAAAGTTTCTGAGCTGGAGAAAAAGAACTAAATAATAAATATTAAACTAAAAGAAAACCATAAAAAAGGGAGGTCTTTAGAGTAGTTACAATAACAAAGCAGATGACAGAAAACAATATGCATGTTAGCGAACACCAATCAATTTATGTTCTTGAGTCTATTTTCTAGGACATCACATTAAGAGCATCTCACAGAACAAACAACAGTCTCCTGACAGTAGTCCTTTCCCAGGAGGGAACTGATATCTAAACCAGCAGAAGTATTTGTGAAAAACAAAGTAATTTACCACACAAACCAAAACTGGGCAAGGAGGAAAACTCAGAGTGATGACATTTGATAATTAGCCAAATACCATAGTCCTAAATCTAGAAGGAGTTTTATGGGCTGCTTCATAAGGCTTACCCAGCTAATTCGGAATTCAGGATCCAGTCTGAAATATCTGTAGAAAAATTGTTTAGGGGTCAGACACCCTGGTAAATGTACGCATTACACATTAAATTAAATAACTGTAATATATCTTTTTGTTTGAAATGTTTTACTAGAATAAATATCCAGTTGATATTTTGTCTTTCTTTCAAGCGTATTTGAAATATGAAGATCTTCTTTGAAATGTGAAGATCTTCAGAGAAATAAAGCCATTTTCTTTTTTTCATCAAGTAGGGGTGGTCTGTGTACCGAAGCACACAAGCTGTTTTCATGTTCTCTCAAGTAAATCATAGTATGATGGGTGAAACAGCAGGTTTTCAATGCATAATTGCTATAGTGAAAATAATTTGTCATCTGAGCACAACTCCATTTAGGGAGCTCAAACTACTTACTGCATTTTTACCACATCAGAAGAAAGTCCTGAGGAAATATATAGATGTCTCTACTACATTCAGGTTTGCCTGGATATAGTCTCACTTCTAACCATTTCCTTTGACTTTTATGTATGTTGATGAATTTGTAGGTCACATTTTTCAGAATTATTTAGCAGCCTTAAAAACAAGTATCAGCTCACTTGTACAACTTGAAAGAGGAACTAGGTTTTATCTCCTTCAGACCTACTTTAACTTTGACTTTCATGAAAAACAAGATTTTTGGGGTATCATTTGACTGCAGAAACAAGAGGAATTAATTAGGGTGTAATATGGATGTCGTTTTCTGTGGTGGTTTGAACCTGAGTTGATGGACGGTCGTTTAGACCAATAACGCTTCTCAAAATTTACATATTTAAACTACGTGGAGACGCAGGAACTTCCCTTTCTGTGTTCGAGCCTCCCATGGGGAGGCGGGAGAAATGGGCCCCAGGCTCTGTCTCTTGGAATGGCCCCAGGCCTCCCCTCCCCCGGCGCCTGGGCACGGCCCCCGGGTAGCTGCAGGAAAACCCCCTCAGAGCTGTGGGCAGCTAAGGAACCACCATTACGCTGCAGCACAGCTGATAGCACCCGGCACAGCTCTTAAAGACTGGAGAACCTCCCTTCCCCCTCAAGCAGCCCCCCACAGACCCGGTGGGAGCCGACAGAGCTTTCTGCAATCAACACAGCTAAAGTTGAGCTGAGGAGCCAGCCGCATAAAGAGAAAGAGGCATTTTTTTCCAACATAAAGCCGGAAGAAAATCATGGCGACTTCAAGGTCAGAGGGAAAGAGAAAGTAAGTCATGGGAGATGGAGCTGAAGATGGCGATGGGAAAAGAAGGCGGAGTCATGCCCAGCGCGAAGCTTAAAAATACCTTTTGCAGGCCATGGTAAAAACTGTAATATCACAAACTGTTCTTTCCTCTTTAATCCACTTAAAAACATAGGGGTATGAGAATTTTGTGTGCAGCCTGTGGGAAAAAGAAAAGTGACCATGCCAGGTCACCTTGGAGCGATAAGAGACTTTTAGAGATTTTGTGAAGAAGAAAGCTGTTGCTTTTTCAGGCTAGAGTTTGCTTATCCTTAAAAAAGATACACCCTATGTGTGGCCCATGCTGGCAGTTGTGGGAAGACTGCAAGACTCGTGGGAGAGATGTTTTTCATGGCAGCTGAGTTTCTGGGCACATCTGTGGCCCTTTGAGCAGTTTGGAAACCACACGAAGCAAAAGAAAACCTTTTTTCCTTAAATAGTGTAGAAACTTTTAAGAACTATAATACTATATAATACTGACCAAAATCATAGTTTGTTATCCTTTGTGTGAGCTAGGTAAAAAGGGGAGGTGCTGGAGGAAAAGGGGGTTTTGCTTTAATTTCTTATTCTTTCTTTTTACTTTTAATTCTGTTAGTAATAAACTTCTTTATATTCTTTAAAGTTTGGAGCCTGCCTTGCATTCCTCCTAATTCTTATGTCACAGAAGGTAAGAAATGCAAAAAAACCCACTACATTTTCTGAAGAGACCTTATAGCACTCTTCACTGCTTTCAGGGGCTACAAGAGTGCTGGAGAGGGACTTTTTACAGGGGCATGTAGTGATAGGGCAAGGTGCAATGGCTTTGGAATGACAGAGGGCAGGTTTACATTAGATATGAGGAAGAAATTCTTTACTGTGAGGGTAGTGAGGCCCTGGCACAGATTTCCCAGGGAAGTTGTGGATGCCCCATCCCTGGGAGTGTTCAAGGCCAGGCTGGATGGGGCTCTGAGCAGCCTGATGTAGTGGAAGGTGTCCTTGCCCATGGCAGAGGAGTTGGAACGAAATGTTTTTTAAGGTCCCTTACAAAATCCAAGCCATTCTATGATTCTGTAGACACGGTAGACCTTAGAAAGGAAATGGAGAGGAACGGACTGTCTTTCTGCCTTAAAGAACTTCAGCATTCATCTGGACTCACAAGACTCAGATTGAGGTATCTTCTCTTGAATTACTGTGAACTAATAAGTAGGGCCATCTAATCAGTTTACAAATCTAGATCCAAACACTTTTTTCCAAACAAATGGTGAGAAGGAGTTTGAGAATGGGGGAAGACTGCAGAAAAAGCTTTCCACTAAGGCATTCAAAAGTTATACCTAGCCTCAAGTTTCAATTTATTACTTTAATGTGCTAACTGGGACTAATCAGTTTTGGTTTCAAGAAGACTGCCATCTGGCTTACTCAGAACATAGGCAGGATCTGCTCATGTCTGCATGTCAGCCTCTATACATCTGGACATCTCGAGATTGGCATCCTGTGTAATTTTTGGCAAGTGTAGCTTTTCTGCACCATTAGTGACCTTGCTGAATCAGTACTGCAGGAGCACTTCTAGGATTAGTGGTACAGCATTAATCCTTTGCAGACACCAGCTCCCGGAGCCAAGAACATGGAGCTGTCTTGTTTAAATCTTTATTTTGAATCTCTAAGCAAGATTTACCTAGTGCCGGGCACTATACCTGCATCCTGACTGTGTGTGAACTTTACAGCATATATTTGACTTCAGCATGTAGTATGAAGGTATACACTGGAAGAACTGACTTCCATTTTATAGTTCGTAAGGGATGAGAAACATTAATGCTCTCCAAAGCTTCATGAGGCTTTGAAGTGCTCAATAATTTCTGTATAATGCTGTTAATATTAACTCCACAGGGATGGATTAGTCATTCGGAACCAGTTAAGATTTTGTGTACTATGGGTTTGTTTCCTTTTAGGAAATATTTACTTATACTTTTCTATCAAATATAAATACATAAGAAAATTTAAAAAAAAGACAGATATAACTTTCAGATCCCATGGTCATAGGCACGTTATTTGAAAGATTAGAAAGTATTTATTGTCTGTTAATTCTCATTTATATTGGCTGGGTTTTCAGGATAATTTGCATTCTGTATTGCAATTACTCCTTTAGGAATTACTTTGATGATAAAATTTAAAATAGAATCAGCAAACTCAAAAATGCATACTGATAAAAATTGGGTTTAATTTAATTAGAACTGCGTAAGCTAAAAATATCTATATTGATATGTGCATACATTGAGTTATGCTATTGGGTTATGGATCACTGTCTTTTAACTTGTTTCAGTCATTTAGCTCTCTTAAAATCCCACTAAGATATAAAAACTGAGAAAACAGATTGCTTATAATTAAAGCAGAAATCAAGAAACAGAATACATGTATCTTTTAAATTTAATGTTATCTGGTTTCCAAGATGTCATTGTAATATTACTGCAGTGTGTATCAATGAGATATTATAGAAGGCACATCTGAAGAAATGAAAATTACCTGACCTCACAGGATAACTAGGTACCAGAAATGAGATATGCTTCAAAATGTTAAAAAAAAAAAAAAAAAGGCTACATTTACAAAACCTGAGCAACATCTTAATTCAGGATTTTCTTGTGTTTTATTTTAATTATGTGTTACTTCACAGGAGGAAAAAAAAAATAACATGTTATTGCAAAACAATCTCCAGAACTTAAAGTAGCCTTTGCTAATGTAAGTAGATTTTCTCATATGTGTTTCAACTTTCTGTTTCTCTTCCTGAAATTAAATTAGTGTGGAAACTTTCTGAACAATAGAACATTATGCATAAAACTTGTTTATATATATATGTTTAAGACTTCCTTATTAAGGCAGTATCTTGAAATTTTTTGATGCTTCTAGATCTCTTAATCTGTAACCTCACAATTTATTGTGTTTCACTAAAGCAGGGACGTTCACCACATTTTAAACAGTCTCCTGTGAAACAGTTCGAGATATTTGGCCTCCATTCTCATCGCAGCTTTTTTGGAGCTGTGTTTGAGCACTTTATAAATGTCTCCATTTGGGATGCAGTGAAATTTTATTTGCATCATTATCAGTAAGTAATCTCGGTACATTTCTTAACGGTGAGATATTAACTGTGATTATCCAATATCTGTTTTGCATAGCAAAATGAAATAGAACTGTTGTCTGCGGCCAGACAAAGAAAATTGCTAATATTTTCATTCAGTGGTGATATTTCGAACATTTTGTTTTTAATTGACTTTATGCTAATGTATATGTGATAGCTTACTGTCCAAATTTAGGTATTCAATATGTTTATTTATGTATTTGGAAATAAAGCATTTATTATACTATAGAAAGCACAGGTAAATTTTAGTTTTTCATGTTATTACTGTGCTGAATTACATTTGCTTCTTTCCATGCTTCAAAATTCTCTCTTTTTTTTTTCCCCTAAGAATATCAGACTTTTACTCTTGCAATTTTTGCTTTTTCTTTTATCACCAGAATTTTCTGGAGAGCAGAAATCCCTACTACTCTTTATTGTCATGGTTTAGGAACGGTAATTCCCAATTTAGTGTTTCCACTGAAACACTCCAAACCACTGGTCACTCCCTCATTCCCCCTGCTGCCTCCCCCTGGCTACTGCAAAAATTAACCTTGTCCTGGCCAGAACCAGGACCTTTATATTTTCTTTTCTTCATGGACTCTGGCTGTTTGTTTCAGTGTAGAATTATATTTTATCCCAGAAGGTGGGTTTTTGCTGTTGTTCAACCCTAGTAAAATGCTGACAAATAAGCCACATTCATGAGTTTCATCTTTAAATTTTAAGAATTCACAGTTCTGAGAAGTTTTCTCTATAACTATATTCAAGGCTGTATAAACACAAAAAAAAGGCAGAGGTTGTTTATAAGTGACAAATAAGGAGTGGTAATTTGTCTTTCTGGCAGAATTCAGCACAAGCTTGAAAACAATGATTAAACAACATTCAGTAAGTACTAGTGGCAGGAAAAAAAAAAGATTTTTTTAACATATTCTACAAATTTAATTAAAGAAACTCTTGTAAGAATGTGGAGTTCATAACAAAACATACCCAAATGTAGCATCTCTTTAAAAATTCCATAACTAATGCAGGCACTTATTTATTTTATCATGATTTGTCAACAACTCTCATAAAAAAACCTGGGGCCAGGCGGGTGGATGATGTGACTCAGGTAGCGTAGTATCACTTTCTCACACTGGGTGGGTGATTTATTCACAGAAATCACAAACTTAACAATGCACTTGTGTAACATTTGCCTGGAGACTTCACTTTGTCAATAGTTTTTGGTAGTATTATCTGTGACAGAACAATAGCAGATGATTGGCAAGAAAAAAAGCCAGTGTATTATTTCTTGTAGAGAGGAAATGGCTCTTACCGCAAGTATTTTTATTTGATGCACTATTCCCCAGATCTAAAATAACTATTTTAAAAGTTTGTACTGCGTTTCTTCTCCTTAGGTCATTGTGCCTAAGAAAAGTGGTTTTTTTTTCCTTTGGGGTTTCAGTTTTGGGGTTTTGGTTGGTTGTTGGTTTATCATTTCTCATGATTCTGTTACTATTGAGTTACTTGCTCTGTGTTTAAAGCCTGTTGCTTTAACAGCAATATTTTTTTCTTTCATTCTTTGTAAAAAATATCCATTCTGGTAGATTTTTCTTTGCTGCTGTATTCCCTTTTACTGGGAAAAGAACAGCTATGTATAATTTTACTAGCCTCCAGCAAACTTTGAAGGGTTTCTGAAGTATATGATGTTGGAGAGAGAAAATAAAGGCAAAAGTATCTGATTTTGTATCAGCTAACAGATTTCCTTGGCTTTTCCCAGATGCTCAATGAATAACTATGTAGAGATGCAAATTTACCTAAATCTCAGGGGCAATTAGAGAAAAAAAAGGATGCCTCATATTTTTATTGCATTCCCTTACTTTCATGAGTAAGACATTAGAAATGTAAATCCTATGTATATTGAGCTATCCATAGAGGAGGGGAAAACTCTTGTGTGCAAATAAGCAAGAGAAATAATCTTTTGTAGCCATGAAGGTATGAAAATCTATATAAAGGCAATTGAGACATTAAACTACTGCAGAGTTCTTGGGTCAAGTCTGTGAGTATAGAAACTGCTTGGAGGAAATTAAAATTGTGGCCTTGAGCTATTATAATAAAGACCTTCATTAGTACTTCTGGATAATTTTAAAAAATAATCTCACCCTTTTCACCATTAATTTATTACATGTGAAAGAAAGAATTGCCTTAACACAAAAATTCCGTTTATATTCACTTATACACCAAGGACAGTTAACAAACTGTTATCCTTCACAGCTGCTCTCACGATGGTAGACATTGGGGATTTACAGAAGTAAGGAGAATCTTTAAACATGTTTAACTTTAAAAAGTAAAAATATATGGATAAATAAAAAAAACCACCAAACTGCACCCTCAAAATAAAGTGGAGTCAGCTAAAATATACCACTTTATCTGTCTGGCTTTCATAGGCAAATAGTTTTTATTTTTGCTTCCAAAAATGCACATACTAATTTCTTACAGGAAAGAGCAAGATATATTTTACCTCTGCAAGTTACCTAGAAATTTATTTTTGCAGAATGATTTTTTAATATTACAATTTTAATACATTTATTTTTGTTTTAAAGACCAAAGGAACAAGAAGCTCTTTTCTCTTAACAGGAGAAAGAAGCTGACATGACACGATGAGAGCCTAATGGAAGGTTCTCTTCCATTTGACAATAAATATAGGCACTAATTTTTTTTTGTTAAATATAGATATATTAACAACCTATGGAAGTTTTAAATTTTCTTTATCTTTGACAGCAATAAACATTCACATCAAATGAGACAAGGAGAAAGTCTTTGCCATTTGCAGCAAAATGGAAGTAAAATCTGAACTAGGACTCTTTCCAGATTTCATACTAGGACAACTTGCAATTTATCTGGTGACACAAAAATTTCTGCTGTCTGAGTTTAAATAAAAACTCACTGATGTCTCCAACTTATTAAGTTCATACCCTGGAAATTATGTGTGTGTGTATTCAGCCAAATTCTTAACAACAAAATCAAGTTTTCATGAAGAATGGTATTTGATCTGAAAGCCTGCTCCCTGTAGAGTCAGGGAATAGATAAATTCTCTTCCATCATGTTCTCACTACTCCTCACGGGGAAGAGATTATCCTGAACCACCAGCACTGCAGTGCCTACCCATGGAACAGGGCTCCTTTCCTCTTCTCCTCACCGAATCCCAGGGGCTCAGGCACTGTACCACAACTGCCTTTAGGATAATTACTTGAAAAAGTGCCTGGTCTTTTAGACTTTTGAGTTCTTGCTGTCCTAAACATTTTCTGGAACAAGCTCTTACTCTGTTCAAGAAAAGATTTCTAATTCATCAGTAATCATTTTCTGAGAAGATATTCAGGGATGAGACAGAAAATTACTAAATTGCTCTGCTTTCAACCAGGCTCAAGTATTGGGTGGAAACCAAAATGTGGTCTAGGTAATTCTCATTCTTGCATTCACAGAACACTATACTTGAATTAAGGAATGTGAATTAGCAGTATGACAACTCTGATACTTGGCACTTTCTTTCTATAAAGTAAACTACAACAATTTTATCCCTGAAGTGATGCTTTTGATCAATCTGTGGAGAATATTTTCCTCTTGGAAGTGGAATATAATTCTGACAAGTTTTCCTCTTATTATTTGTCATATCCAGTGAGGCATCCTCTCTAATTATAATTAAAATCCATTGAAATTCAAAGGTACTTATGAAGGAATTGAATTTAAAATATTTGAGTCTTTCAGGTACTTCATAACTTGAGTTTTCATACCATGGGAGACAACCCAGCATGTATTTATCTCATAGTTGAAATACAATCTTTTAGATGAAAAAAATCTGATTAGAGAAGTAGTGGAGGCAGACACCACTCTATAATATCTCTTTTGTTTTGGTGAAGACTTCAATAATTTAATTTATTTCATTCATCATCCTGTTCAGGCTGTTGACTGAAATGCTGATTTGTTTGTGCTAAAAACTCAGAGCGAGGCAAAAGATTTCAGATGAATAAGAAATATATAGAGAAATTGCAAGTTGGATTGGCCTCTTCCAAGTCACATAATGTGTTTTTTAAAATTATTCTGTTTTATTTTCATTCCTTGAAAGCTAGAGGGCAACATTGTTTCAAAAGACACAGCAAAAGCACATCACTAACTGCAAGAAGTTTTGAGCTAATAAAAGTCTTTGTTCTGACATGTTCTTTAATTAAGTTGAGATACTTGCCTAAGACATCATTCTATGAGGTCCACTTAATAGGGCATTTTAAAACTGGTCTTTTCATGTCCAGTGACTGGTAGGGATTTATGATGCTTGTGGATTGGATAGCGCATAGGAATATTCATGATGGAAGATGTGTTCTCTGGCCAGTGATAAGGAGAAAGTTAATTTAGCAAACAGCATAATTTAGAGAAAAGCTTTTTGATAGTGCAGGTGCAGGACAACCAACCAACCAACCAACCAATCAAGACTGGAGACACTGAGGGATTAGAAGTGACCACAATTAGGTGAGAGCTGCTTTTCCTTTTATACAAATCATGTTTACCTGAAAATGCAGCAGCTTCAGAGTTCACTTAAGCCGGTCCCATGCTGTTTACTGCCTGACCTGAATACGTTTACTACAGTTCTGAATCTGTTCAATGTTCTTCGGAAAAAAAATGATCTGATGCATAATATTTAATTAATTTGTCCTTTTAATGGATTAAGTAGCTCTCTTCTTGTTTTACTCCAAAGCATGATTTTTTTTACTACATGGTCATAAAAGACATTTTATGGAGATATATGAAGTTTTTTGAGCTTCATGAAGTTGGCAAAATGTCCCATCTCCAAGTAACTAAGACATTCAAAAAGACTGAATAAAACTTTCAAGTAAAAAACAATCTCAGCATCTAGCAATAAATTCTATTGTTGTGCATCTGGCATCCCAACATAGAGTAGCAGTTCAGGTGAATCACCACTCCATAGAAAGTGAGCTCATAAGCTGTATGGCTGGATCATCATGATCCACTTGGAAAGGAAATAAACACTTAAAAAAAAATCAATCCTCAGTTCTAACAGGAATAAAACCTGAGGTTGCAGAAATGATCCTTATGAAAGTGCTTGTCAAGTAAAGTGTTTGGAAATATTGACTTGAGGTCCAGCAAAAAATGTTATGACTGTGGTAACTTGGTCGTAGTTGCTTATGGTGAATACATTTTAATTTTTGGTTTAAAATGGTTTTTGAGATGTCAGTGCAAATTGCTCCTGAAATATCTAAAACTGCAAATTAGAATGATGTCTCACTTACAGAGACAAATTAACTGAATAAATAAAAATGGCAAATTGTAATTTAATTTCAGATTGGTTTTATCTCAGTGTTTGTATTCTAGTTAGATATTTTATACACATTTTTAGTGGATTTTGAAAGCATTAAAAGGCTTAATATATTATTATTATTTTTTAACCAATACCTGATAAAATATATAGTAATATTACATTATTCAATACTTTAAATTTATATTTATACTGAAGTTCATTCATCCCAATTATTTTATATAATCTCCCACATGCTTTAATTGTCCCTGTCGATTCTACTCCACAGGAACCTTTCAAGGACTATTTCCTCATGATCACTCAGAGTTCTATTTGTCCATCACTGAATTAAGACGTTTAATGAGTATATTAATTTCCCTTCATACTTCACATGCTGAAA
>VZRQ01005525.1:3721-163241 GCA_013397975.1 Machaerirhynchus nigripectus | reverse complement strand
AGGAAAAAACCCCAAAACACAAAGAGCCATGGTCCCCATTGATAACCACTCCAAGAGTGGCAATGTAAGGACAAAACAGGAATGGAATTTGGCCCATAGATTTGAATGAAGGGAAGGGAAGGGAAGGGAAGGGAAGGGAAGGGAAGGGAATTAAAAGTTGTAGCACATGGTACCAGAGGAGTTACAGATAACCAGAGGCTAAATTTCAAGTACAGCTGAAACTTTGTTCTGGTATAAAAATTGTACCTGTTGTGAACTCAGGTAGAGTCTGTTGAGCATAATGCTTATTTTAGGTAATCAGCTTTGCCTAAATAATTCTGGTTTTTTAATAGATTTCAGGCGTCCTTTGAGTCTTAATGGAAGATGAAGCCATTTAAGGTGAAAACATCTGAATCAGGCCTTTTTTCTTTCAAAATAAATAGAGGGAAAGTCGTCATCTTTGCACATTAGTAGTTTTTAAAGTAAGTCTGCTGATATGAGAAGAATACAATGCTGAATATAATTTTTGATTTTATATGTCCAATTACTGTTCATATCTACATAATATGATAGTTTCATTTTGGTACCTTTCAACACACATTGCTATTTTATTTTATTTTGTCTTTTTTTTTTAAATTTCAGTGATACACAAATGGAAGCAAACATAAAACCAGAAGTCAGTGAATATCCTTTCAAGTGAGAAGGACGTGTGCAAGTTCCACAATTTCACAAGATGTAAATGTTAATCTAGTATCATTTAAAAATATATATATCATGGAATGTTGTTTCAAGAATTGTAGCAGTTCTCCCAAACATGCATTGACAACAAGAGAAAGGTGTGGTTTTTAGATCTTATGTTCCAGTCGGCACTTTGGTAAGGATTAGCTAATGTGTGTTCAGTCCTCTGATTTCATCATAAAGGGGTCTAATTAAGAGTATTTTAACTATATTATTTCAATTTCAATTTCTGATTATGTTCAGTGGGGATGACTTAAAGGAAAATCCTTTCATAGGTTTAAGTAAGTGAAGTTGAGATTTTTAAATTTAAGGAACAGAAGAGCACTATATAAAAGAATATTTCCTTGCTGTCCCCAACCTGTTCCTGCTTTATAAAGGTAATTTTCTTTCTGTAACATTGTATTTCTGAATTCAAGCTCAAAAGTACTACATTTTTTTGATAACATAAATCAAGGTGCTCTTCTAGGCAAGAGATAATGGCAAGCTTGCTGTACTTCATTAAGCCAGTACTCTCATACTGTCACACAATAATTTTTTCTATTGACTTAGAGTATTTTCATCTTTGCTTTTTTTCCTCACTCCATTTCCAGCTTTTTCATCACCCTTAGTATAAAGACTCATCATTTTACACCAAACAACAATCATATAATTGCAACAATTCTAACTTGCTCTGTCATAATTTCTTAGGTTTTTTTTTGTACATTAGCATGACTGTAATATGTGTCATCAAAACACTCAATAGAATCCCATAACCTAGAAATTGACAACTAAGAATAACTGAAGAATTGAAGCTATTATACGGAGAATATTAGCTATTCTCCATTCTTCTTCCAGAGCAGAAGTGTAATGATCCTACCTATTTCCTTCTTACATACAAGCATTGCATCCTGGATACATACCCTTACTCCATACCAATTTTGTGCTTTTTGCAGCATGGCATGCAACTTTGAAAAATATTTCCTTGCAAATGGTTCATGTGATATGCAATTAAATATCCAAATGATAATATATAGTGGCATTAAATTAATAAAAGTATTAGGTATCATTGAGCTATTACCGATTTTTAGATACTTGGTACATGAAAATCCTTCCCTTGAAAGATTGACAACATGTAGTGTATTTTCACAGTTCCTTAAACCTGGTAATTTCTTTCATTATGCAATTACTAACAACTGATGAAAGCAGTCCTGGAAAACAACAATAATACACCTGACCAACCAAACAAAAAAACCAAAAAAACCCACTCCAAACCAAAAGAAAAAATAAAAAAAAAAAAAATAAAAAGAGAAGGGATATTTTTGGGGGAATATTATTTTGAATGTTTTTTGTTGCAGTGAATTACTGCACGTGTGATTTCCATTTCCAGATGAAAACACATAAAACATGTAAAGTTTCCCCAAAGAGGTCTGTGGCCATACACAGTGTTAATGTAAACCGTAGAACCATTGATTCAGCAATATTCTTAGAGTGAAGCTGACAATTGATTTTTAACTATCTCTATGTGACTTACCATAAGCAACTGGCTCATTGTGATAAAGAGAAAAGGCAACATGGCATCTCAACTGTGCCATGAGCAGAGAAGGCAGCTTGTGCAGCATCTGAGCCAGAACTGGGGAATCCATTTGTCTAAATACAGCTCTCAGCCCTCTTCACCTTCCCATGCCAGGAAAACCCTGGCAGCAAGACCGCCTCCTTGCTTTGTTCTCTATGGTGTCAGTGGGGCAGCTGTGCCATGTGGCTCTCGAGACAGTGATTGCAGTCTCCATGTGGGCTCTGACTGCTGCTCTATGAAAGATTAACAGCTCCGAGGCCTGTGTCTGATACATAAATTATTCACGGAACGATGTCACATAGAGGTATGAGTAAGCTTATCTTACAGTGTTGACTTCAGTTCCTTCTTCTTTTACAAGGGGACTGCTGATGGTTACACAGTGAGAAAGGGGGAAGGATTAGCACGTGATCATCTTTCCTCTCCATTAAGTTGATGCACTTTGGCTTCACTTTACAACGCACGGCATGGTGGAACAGAGTCTCCTACGGAAAGAGCACAGCCTATGGTGCTGCTATGGTTAGACACACTCACACAAATTTCTGGAATTTGCTTACTGCCTTGGAGTTTGCTAAAAAGGTGTTTTAGATACAGCAGTGATAATTAAACAAAAAATTCTGTTTAACTCATGAAAAGACCCCAGTGAAAACCTTTTAAACTTGTAAATTCAAAATGAGCTAATATTATATCTAGGGTGTATCATGAAAAAAGAAGACAAAAGAACTCAAATTTATTTAAGACAGAAAACATCAGTTTCTGTGGTTCTAATTTATTTAATTTTGTTATGAGTTAATAGTTTTTACATTTCTATATTTAATTATTCCATTTCCATGTTAAACAAATGAACCATATTCTATGGAAGATTATAAACTTCAGCCTACATATGTCAGGACTATAAAGACTCAAAGCAATTTCTGGTGTTTCTTATTTGTTTTATGTGGTTCCTATTTTGCCCATTTGTAACAATACTTAAAAAATATTACTCTTCCAAGAATTTACTGCTTTTAAGCATGGTTTATTCATAATTGTTGTGTGAGGTTTTTTAAGAATAGAAAAAAAATTGATGCATGTAGTGAAAATTCAGAATGTCTCAAAGCAAGTTTTGAAAGACAGCTCTTCATTTGTCTTCTCTTGAATCTTTGCACACCTGTTAATAGCACTTCACAGTAGTTTTCTGCTCTTTTCTTCTCTGTTTTCCTGTTAAAAATCAATCATAGGGATTTCCATTAGGAACAGAGCTCTTCCTAAGTGCTAAAGAATATACTGATAATGATTTCTCTTATATGAATAATAAGAGAAAAAAAAATTGAAAAATTTAATCTTCAGTTATATAAAGGTTAAAACTAAAGCATCCTCCCCGAATTCAGATCCATTAGATGAAAAACTATTAAGATTATTTTACTTTTAGGATAGGTCATCTCAGAAAACCCAGGTCTTGGGGATTTAATTAAAAAACTCAAGCTAACAACTTTTGAATCATTCACTTGTTTATAATCTCTACTTAACTGAAATGTAGGTATCATTACTTCAAAGCTATTTTTTGTGATCACAAACAGCTAATCAAAAGATTTAGCAAAGTGGGGCTTAAACAGGACTTACAAAGGTAGGATTTTTTTGTTTTTACCTCTGCCTCCCAGAAGATTTTTTTCCTCACCTGGGGATACTTAGGATGAGCTTGTCTGTTTCAAAGGGCAGGCTGAGCATGTGAGCAGATTGTATTTGATGTCATTTTCTGTGCAAAACCCCTTTAATACTGGAGGTCGCACAAGTGTTTTCTAAAATGCCACTCCATGACTCAAAGCCCAGCAGCTTTGTATCCATAGCTGATGTTTATAAAAAGAAACAAAACCAAAAGAACCAAAATGCCAAACCATGTGATTTTTGTGTATGTTCCCTTGCCAGGAAGCTGTTTCTGCTCTTTCATCACCAGCACTTACAGTCATTTTGACATGGAAAAGTTAGCTCCGATTAAGCAAGGAATTTCCAAACTACAAAATGTTTCCCTGTTAAACATAAAACTGGGTGAAATTCCCTGCTGTTTTGTGAAACCCAATGTGATCACCAGTAATCCCTCAGGCTCCCTCTGCTCTTCTGGTGATAAAAACCAGGAGTGTTTTGTCTGCCTGCTGACTATTTTGCTGTTTTCTTTGCTGATTCAAAGAGCTGTATGCTCCCTGCTTTCAAAATTAATTGTTGCCTTCCATAGTTGATGGGGAAAAGCCTCTTCTATGACTTCTATGAATAGTCTCTGCAATCTATCTGAAAAGCTTTCAATATTGCCAAACACTGCAGGACTTTTGTTTAATATAGGAATATTTCAAATATTCCACAGAGGTCTCATATTCAGGAGATATATAAATACTGCTGAAAATGCATCTGCAAATGATGACGGCATAAGTGATGAATTTTTTTGTCTTGTCATTATTTTTTTTACTTAGTATTAACAACTTGCTAAAAATAACAAGCAGCACATTTGCGTGGATCATGTTCATTATGTGACAAAAAGTGAGAGATTTTTTTTCCTAGTTGTCACAAGCTTATATTTCTTCAAAGTAACAATGGTATGGTGGTCTTTGTAAAGGTTGGCAGTTTAACAGTTGTTTCTAACTGAAATTAAGATTTTTTTCAAGAGTTTTCATGATCACTGCTCATGATCATTTTGGACTAAAAACTAATATCAATGTTGATGCATTACTCCTCAATACAAGAGGTATTGTATGGTAGATTTCCATGGCTTATTTAATTAGATAGAAGGTCTGCTCACACAACAAGCTCCAGGCAAATATTTTCTGCTAGTTTCAGCAGAAGAATTTCCATCATGTGAGAGATCACTGAAGTGAAGCAAGAAAGGATTTGGTGAATCACTTTTTACAGAAAGGTACACACAAGCGGTCTTAAATTGTCAGGCCCATGTACAAAGGTGCCTGTTGTTTGTTTCCAACCCAGAGCAAATTTCATTTTCACAGAAAAGTAAATTGTATCATTAATCATCTTTTTTAGGCAAATAATGTTCATGATGAATAAATGTGTTCAGAGGAAACATGTGGTAACTAGTTTTTAAATTATTAGTCTGCTTTATTAACTGGCAAAAAAATGAGAAAGGAATTGTGAATGATTTTATAATTTCTAAGTAGCAAGCTGTGTTCCAAGTGTTTTCTCAGGCATTTTAATTCTTTTTGGAACCTTGATCCTCATTCAGGCAACTGGAATACTTCCAGACATTGGCTGCAGAAACATAGATACCTAAAAAGATAAAATAATCTAGAGAAAAGACAATAAAATTCAATTTTATCATTTGTTTCTTCCTCACATTCCACTTCTGTACTGTTTTAATCACTGCTTAGCTTTCTTAACATCAGCATCAGTCCTTGTTTTGTCTAAAGAAGTAAATAAGTATTCTATCAATTTCTATTTGTTTTAAACTTTGAGTGGTTTAGTATTTATCCACAAGCTAAATTTTTTTAAACCACCTTAATGAAATCAAATACTAAGTATAATTTATGCATATAACTTCATGCAAAGTCAGTAGTTAAACAAAGTGGAATTTTATTTATCAATTTATCCTATATAATGAAAAAAACCCCAAAACATACCATTAGGCAGAACAGTCAAAATAAATATTTTCTTTTAATTGTTGTTTGTCTTTCATATTTATTGCTTTGTTATTTCTATGAACCTTATTCATAGATATGCTGTGTGTTGTTGGATAGGATCAGCAGTCTGCATTCTCTGATGAGCACCTTGCTGTTAGTCTTGGCAGCACCATTCCTGCATGAGCAGACATTTAATGGAACGTGGAAGAGTTTCAGGAGGATGAGCCAGGTCATCTCAACCCCAGTACTCAGCCTGCTTGTAGAAGGCAAAAGGTTTTAAATCCTCTTAGAAAAAGGAATTGAACTGTGATTTCCAAATGACTTCTAAATGCTTTGACTGTAAAAAAATTTGATCATAAAGGAAATATTTATATGTGTAACTGACAATCATTGGAATAAAAATCACTTGTGCCTCTGCCAGGTGCAGCAAGTTCCAGCTCTGAACCGTAAGTTTAAGAGGGGATCTCTGTATAACCATGCTGAAGAGGTATTCAGTTTAAACAACCACTTATCCTGGTGTATTGGGTTCAGCAACTCCTTGTTCATTCTTGTTAATACTCTTTGGAGGTAGCCAACTCTCCTAATACATAAGAAACCTAAGGCTAATTTAAGGATGTGAACATTTTACAGGGGTCAGGCACATATGAGGGATGTTGTTTTGGTAGTTCTGCCTCTCCTCTCTCTTTGATTATTAACACTACCCTAATTTTAAGAAAATCTTTCTCCAAACTCCAGTCATCTTATGTTTTCCTGTTCTTGTTTGAGGGCATAACACTGGTCTACTAGATTATTATATGCTTCATATTTCTGTTTTCTTTCCATGATTTAATGCAACAAGAAATATAATAATTTATCCCTGGCTATCAATTGTTGCGGTGACCCAGCCCACTACTGGGCTGCGGCAATCAGACACCCACCAGACCCTGGCCATCCAATGGATGGATGAAAGTGAATCTGAAGGAGGGTCAACAGGAACGGAGGTCTGAGACCACAACCCCTGGTCTAGAAAGTTCTCTTGGATTTGACTCCCTGTTGGCTCCTGGTTGTAACTCCCGCCTCTGTATTACTCCCATTGGTTGTTCCCCCTATTGTTCCACCCCTTTTGTTGTACCCTATTGGTCACTTCCCTTTTCTCTGCCCCTATTCGTGGAGTATAATACTCTGTGTCCCTGCCATTTTCTTCTTCTTCATCCCTGGACCCTCCTGACAATAAATTGCCTGGAACCTGCACAAGGAACCCCTCTCTCCTCTTTGCCTCTGGGCGACACTGGCTCTTATCACCGAGCTCGGGACACGCTCCCTCTGTTAGGAGCCAGCGGTCAGCTTCAACATCAGCAGCCTAGTTAAGACGTCTTAGATGTCTGAAGGAAGGACGCTGCATCCCCTCTGATTGAGGGCACACCCTGGACAGCGTCAATCAATAATGTTCTTTTCATGAGAAAAATATAATTTGCAGTCTGGCATTTATACTCTGTTCATATCAGTAATGAGCATAAGGAGTAGAAGAGAAGGATTAACACATTGGGTTAAAAAGCCCTTTGGGGAAAAAGCTAAACACTGTTTATATGATCTCTAATTTTATATATTTATTGACTTCAAAAATACTATGTACTTACACAGTCCTAACAAGTAAATCCTGTCAACACACCTGCAACACTGCTACAGAATTGTCCTATGTTCTTTCTACTAGATGGTCTTTTTTTTTGCAACAGATATCAGGTTCCATTTTGACATTATGGTTATAATTGTTGTTAATAAAAGGGGAAAGGAGAATAGGGGTATCACAGTCCATGACTGTATAATAACAACACCATGATTAAATTAGTCTTGCTTCAGCATTTAAAAAACCCCGAACAAGATTATATCAGGAAAAACCCCAACGAAAAATATATCAGATAATTTTACCATTGGCTTGATTAAGCGATGTAGTTGTAGATATTCAATAGTTCCACTTTTTAATTTGGTAAGGGAAAAATTCAGCAGCCTGTGGCATACATGAGATCAAACTTCATGGTCTCAATGATCATCTCTGAACAGCTTGGGAATCTATATGGATGAATAATTTTCTTGGGGTCTGATTTACTGTACAATTTTTTTCTGAAAAACAATTCTTAAAACATTGTATAAAATATGAACTTGTCTGACGCCAAATTTCTTGAAACCAGTCATTAAGATTTATTATTTCCATTATGAATAATGTCCATTATAAAAGAAGAAAAACATGACTGTAAGGCAAGCATATATTTTCTGTCATAGCACAGCAGTTTGTCTTCAATGACTGATGTTGTTTGCAGTTTGGGAAAGTAATAATAGAGAAACAGCAAGTAAGAATCGTATTTTTAGCAGAAACTCATTGTTCATTGTTTACATTATTTTCATTCTTCAATAAAGTGAATGCTTATTATTGTCAATAGTGACAACCAAGAGCCACCTGACCTCTTCTTGTAGCTTAATAAAGCTACAAACATTGGTGAAAACGTCATAATGTAAGAAGCATTTACAACAGGCCTCACCACAATGTACACATCATGGCATATCTTATGAAAATAAACTTCCTTAATAAGACGTAATTGTCTCCTTGAGTCCTGTGTGCAGTTTGGGCAGCACAATATAAAAAAGACATTAAGCTGTTAGAGAATGTCCAAAGGACGGCCATGAGGATGGTGAAGTGAGGTAGCCTTATGAGGAGGTCACTTGGTTCAGCCTGGAGAAGACTGATGAGAGACCTCAGTGAGGTCTTCAGCATCCTCACGAGGGTAAGCAGAGAGGAGGTACCAATCTCTTCACTCTCCTGACCAGTGACAACACACAAGGGAAAGGTATAAAGCTGAGTCAGGAAAGGTTTAGGTTGGGTATCAAGAAAGCGTTCTTCACCCAGAGGGTAGTTTGGCATGGAACAGGCTCCCCAGGAAAGCTGTCACAGCACCAAGCCTGACAGACTTCAAGAAGTATTTGGACAGTGCTCTCAGGCACCAGGTCTAACTCTTGGGGATGGTCCTGTGCAAGGTCCCGAGTTGGAATCAGTGGTCCTGATGGATCCCTTCCAACTCAGTATATGCTGTGATTCTATGGTTCCTTTCTTAATGAGTGTCTTGGGGATGGTTTGTATCCCATAAACATTTTGGTTTTGTTTTGTGTCCAGAGGTACCACTGCACCCCCACCCCACCTCAGGAATATTGCGATGGACAAAGGGAGGCCTGGGATCCTGTGGGAGGTGGGGGCCAGGGGCTGCTCTTCGTTCTGGTGGGGTGATCGACACAGCTGCCACACCTGACGTGAGGTCCTGTTGCCCTGTGGTTTTTGTCCTTTTTTTGTTTCCCCTTGTTTTTTTTCCTTCAGCACTGTGACCAGGGCCCTCCAGAGTGCTTCTCTGCTCCTCTGCTGCTTGGGAGCCAAGAGCCAGTGTGTGCTGTGCGGAGACCCGGGAGCTGGGAGCCCTCCCTGCTGAGCCGTTCCCTCTGTGTGGCAGCCCAACTTCGTGACCATCTGTGGCCAGTGAGCTGTGCAAAGGAGCAATTCCCTGCCCAGCCCTCTCTGTTTTCTGCCACTGCTTTGGGGTTAGTGCTACACTTCAGCTCAGCACCTCAAATCCACCAGGACCCCCCCGCTGCTTCTGCTCCTGCCACTGCTTCAGGGTTAGTGCTACACTTTGACTCGCCACCCCTGGGGGTCTGCTCACCTCTGCTGTTCCAGCCTGCTGCTCCGAGGCTACTGCTACAGTCCAGCTCGCCACCTGGAGTGGCACTGAGACAGGCTGCTCCCCACGAGTTTTGGAAAGGGAGCCTCCTGCTCTCTTTCCCGTGGCCTGAGCCGCCATTGCCGTGTGGAGAGGTGGCTGAGCTCGCGCCACAGCGCCCCCTGCCGGCCCGGGGGAATCACCGCCCCTGCCCTGCCCGGCCGGGAGCCACCAGCGCCCCCTGCCGGCTGTGAGCGTAACTGCACCGCAGGGGAAAGGGCCTGAGGCTGAGAGAGGCCGGCACGGGGTGTCTGCGTCTGCTTCTTGCTGCTCCTGCTGCTGTTTGCTTGTCTTGTTATACATCTCTATATATATTAGTATGGTCTGAAAGTTCAGTATCTAGCATTTATGTTTTTCCCAGGCTGTGTGGGCATTCTGTTTGTCAATAAATGGTAGGGGTTTTTTCACTTTCATCTTCTGGTATTCATTTCCTATTGGCAGAAAGGGATTGTTGGACCCCTTTTTAGAGGAAGCACTCATTACAGAGTGTTTTCTCCCAAACTTGTCTCTAAACTGAAATTGAGAAACAGTTGCAAGGTGACTGTCAGACTCACCATTTAACCCATTCCTTAAAGGCTATGAGGACACAATGCTGGTTTGACTCAGGAGTTAACAACCTCATGAGCTGGTGGCAGCTGAGCAGCTCAGCTCCTCTGGAGGTAGGCTTCACTTCTTCTTTCTCATCTGTTCTCCTTCTCCTGTTAACTCTTTGTATTGACAAGAACATCTTCCATTCTCTTCTCGCTCTTCCTCCTGCTCTGTTCAGAGAAGTACAACTGCAGTCAGCAACTGCATAGACATTTCCCGTCTGGTATAAATTCTCAAAACAAGTAATTAAAGTCCAGCCTCATTTTTCACCCCTCACCTTTGCATTGTTTGGGAAACTGAATTGCTAATGATTCTGCAAAACCTGAACTACTTCTGCCTGCAGTTAGCCAATAGCAGGCAATATTCTCAACCTATTTTGTGACCTTGGAGGTTTGTGATCATCTGTTTAGGAAAGGGAATGAAATTCAATCTTTCCCCAGCAGCAAAAAGTTATTATCAAATGAGCAATTTTCTGTGAAGTATCCCTTTGGAGGAGTCTGTGGTGTGTTCTCATGTGCTTATCTGCTCAGAACATCAAGGGAGCTGGGAACTTGCACTGTAGGTGATGCAGAAAAGTACAATACAGGAAGCTCTCTGAGCAAGTCCCATACCAGGTTCCAGAAATCACAGTTTATTTCCAGTGGTCTTCTTCTCTTTGGTCTTGCTTTGTATATTATTGGAAAGCCAGAGACTGTTGCCATCTCATCTTTTCAATTCCTTGGTGATCAACAGTGTTTGTCAGTGACCTGTACTGGTGCTGTCTGTGAGCCAAGGAAGGTAAGAAAAAAGCTGAATGAGAGGACAGACAAGTACAATTCTTTGTGCCCTCTCAGCTTTCTGGCTCAACTCCAAAGTACAGCTACAGACCATGGTCTGTGCTCCCACATGGTGCCTGTGGTGGCCATCAGGAGAGTTGTAGGCAAAGGTCATCAAAATTAACACAAGTATTTCCTTCACAAATACACCTTAGAAACCAAAGTAACTGAACACAATTTGTCCTATGCAAAACATTCTGCAGCTGAAAATGCCATTTTAATTAAAAGCCCCAACACTAGGACTGAAAACATGATGTCTTGTTTCTACTCTTTCCAAATAATACTATGTGCTATTGCAATATAGAAATATATATATATGTTTAAGCGGATGAAACTTCTATCAACCCTACTATGATTCTATATAGTGGTGGGTTTATTTTCCCATGGATTCCAACCATTTATCAGTGAAAAATTCTGTGTGAATATCTCTAAGTAAGTGTCTAAAATAATTTCATCTAATAGGATGAAAAAATTACAGAAAATGACTTTATACAGAATACAATAGTGTGTTGTTACAATACATTTCAAAACATAACTTGCATAATCTGTATATCTATAACAAGATTTAGATTTGTTTCTTCATTATAACACAGTTCTAGACAAACTTTCCAAAACAAAAATCAAAGAGCACTTGAGAAGCAGAAGAAATAAATTTTTAATAAAAGGCTAGTGTTCTGTTCAGATAGTGAATGAAACTCTAGGAACATGAGAATTTTTCATCATAATTTTTCATAGTAAAGATGTCATTGTAATAAAAGTATGTTTTTAAATTAGTGACATTTGCAAATTGGTTTCAGATTTATGAGAAAGCTGTGCTGGTGGGAAATAATCCAAGAAAAAAAGCTCAGAAATGTTAATTAGAAAGTACAATTCTTGTTGTGTCTTGAGCTACAGAAATATCCTGCTAATTGCTACCAGTCATCTCCTTTCACTTCAAGCTGATCTAATTAATTTCAAAACACCCTTGAATTTCAGAGCCTGGATTTCTAGGTTTCAGAAAATTTATTTGCTCTTGAAGGCTTTAACAAAAACTCACATATCATCTGAATCAGATAGATGTTTTAAAGTAGATCCCATTTTTGGTAGATCCATGGTCCATTTTCCTTCCCATACCCTTCTTTCTTAATATCAAATACATTTGAAACACAACATACCTGATATAAACATTTGAGATAACTGTGTTTGTATCTAGGAAATTTTAAGTTGTGCGTAACATGTGCAGAGAAAATTTTAAAAGATGGCATCTATTTATATACATTTTTTGTTAATCACTTACCTCCCATGAAGGTGAATTATTACAGAAATTAACTGTATGCATGATATATTTTGCATCCTATGCATTCTGTGGCCCTTCTGAATGAAGTATTTCTAAATGAAGCATTTCAGCTTCATTTCTATTTTGTGCTTAAGAATTACCCTAGAACAGGATGCAGAACAGTTCCCTCTGCACATTTAACAAATTTAGAACAAGCATTTGGACACAAGGGTTTTGTTTAGAATTATGTCTAACATTAGAAAGTTCTATCTGTCAGTTGTTTGAGAAGCATATTTGGGTGGGGGATAAGAATTCTTAAACACAACTGTATATTAAACTCAGATGAAAGTGATACTAGGTGAAAGTGTGAAATCAGGTGTTTGCTGGTTGGTTTGTTTGTTTATTACCTGCAGAAATTACAAGTGTGGGGAAGGTGTTCAGCTTTTTCCCAGCTTGCTTTCCTGTGCAAAGAAAGGCTTTGGATCCCCATTTAAATATGGTTCAGAGACTGTTAGCTTTAGAGGTCTGAAAAGTCAAAGTGTGCAGTGAGTAATCACAAAGTGTGCTTCCCTTCAAGTATCTGGCCAATAATCTCCCTTTTAGCCTGAAGCAATAATTGTCTGTGCGTTTTAACAGTTCATTTGCTTTCACTACTTTATTTGTTTCTTAGCACACTGGATTTTATGCTGTTTTGAAGAAAAACCCTTGTGAAGGTTGAAATGAGCATTTGTATTAAATGTGGTGCAGTGGAAGAAATTCTGATACTGGCTGTGCACATTTTTACATGGATAAGAAGTATCTATGGATGCCATCTCTAAAAGGATTTATTTCTGTCTCTTATCTTGTAGAAATGATGGATGTAGGTGCCATATTTACCATATAATAGTATTTTCCCAGGTATTGTTTTTTTCAAATACAAATACAGCCATAAAACAAATACTCTCTGTGGGCTCTCAGCACCAAATTAGAGAGAGAGTAAAGTTTACATAGCACTCTAAGTGGTGACCAACTACAAGAATCATTTCCCAAATGGATAAAGAAAGGAAAAGAATTAAGCACACTAACTTCTAGGCAGTTCTTTGGCCCAAGGAATCACGTGAGGATAATGTAGCATTAATAAGAGTCCTACAAAGTTATGCAGTCAGCTTCTGCTGCAAAATGTCAGTCTGTACAAGATTAGTATAGAACTGAAATGTGTGCTGCAGCCTCAAGAGGCAGCATAGCTGGGGATTATAAACATGCTCCTATTCAGTTAAAATACAGTACAGTGAAATTAACCTTATTTCAAATGCTTTTTGCTATTGAAGTTTTTTTGGAATATATTACTTTATTTCTCTCAGTGCAGTGAAGAACTTGTTTTTTATAGCAGAATAATTCTGGTCCAAAGGAAATTGAACTGCTTTACAACACTGAAACACGGAAAAATAGACAAGACAGAATAAAAACTGAAGTATATTTCATTTCCTTACTTTAACATGACATTCCCTTCTCTTCAGCGTAGGTCTTTAAAAAAACCAAATGTTGGGTGACTTTTTCTACCCTGTGTCATTACAATAATACCAGTAAATTTATCTTTGTATACTCTTGTATATCTTCTTTCATTGAGTAAAATTGCCCAGCATAATATTTGATTTCTAAGAAGTAAAAAGAGGGGGTGAAAAAGGATAAGGGAAAATAACTGTCCCCTAGAAAATCTGTCTGAATATGCTATTTTCTTATTTGCTCTCCAAGATATTTTTAAGGATTGTAACACTCATTAGTAAAAAAGGACTTGAAGGTTTTGCTCTCCCTTTTCAAAGGTGTTAAATTTAATATCTTTTATTGATGGCAAACACAAGTCCCGCACTATACCAAACTTTTTTTTCCTCTTTTAATTGAAAATATCTTGTACTCTATTCTCAGATATATTATATGTGCAATATAACCACATGCTGTTATATAATATTGTTCAAGTTGACAGCAATCTGAAAATGTACCAAAAGCCATCAAGAAGTTATCTTTGTGTAGATGATAACAGGCTGTGATGCTTATAGGATGTGCTTATTGTCTTAAACTTGTGTTTAATGGTGTGAGAAACAAATGTAATGGGTATCAACACAAAGCAACACGCAATTTTGAAAACTGGAGTTTATCTGAAGGATGCAAAGACTGGCGGGAGCTGAAAATCATGCTGTACCAGATGTCTATCTGCTAAAACTTTAATTTACTATTTTATCCCACAAATTCATTAGCTTACACTGTATAAGTTCAAGTTAATCCTAAAGTAAACAGCAGTATTGCTGTTCATTAATTTTTCATTTTATTATTTTGGTAATTTTTGAGCTCTTAGGAAGGTATACCATGTTCTTTTTCAAAAAAATCCACATCACCTTTTTCTGGTTTCCAAGGCATTCTTTAGATGATTCCTGGATGACAGATGGTCACCACATGTCCCTGCATACCTACAACATGTGTTTAAATGTTACCAGTGCCACCTTTGCCTTTCATGACAATTTGGAAAGAAGAGTTTAAAAACGGTAAGGGATGTATGTGGGAAATTTAAAGTTCTTTGGCAGTGGAACCTGACCTTCTGGATTGTAGCGATATTACCCATTCCATATCTCTAAGGAATATTTAGGTTTTAGACTTAAAAAAAAAAATATTTAAATCACTGTGAGTGTAATTCAGTATGATTGGACTTCTGGTTTTCTTCAGCTGATAGCAAAACCCCATCTACATTCTTTTTTTCATACATAGTTAAGTTATTTCTCTGTTGTGTCCCATAGTGTTGTTCTGTTCCAGTGTTGCATTAATTTTTCATGTCCTACATTTACATTCCTGGCTGAACTATTAATGTGGACTTAAGGGTAAGTCTTTAACCCTCTAGCTCCCCTAAGTAGTCTTTTCTTATTTTCTGTTTTATTTCCTGATTGTGTCACCAAAACCCTGGGTTGATTTTAGACTGAAATGTATGCTCAGTTATTGAACACACATGTTTAAAAGTTAATAAAGAATAATGAAGATCACAAAGGTAACTGGGATCACAGATCAAGAGAGTGATAAAAAGTTGGCCTAATCTCAGGTAAGCTAAGCACATAGCATATGGTTATCATGACTGCGTTTTAAAAACGATAAAGCAAATAAAATCTTTGTGCTCATGGTAAGCATGATAGCCCAGGGGAAGGGAATTTTAACTGCTGATAATTTAGATCTGAATTGTTAAAGAAATTTTTTTCTAAATCTCAATGCTTGGCTTTATACAAACTAAATCATATGCTACAAACTGTTAACTAGTAAGGTACATGAAGTTATTAAATTAAATTTCAGGTATAAACTGACTAAATATGTGTCATTGTCATAATCCCTGTTTATTGAAATCTGTATGGAAAATAATTAGGCTCTTTTAATCAGTGGTAGAAGACTAACTTCAGACATTTGTCCCCACTCCCTAGTCTTCTCTCATCTGTGCTTTCTGACACGGCAAGAGTTCTTGCCAAAATAACAAATCTAATATTATCAATTAATCTCCAATAACAGTGCAATAAATGGCAAACATTGTGAACAGATAGCCTACATGCAAACAGAATGAAATTAATTTTACCCAAGGAACCAAATGTTGTACCAAAAATTCTGTGAGCAAAAAGGATTAAACTGTGAAGTAGCAGAAAACACTTACTCAAGATAAGTAAAGGGGGAAAAACAGCCTTTTGTAATCTGTAACATTCCTTACCAAACCACTCCTCCTCCATTACCTTAGTCCCAACTCCTAAGGGAAACCAACAAATAACCTTCAGAAGTTGACTCTGGAGTCACAAATCTAAAAAAAGATTAACAAATTACAAATCATAGACTCAGCAGACATATTAGTTTTCTGACATACAATAAATTTCCTCATGCCTAACATCCAACTAAGTCGTCAGTGTTCTAAAATCAATATTTAGCTTTTTCTTTCTCTCCAAGAGGCTTAATGACTTAATCATCTCCCTGTCTCCTAACAGTCTTTTCTATTCTTTTGGTTCAAATTGTTATTTTAGCTCAAATTGGTTAATTGACTTATGTAGTAAATTAATGCCAGTGAAAAGTTCTGATGTCTCCTGTTTCTGTTCTACATTTGTGTCAGCCTTTTTGAAAGAAAAGTAAGAAGTAGAAAAGCTAGAGTCAAGAATTTAGATGCTTCACTGACTTCAAATGACAGTTGTACGTAATTTTCATTTTAATTCCAATACAAAGGAGATATTTACTTGCTAGAAACTCTGAGAATTTAAATTTCAATAATTTCATATATCAGAAATTGCTCTTTTTTTGCAAAAGATTTGGAACTAGATGACTACAATGAAGATGTAAAAGCTACAATTTTGTGCAAAACAGCTATACTGTCTTCACATTTCTGTGTTGAACATTGACTACAAAATTGCTCCTTACAAACACATTTGGAATTATATTCAGGGTATTCCACTCAAATTAAATTTTCACCAGTGAAATATTCTAATTCATCACAATTTCTTTAGTGACTATTTTTATTCTTGGTTAAAATGCTTGTCATAAATTTCTGTAGGCAAAATCGCCATATTAGCACCTCATACTGTAAAATCCAGTATAATTCCTATGGCAATGCTTTTACTAGTTTTGTAAATTGTCTGAAGCTGGAAAAGCTTAATGAGACATTCTAGTGTGATAGATAGATTAGTGTGAAAATTAATTTGTGTTAATCCACCTTACATGGGAGAAGTATGAGTGTAAAAATAAGTAGGAATTACCTATTTGAAAATATAATATAATTGTTAAATACTCATCCTTAGGGACCTATTTTATGAGTTGTGCAGGTATCTAACCATGTGACTGCTTTATTTGTAATGGATTATACATGTCAAGTCTTCCTTCACACAACTTTTTATTTTTTAAAATTTAATTTCATATTTTTTCAGAAAAATACTTTTAGCTGTCCAACACTGCAATCTGTCCCACAGCATTTTTAAGGGTCTGCTTTCATGAATAGATGAGGATTGTGCAGGGTTTTTTGTGTGCAAATCTAATACATCCTGAGGTTTTTCAAATATGGAATCATCAGTTTCGCTAGAACCCCTGAAAAGAGCTAAAATAAACTAAATTGGTCTAACACCCTCTAAAGCTGCAAAGTAAAGGCTTTACTTTAACAGACAATGTTACTAGGATGAAGATAAATTATTAATATGGCCATCTCAAGGAAATAAATACACTTAGAAGTAGCTGAATGGGTCTGGAGCTTATGTTCCCTTTTCTGAATGAAATATATTTGCAATTACTAGAAGGAGGAGAAGTTTTTGAAAATTTTGAGAAATCAGATTAATTGTAGAATTTTCCCACTGATCTTAGATTTAGATCTATTTCAGTAGATTAACTGATACAGACATCAAGAATGTTGTATTAAAAAGGCTGCTCTGAACATTTTTTAATTCTTAAAAGAAAAAACCAACAAAGTTTTCCCAAACAAATTCATTTGGATAGCACTTGCAGACTTTGGTATTTTTGAAAGGGATACAAGGTTGCCCAGGAAGTATGTGGAAACTTCAAACCTTTTTTCACCCACAGTAGGAATTCATAGGTTGAAGTGGGATTTTAGAGACATGGATTTTTTAAAATTGATGTCATCCCTGTATCATTGACTCTCAATATCTGTGGAATGGGAAGCAAAAACTAGCAAATATATGAAAAATTAGCTGATGAAAACTAACAAAGGAAAGTACTAAACTAAATCTGCGAGGACAGTAAGATTTCCCTAATCACTACATGGAGAACAATGAAACATTTTACAAACTGTTTGAGAAGACACTATTCTCCTAGGGAAATATGTATTAGTATGTTGATGAATTGCTTGTCAATTCACAGGGACTCAACAAGAACTAAAAAAAAAATATTTTTTTGTTAATTTGACAAAAAAATAAAGGTTTTATTTACTATGGTAGAGAAGTAAACAAGCTTTTTACCTGAAAGAACTAAGAGTTAAAAGAACAATGATATTTAAGAAAAACCCCTATTAAGAAAGCTCCATACAGCTGTTGTGAAAGCCAAATGCACGTGTAATGGCAAGGGACTGCTGTAAGGGTTGGAAAATTTAAGGCGTAAGAAACCGATTTTGTAAATGGCAGCCCCTTTACAGTTCTGTTTGTGTATGATTGCCTTTGGAAGGAAAGCCTCCAGGTTCACTTGGAAATGTAAAGAGAATCCGATAGAAATGTGATAGGAAAAGCTTTCATTACCATTTCATCTGCTGTTTTTAAGTCTACCCATAGATATATTTTTGGAGGTATATGTCAGCCTTAGTACATAATCTAACATTGGATTGCTAGTTGTAGACTTCAGGTGGTAGCATGGAGTAGGCGAGCACATGGAGAGGATGACAAAATGTAGGTACAGAAGCAACAAATTACATAGCTATCTAAAAAACATTATTTAGTAGTATTTCTTTTCTTTGGTGTCATAATATGTAGCACTCTTCTAAGGGATATGGATGAACAGAAATTTCTCAGCTTAGCTTAGCTAGCAAAGTTGATGCGTGTGAAAGAATTGTAACTATAACATAAATAACACACTTTATCCTTAACAACATAATTCTATCCTCAGCAATGAATAAAAAGCCTGCTATGGAAAAGAATGAAAATCCTCTCTGTGAGTGTAGAATCCAGCATCACTTTTCTTGCTATGGGAACACAAGACAAATGCTTACAAAGATGATTTGTTAAATTGACCAAGTCAGAGAGCAGTAAGCTTTGAAGAAAAATCATCTTGGAAAGTTTATTATGCCTGGTTTGAAATAATAAGCCAAATGAACCTTTGCTCGGAGAAAGATTGAGCACTATTGCTGGCTGCTACTCTGAAGGGACATGGACATATTTTTCCAGCAATTTGTCAGAAAAGGACAGGAAAGTGTTTGCAAGCATTAGCAATAGCTATATTATCTTGGCGTTCTGGAGCTGGACATCAAACAAAATTGGCAGAGCTATAGAATTATAGTGGATAAAGTGAGTCATCTGTACCACAACTGTCTGAAGATGTGACCACTGAGGATTTCTATGTCAAGCACATCTGGATATTTCTAAAGACCTCTAAACTAGCTTATCTAAAACATCCATCTTAAAATGTGTTAATAATAATAGAAAAGATTATAAAAATACACTCTTTGTTAGAAACTGCTAAAATCTATGGAATATACCTTGACCAGCATCATTCAATTTAGTAAATCTTAAAGTTGAAAGTAAATGAAGGTAGGTGAAGAAAAATTATTTAATCAGATGCATGAAAAGGTAAAGATCAGGGCATGTGTCAACAGGAGATGAACAAAAACCAGGAAGAGTTCTAGCTGCTAGGTTTCTTATCACTGTGAGAAGAGTCCAGACCTCCCCTACAGTATGAGGGATTTGCCTTAAAAATCAATCAATCAATCAATCAATCAATCAACAACACAACAAAAGAATCACAACAAAGAACACACATCCCCCCTCCATGTTTTTTTCAGGAAAAATGACTACAAGAATTTTGTTTGCCACAAGAAAATTATTTTTTCCTGAAGTCAAAATAAATACCTAGCTTTCCATTCCTTTAAATGAGCATAAGTGTATCTGAGATGCCATGGAATGTGGTAGTGGTTATGTACTACTTTCTCTAATTGTGATAGCAAAACTTTGCCAACCTGTACATTGTGGTAGTTCTATTATAACAATATGTATTTTCCTACTCATCCTGTTCTGTACATTTTGACTGATTTTAAGTTGGCAGAGGTTTGGTTCTTATATTACAGAATATATAGGTGCTCTATGTGTGATTTACAGTATTTCCTGGTCTTTATGTAAAGCAACTGTTTCTGCTTGTCTCCAATGAGTTGCAACAAAATTTTTGGCTGTGCAAGAATATCACTCTTGTTATATTGCAGTAACATTTAAGATTCTAACACATCACACCTAGGTAAATGGGTAAAAGCTACACTGATCGGGAGACTAACTGGATACCCCAATACTAAGGTGCCAGCCTGGCAATTATTGTAACTAGCAGCAAAAATATGAATGATGTTAATTTAAAATAGAGATTATTTCTCAGATTATTTTAAGGGGATTTGATATCTTATTTATAAAATGGAAAAAACTCCCTTAATCTTTCAATCTACATCTAGATATTCATAAAAGGGAGAAAAAAAGAAAGACAACAGAACCATGCATTCCAAAGGATTTTGCATTATATTTAGAAAACTATCTCATATATTGTTGAGTATGGCATGAACTTAGTCTGATGAGACAATATAATGGAGATACATCTGTAATATTTGTACTATAAGTTACTGCAAATAAGAGGTAGGAACATACTTCCTGCCATATTCCTAGTTCATAGAATTAAACTTAGTATATAGATTTATATCAATTTACACTGTTGTGTTATGTGTTCCTGAAAAAATAAATAATAGATTTTTTTTTTGATTATTTGCATTTTGAAGGAAGATAACTGAAAATAAGCAATGCAATTTTCATCAACTATGCAAATCAGAGAGTGTGGTTTTTGTTTAACTTTCATTTTTCTGGATGCAAACATTCGACAGGGAAATTTGAAAAGTTAAAAAATTGTGATTAAAATTAAAATTCAAATTAGACTCTTTAATCAGCACTTAAAAATCTTCCAAATACTTGACTAATAATAAATGCAGTTTTATTCCTAACTGTGGCAATTAAATGCTAATTTTTTATTATTATATTGGAAGTAAAAAAAAAATTGTTTCCAGTTAGCAAAAAGCCTGTAAAAGTATTTTTACTTCCATACTTTTCTACTGTGTTTATACTTTTGTCTTGTCATAATACACAAAACCTTCTGTTCTCTTCCATGCTGGGAAAAAACAGCGTCCATTCCAAATGCTTGAACCAGGGAGAAGCTGAATTACTATTGAGTTATTTTGACCAATCATGAGCATTCAGACCAGCTACCCTGAGTTTCAGAAGTGTCCATGGTCCCTCTTCTGATTTATGCAGAAGGTGCATGTACTGAACAGTGTTGGGGCTTAGGCTGCATTCCTGAATGCTTCCATTTAGCTTGCAGTGTGAATTTAGATGCTTACATTATGGTGCTTGACTTTTCTGTAGTTGTAATTCTTACTCATCCTGCCAAAATATGAAGGATGAGGTGGGGACCTGTGCTTTTCCTTCCAAAATGTGCAAGCTCAAGGCAAGATTCAGGTGGCTCCTGCTTTTCTTTATCAACGTTCATGTCCCTGTTAGCTCTACACATAATTGTGTCAGTAGGGTTATTAAAATAGAAGTGAAAAATCTGTCATTGATGAAACGGACTTTTTCAAGTGGCAAGTAATTTCTGAATAACTTTAGATGAATAAACTCAATTCAGTATTGCTGCAACAGTCTGTTTATTATATTTTTACAGGGGTAGAAGTTAAGAAAAGCCCAAAAAGCCCCAAATTTTGAATGTACTTAACACATGCTATTTATTGTCTTAAAGTAATTTTTTCTTTTTCAGGTTAACATTAGAGAGAAAGAATTAGCTTTTTAGTCTCTCATCTTAATTCTGTGAGAATACTCCTTCCATCAGTCCCCTCAGAACTTAGAGGGAAGTGCAGAGGTGCTGGGAATAGGGAAACCCTGTCTGAAAAGCACATGATGCTGGCTGAATGAAGCATCTCAGGAAATAATTTCCTTTACAAAGAGGCACTTTAGGTTTACAAGTGTGAGTGTGTCTTGGGTTTTTTTTTAGTTAGTTTTACAAGACTATCTTTACAAGCATGTTTTGTTACCCAGAGTGCAGTACATGAAGAGATTACTGCTGGTGTAGGATATCCTTACAAAGCAAGGCAGTGTTTAACAACAGCAGACTGAAGCAACAGAAGTTTAGGATGGTGATAGAACTCAGACCATTGAGAATACAAACTTTTCAAGGACGAAAACTAAAACTTTCTGGACTCAGGAACTGGACAGAAGAACTGACTCTGGTTATTAAAGATTAGAAAAAGAAGGTAACTTTTTTCTATTCAGTTTATGAGTTATTTTTCTAAGCAATCTCATGAGGAGGGAGAAAGTGGAAGATGAGGAAAAATGGAGATAACAGTGCCAGGAATAAGGCCTGACAAGTTAAAAAAGCTGATAATTTTTTAAAATTAGTACTGTCATTGTAGACAGCATGACTATAAAAGAGCCAGAGTGCCATTTTTTTCTGGGTTTATTTGTTTTGTTGTTGTTTTTTCTTTTAATTGATGAACTTTTGCAAGCAACTCACAAATATTAAAACTGACATATTATAAAATTCAAAATTTAAGAAAATTTGATTTTTCAGTTTTAGTTTTGACAAAGGACAGAGTTTAGATTTCTCAAGAATTGTAACTGTTCTATTTTAATTGTCTGGATTTGGATATGGTCATTCCAAGGCACAGACCAAATGTAGTGAGTAGGGCAATTTCAGAATAATCTCCAAATAGTTTATCCATAAATTCTTAAAGCAAATGTTAAATTCTGATTCCCTACTAAATACCTGACTACTGTAAAAAAGAAGAATTAATACAGATCTATCTTGCTAATATTTTTCATTCAACTCTGCTAAAATTTTTGTGTCTTGCTCATGTTTTTTTGCTTAGATTCAGGTGTGCAGAAGAACATATCCATTCATATCTCTGAAGAAATTCAGCAGAGTGTGATTAGCTTAGTATTTTCAAATGTGTGAAATGTTTATAGTTCATATCTATAATAGGAACTTTATAGTTCGTAGTATCTTCAGAATCTGGTGCTATCAAATCCAAGGTTTTATTTTGGTGATACAACTTTGAGAGATTTGGTTTTCATGAATCTCAAAGTTAGGCTTTGAATGTCTTGATTTTCATCTCTCTAGAGTGTCATCTTCAGAATGCAGAATGCACTGGTCTAGACAGAAGAGATAGATGGAATATTTAGCTAGATAGAAAAGTGGCAATGTGATGAAGCAGAAATGTATCCACCCCAAACACTTGCTGAGGTACCAGATAAGACGCATCTTTGAGTGTCGGTGGTGACAACATCTTAATATGCCAAGATGCAGTCCAGCAAATTATGACAACTGCTCCACAAATAATGAGATTTATTGGACCTGTTAAAACCAAACAGGCATCCACCTTTGATCTCTGATTTGGGTTTGGAGCCTGAGAGCCTTCAAGCATATTCCTAGAGCAAGTAATTTAAAAGAAAGTTGGCAATGTAAAAAGATGATCAACTCTCAGTTCTCTTGAAAAACAGCAGTTTGCAGGATTGGTTGGCCAGAGGCTCTTAAGTAATTAGAAACCATAAATGAGCCTTATTTAAAGAATTTCAGTGCTCCAGAAAGCCAAGGCCACAGCATGAGAGCACAGGAGTAAAGCCCAACACCTTGCAGTGCTTTCCAGTGGAGCACCAGCAGAGGCAGGAGTGGCATGTACTAAGAGACATGAAGTGCTGGCTGTGGTATTTTGGAAGTGAACATTAATTGGCACATCTTTTGGCACAAACTGAACATTAGAGCCAATGTATTGATAGCACAAAACAGCCCCTGCTGACTGCAACTTCATGATCACAGTGTGCTTTATTTAGATACTAGCCTGGGATATGAAAATCAAGCTCTGCCTAGGGATGTCATTACTGATGGCAGCCACACAACACAGGGTACACCTTCCTGAGTGCAGCACAGATGGCACTGTGGAACAAGAGAGAAAGTCTATCCACATGCTACATTATCTTTGCATCTGGGAGGCTCCAGACAATCCAGCAAGGCACTAAAGAGGATCAGGTGCTGAGGATGGCCAGAACCCAGTGGTACCGGAAGTTACACCTATTGCACCATGAAGACTGTGCAAAATTCATCTTTAAATTAAATACTTAATTTTATTAATATTTAATTAATTTTATATCTACTTTATTTAAAAATTACTTGAGTAGAAGGATTTAAGAACTGACACCATGAAATAACCATGTGCTTGAAATGTCCTGGCAAGAAGAGTCAACTGAGAGCATAACAAAGCAACGAATGTTGTGCAGTAAGTGTCTGGTGAGAGAAGCAAGCTTTAGAGGCAGATCTGTGCAATCCCACTCTTAATCTGCTGAAAACCCAGAGGCCATGCTCCTGAGAGGGTGGGAACTTCCTAGTCAGGAGGTTATTACTTCAGTTCATAGGGTTGGACTTTCTGAGGAAGCTTAGTCAAGGCTGAGGTTCAGAAGACTAAAGGTACATTTTGCCAAGTATTGTAGGTCTGACATGCTGTGATTAGCAAATAGCTGCAGCAAAAAGCTATGGATTTCAAATGTTCAGAGCCAAGAGGATGTGTGAATTCAGATTGTTTTTTCAAGTTATATACCACTCAGTAAAGAATAGATTTTTTTAATAAGACAGACAGAAAATTAATGGTCAAAGCAGGAAATCACTGGACCAACAAAGGTACTTTCAGCTGTGATCAATGTAAGTCATAGCATATCCCAAATTCCTTTCCTGTCAGTGCATTTAATTCTCCTGCTACTTTTACCAGAACTAGGGAGAAATGCAGGGGTTTGGCAGATAGCTCAAGTGATTTCTGAACATTACAGATAGTGATGTGACTAGAAATAAAGCTGGATGGAGGTGACTTTCCCAAGGACCTGTAAGTAATGGAGGGAGCAAATTTCCTGAGATAACGTACTTGAGCACCAAGTTTTAATGCTCCCTGTTTTTTTGGGGAGCAATATTAAAGAGTTCTGTGGAGAACACCATATTTAGAAGTGAAGCAAGAAGGTCATCTCCACTTATTCTTCCCTGTTGCTCCTTTGGCACTGGGGATAACAGCCACACAATAACACTTCTGGAAGTTTCAGAATACTTCACTTGTCTTGCTATCCAGTGTAGGTGAAAAAAATTGTGCGAAATTTTCAAATTATTTTTTCCCTATTTTTTAGGCAGATAACAGAGAGCTAGATTATTAATAATTATGCCACCATGAGATGTAAATTTGAACCTTTAGGCTCCTTTTGCATTGAAACTGAAAGAAAAGGGGAGAAAAAAGCCTACAAAAACAAACTCTAAGAAACAATTCATGAATATTTAATGAATGAGCAAACATTTGCATCATATAAATATTTTCTTTCTCCTTGTCAGTATTCAGGGGCTGTATTGCCATCTGGCAAAGGTTTCAGTTGACTAACGCTGAAGCAATAAATTAATACAGTAAAAGATGCTACCAACAGTTTTAAACCAATTAAAATGCTGGAAGCAGACTATGCGTGTTAAAATGTCATGTCACGATCCTGCAGCAGAGAACCAAAGAGCCGTAATAATCCAAGTGTGAAAGAACAAAGATTGTAGGATTCAAGAGTATTGCTTGGTGTGAGCCTTATGGCATGCACAAATATTGTAATTCAAAATGGTAAATATTCTGACCCATAGGAGAGTGGACAATAGTTTTATGATAGAACAGAGTTTGTCTTAATTTCTTTTAGTCTATAATTTGGATCCAATAAGATCAAAAGAAAAAAAATAAGGCTAAGTTAAGTGTGTATTTTAGGTCTCCTATTACCATCCAAAAGCTTAATGGAAAAATGGTTGAAAAAACCCTCAAGTTACAAGCTTTCACTGCCTGGAGACAGGGAACAGCAAAAGGGTGCACTGGGGGTCAAGGACCAAGCAGCAGCTGCTTCTGTGGCTCTGTCTTGCCAGCGCTTAGACTGCAGGATAAGAACCAGGCTCCACAGGATCCCCCATCCAGAGTTACTTACTCCAGCACAGGGCAAGTTCATTCTTCAGAGGAACTGAGCAAAGCTTGCTGCTGTCTTTTGAAGGCTCTGGTTTCCTCCAAATTTTTATGGAGACTGTAAAGGTGGATGCTGTGCTTAGGAGTTTGAGACTTTTCTTAGAGAAATGCCTTGTGGCCTGACTCATCTCTTGGGGAAAAATGTCACTGGATTTGCAAGCTGAGTGAAAAGCTCTTGTAGCAGTAATGCAAAGCAATGCCGTAACCTCTCCTGAAACTAGCTAAAGAAATTCATTGAACTTTTGTGGGTTTTTTGCTTCTTTTTTTCCTTAAATCAAGACAGGATACTTCAAAACAGTCTGGCAAAAGGATATTATCAAAGAGCTTTCTGAAGGTTTCCAAGGCAGGGAACACCTATGGGAACATTCAAGACAGGGAAGAAGCCCATTCCCAAATCTGTCAGTTTGGTATGTCACTTTTGTACAACACAGAAAGGAAAGAGAAGAAATGTTCCATATCCTTCAAAAATGACAGTATAAAAAAGTGGAAATATTTTTCAAGAATTTCAACCAATTATTTGCTTTCTACACATGTTTATGAAGGTAGCAATAGTGTGGCTGTGTTACTAGAATATATATAACACTGTTGATGTCTTCTGCAAATATAGTGAAGGATGTCTTTGATTGTAAATTATTATCACTATCATTATGAGAAACAAGTTGAAACAATGCAGTAAAATCTGTTAATAGAAAAACTATGCTAGGGTTTTTTCTGCTAAAACTTAATCACTAAGGATAGAGCTAGCTGAGTGACACATAAAAATGTACCAGGATGGGGTTGTATCTTTCAGAGATATGAATGCTATTAGATGATTTCTACTGAAATATTTGAAATTTCGAAGTGATATACTGTAATAATTTTATGTATTTTGGAAGCAAAAATGAGCCTTTTAATGTTGCCTGATCTCATTGCTGTGGGAGAAAAGTCTTGTATTTTTTTCATGAATGGCAATGATTTAAAGAGGTTAAAGGAAAACATTGTGGTTTTCCTGAAGTATATGTTGCTACTGACTTGTGCACTTGTACAAGTCAGATATCCTCAGCTTCCACTTTTGTTAAAAAAATCTTTCCAGTTAAGTGATTTTTAAAAAAATTACTCATAAAGATTTACCTACATTCTACTAAGTTAATTTTTGTATCTGTCATATTAAAAATGAAATAGATTAAAAAAGTTAAAATCATAAGAAGCTCCAAATCTATTTACTGAATGAAAATGCCATTTTCATTTGGACTATAAGAGATAATGTCTGCCATAATTAAATCAAAATGCTCAGACTACAGGAACTTTAGAGGGGAAATGCTATGAAGATTTCTCCAGTGACCCTTGATTATATAGAACTATATAACACAAATATATGTAGAGGAGTTTCTAGATGAAAGGAATGCTTATGATTTATTAAAAACCAACTATTTTTCATGAAGATTACGAGGTAAGGTTATTTTCTTTTAAATGCGTTGCAGGACCTTTGAGATTTACCTTACAACTCCCCATGACAACCCTCCCCTATACTTTTGTTTTGCAGGGATCTCTTTAAAATAACATCGTAGACTATTATTTATCAGGGAGAGAAAAGCAAAGGAGTAATCAGGGATCAAGTTTTGTTTTCACCATCCTCATCTTCTTAATCACTAAGGAACATCAGCTTGCACCTAGAACAATCTGCATCAATCATCCATAAGCTCCAACAACTGAAGATTTTAAGAGCTTTCAACGAAATGATCATAGTGCTATGGTGACTAACATAACTGCACTCAACTCTCTGTTCTGGTAGTTCTGCAGTTCCCTTGATAGAGAAGGAAAACTGATTTTAAATTGTTTCCTTTTAAGAGCACAATACCTCCCAAATTCTGAATTATTTATATTAAATTTTGATCAGTGATATGTGAGAAGGCAATTAACTATTAGAAGATATATATAGTCTTATCTTCCAGTAATTTCCAGAAAGAAGACTGTCTCTCAGATTTTCACTAATATTATGTTGACAGCAAGCAATGGTAAATTACCAAAGATAAAAGTAATTTTCTTCTAAAACACCTTTTACATTGTCCGCTATTTCCAATCTAGTTTCAAAGTTACGTTGAAAAGCATGGAATGGGTTATTGTGTAGCAAATAAATAATTTAAGAAACCTTCAATCAGATGGGAGGTAATACACCATCGAAAATATATGAAACAGATGTTACCAAATACTCTCTTTTTAGACGTGGGTAAATTTTGGTAATAAGAACTGCTGAGATTTTCAGACCTAGCCTGTATCTACTTATAGGAAAGGGTTAAATTGCCCCCTGCTACCAGAGGGTGCACCAGGCTCCAGATGCAGCATCTTGGCAAAGGCAGATGGACCATCCCATTCTACCTTTCAAGAGAACATAATGTGCAGTCAACAGGGAAACAAGGTAGAGCTTTCATCACAATCCATCCTTTCTCTTGGGCTTCATAAACTACCCCTGGAGATCACATCATTGGTCCTGCACCTTGTGAAATGATGATGAGATAGTTACAGAGGAGTGAAGCAGTTTCTGTGCATCCTTCAATGACAGATGGTAGAAGGGGCCTGACTCCTGGGTTTCATTCCCTATCCTTCCCAGAGTGGACAGTATTGGAAACAGCCCTCTGCACTGACCACCTGGGCTCCTCACACAATATACATTCCAGAAACTGAACCTTTTGCTCTATTTAGCCCTAGGAAGTACCTCAGATTTATTGAATTCTTTTTTTTCATTTTTCAATTGCACTCAGTTTGAAGCTTGACCTCTCTTGTGTAGCATCATCCTATCTCAAAGAAGGTGCCAGCATGGCCAGCAGTCAGTAACAGCCTGGACATCCAGGAGTTTTCAGTTTCTACAATACTGTTTTTTAAAGAAAAGGACAAAGTAGGTAACAGAACATGAGCAATCTCTAAATTCAGACACCAGGGATCTTCTGGGGAATTGAATTAAAATAAACAATTTGAGAGTATATTCAGTGTTCTCGCAGAGCATTTTATAGCTGCAGTGAACCACTTAGCCGGCATGTTTTAAGCGCTTCTCTCTTATTTGAATAATGTAGTGTTGCTATTAATGTTTAAAATACAGATACTTGTATACCTTCCCAGCTGATGTATCTTAATGAACTACTGCCAGCTGAATGGGATGAGTTGTTGTCCTATTGACCCATGTTCAAAATAACACTCAAAATTTGTCTAATTTTGTCTAAAATTATACAGGGCAGGCAGAACCTCCAGGGAAGCTTCTGTTTAGAATAGAGATGGAGATGCTATTCCCAAACCAGACAGACAGGATGATTGAACAGATAATTTGCAGATATGATTGTTATTGCTACTGCTTGCCTTGAGCTTTAATATATGCAGAAAAAACCTTTTTTGTTGGTTTCAGGGCCTTTGCAAACTGCTGCCATGGTAATTTCACTTCAGTGATTCCAAGACCAACTTCAATTATATGAGCAGCTTTAAATAAAAGAAGACCAGGAGAATTAGGAAATGTAAATGGATCTATTCAGTCATAGTCATCTTTATTTTTGCAGTCTGCACATAATTGTTGCACCTGATAAAAAAAAACTCTTCTTGTTCTGAAACTAAAACATTAGCAGTATGCAAATTGGCAGAAGTATCAGAGCAGCAGTTCACACAGGTGTAGAGTGTAATTCAAAGTTTGCCTCATAATATTCTGCCCCAAACTTGCTTGGATAGCCAGAAAAATTTGTAGATTGAACTACTGAGTTATTAGAGCTAAGATGCTGTCTTTATTTTCTCATTTTAGTTGCAAAACTATTATCCCAAATAAACCCTAATGGAGTTGTTATTGTCAGCACATTTTACATCTCAAGCATGATAGTTCCACAAAAAAGAGACAAGGATTTTAATTTTTTTTCATTTTACAGTTGTAAGATAGAGACTTTGTGAGGTTCCTTAACACTTCATAATACTGAGAGTTAAAATGAAAATGAATATTGGGAACTTGAAGACTTACTCTAAATTATTTTAATTTTGTTCCCTTAAAAATTACTAGATTGAGAATATATATTTTAATTGGTATTTCCTGCATTCTACAGAAACCAGGAATTTAGAACTAGAAAGGGATAATATTTGACAATATTTATTTCAGTGAATTATCTCCTTCCTGAACCTTAGTGTCAAAAGCATTTAAAATCTCAGCCCACAGCAAGACAAGAATTTTAGTATAAATATTACATAATTGAAGATTTTCCACATACTTTAATTTTAGCTTAAATTTCCCTCTCTTAGTTGCTTTATGAAAATACTCTGTTTTCCTGTAAAGTGCAAATTAATAATTCACTAAGCAGAATAGCACAAAATATATATGGATATATCAGACAACTCTTTTCCCAGAGTTGGATATATCAGACAATTTGGTGGAATTTAAAATCCAGTTGTCTTATTCAACAGTACTATAACTTTTCTTACTATTTTCTATCCCTGTTTGTTTTGCATATAAAATTTCATGCTGGTTAGAATATTTTGTGAAATATGTTTTATCATATAAATCAATAATAATATTCTAGGCTACAACTGCATTAGAAATGCCAACTGCTGCTTAATCAGTTGATCAAATAACTATTTTGTACAGTATTACCAGATATGTTGACTTTCATGGCATGGTGTTTACTGTAAAAACACAAAGAATTTGCAACAGTATTTAGAAAAATGTGACTTACACACCTTAAAGTGTATCTTACTGAAGTCATGCGCAACTCCTATGGAAATATGCCTTTCAAACTTGGTTAGTGTGAAGAGAAATGTTTTGAGATAAGCTGAGAAAGTAGGCTGCAGAACATCACACCACAGCATGGGGACATGAGCAGAATGTGCTACTGGGAAGTTATCCTTCCTGTGAAAATGTGTATAGTTGCATAGGACAATGTTATTGCTTGTCCTGACCAGGGATCCTCAGTTGTAACTCTTCATTAAAACCAACTCCATTTCATGCCGTGAGTCTTTCTATCTGTGGTTTCTTCATGGTGTCTTCCTTTGTTCGTATTCTCTTCACAAGTATTTTGCCAGAAATACAAGTGTTTGCATTTTCCTAGTAATTTTCCAGCAATTTTTCATGTGAGATGAGTCTTAGCCAACCAGTGGCACTGTAGGCCATGCTGGCTATGTCACGCTGCAAGGCAGATGATCTGACTGACTCTTGTTCACTGTCAGCTTGAGTCACTTGAGTAAACACATTGTCAGTGGTGTGGGAAGCATGGAACAATGCCTCAACTGTATTTTATTAGACAGAGAATCCTTTCCTTAATATTCTTAACCTTAATGTCAAAAAGTCACATAATCAGATGAAAGAAAACACATATTCTAGATCCTGAATACCTCAGCATCTATTTGCTGCTAATCTTAGTCTTGGTCATTTGAAGTAAATAGAATGATATATGTTGACACCACAGTTTGACCTAACAGGGAAAGAAAGAGGTTGATGGTAAACCTCCTGGCAAAGCTCAAGAAAGCTGAAGTGTTATTTAACAGTTTTGTTCGTAATCTTTTTAACAAAAACTGTGATTTAGACACACACTCCTGGCAAAATATCAGTCACAGGGACATCTTGTGTCATCATGACAGGTATTTATTATTTTGTTTTATAGCTATGTAGGAGAAACTAGATCTTGTTTTCTTTGTTGTCAAAGGGGAAAATACGCTGTCTTTAGGCCCTCTGTTCCTCCTCTGAGTGTTGCATGGGAAGGGATCTTGCATGTACAATTTTCTTAATGCAAGCTACAAAATGGTTTCTTCTATACAATTTTATGTTTCAAAAAAAGTTTTATCAGGCTTGACATTTTCGGGGTTTGCTTCAATATGAAATACATCTATTTAGAAATTTTCTTAAGCTATCTGAAGACAGAGCATGTGTGTATGATGACTTAAAGAGAAAGTCCTCATCTTGTTTTTTTCTTGTGGCTTCACCACCCCCCACCACTCCATACTCCCCACCCCTCTGTTTTGTCACATCTGAGGAGATTTGTGGAAGGAAAGCGTAAAGTGATTTTCTCGGTTTCCTAGGCTGCAGGCTGATTAGACATGTTGAGGTGCACTTTGCCTCTGTGACAGTGCTTGACAAAACTGGTAGAGCTGGCAATTCCCTTAAGGGACATTTTTAGTACATAACTCTTAAATAGGAAAACATCTGCCGTTTTTCGTACTGCTGTTCTGCATTCTCTTATTCTATCTCTCAAAATTAAAGATGCAGGAGACAATTGAAAATAGTTTTATTTTCCCTCTAGAACAAAAGAGTAAATTGTTTAAAAAAACTGTTAAACTGTTGTTGAGGTTCATTACAGAGGCAGATGGGTCAGAAATTCATCACAGATTTGAAAGTAGTGCACATAATTGCTAGCTTTTTCCTTCTTTCTTTCTTCTTTCAATTTTTAAAAAATTTTCTTGCTTTTGTCAGGAATGTTCACAGAGCAAATAATTAAGCTGTTTATTCTTCTGTGTGATATAAGAGCAATTCTAAGGTCTTGCCTGGACATCCGTTACACGCAAACAAAACATAATTTCTTGTAAATTACTGTTCTCAATGATTTTCATAGGTCACTCATAAATGGTCATCTTTAGAGGTCACACAATTACCTCTAAAACTAACATTAATATGTTTAGAATAAATTCTTGTAAAGTCAAAGAAGCAAATTATCCCCAGTCACTTGAGAGTAATGCATTCACATGCAGATAGCATATACTGATGGAAAAACTTAGTAAAATATTCATAATCCAGGAAAAGCAAGGTTTGCCTTACTGTGTATCCAAAAGGACTGTACTTCTGATTCATAATATCAGAATTACTCCAGTCATTTAATTATTTACAAATGTAGTTCAGATAGAGCTAACTGGAAATTTTACTAGGTTTTATGTGACCTCTTCTCTAACATGGCTTAATTTCTCAGGATGGTTTTTGGTAAATGATGGAAACAATAGACCCCTTCTGCAGTACATTGGATCAACAAGCAGTATCACAGACTGTATCATGACTTACACCTTGATTGTTTCTTTGCTCCATGCTCACAGGGAATATGGAACTGGCATCCCTGGCAAGGCTGAGTTTGAGACACAAGGCTTGCTTTTCATTGATGGCAAGGTCGAACAATCCCAACTCCCTGAAAACACAGCACAAGTTGATAGGCAATCACAATAAATAAGAGCTATGGCAAAAGGCAAAACATCTTTGCAATATGCTAACCTTCAGATGTCCAAGTTCCACAGGAACCTATTACACTACAAAGGTTTTCAGGAACTTTATAAAATGCTTTTATTTCATGTTTTCACCTGGTGCAGTTAGAGAAATTACTGGCTGTTACAGGAGGGGAGAAGAGATATGTCAAAAAGAATATAGAAACCCGAGAGACAGATTTAAGGGATGAAAGAATTCGACAAATTTCAAATTGGTAGGAGTTGTGCTTTGCTCCATACAGCTAAGAGGAACATTTTGAATATCTGATTGTTTGAAGTTATGAAATTGATGGTTTTGATCAAAAATTTAGTGTTGATTTCCAGTGCTGAGTTCTTTTTAGGTACCATCAAGAATTATTAAGGAGAAACTCACTGCGAATTGTTTGACAGGAAGATTCCTAGTACTCAGTTTTCAGAGCACAAATTGCTTATACCCTTGTGTTTGTGAGATTTCAGGACTTCTACACTTTCCTCATAAAGAAGCTACTGAAAGAAAAATTACTTTTTTCCAGTTAGATGCATTCAAAACCTTGCTATCAGTTTTTATTAAAAATGCGAAATGAATTTTCGGCAGAGCTTTGACACTTACGTTGTTAATGTGCCTTCAGGCATGTAATTAGTAGAAGACTTTAATCTTTTATATTCCATACTTTGATCAGAGCAAATAAGCTCAGAGAAGCTATAAAGTATTGACCAGCATCTTTGATAAAAGAAAGTTGTAAGCACCACTTGAAGATACTTTCAAAAACTGGAATGCACTTCATTAGTTCTGCTTATAATAGAGAGAATGTTCTCTTACTGTTATTATTGGTATACCACTCTATCCCATAGAGTGTTGTGGTTTTCTTCTCCCTTTTCCCATTTTTTTTAACTTGTGGTATTTTTCAATATTTGCAGAAAAAACCTTGAACACTGCTTTCTGTAGCAGCCTGATAAATAAATAATTTCTTCTATTGTTGATTCCAAGCTAAAAAATTTAATTGATCATTAACAAAACAAGTCTGGTAGAGTAACTAGGAAGATGAAGCTGTTTGCATTCATATTTTTGAACATGTAATGAAGATTAAAATCAGGGTGCCCTTAAAGTAAACTAGGAATTTGATACTGGATTAACAGAACAAAAACCAAATTGGAAAAGTTAGCATTTTATAGTAGTTAAATTTAACAAAATATTACACTGAAAGGTGTGAATTTCTTAATTCTACAATTTTCTTATTCCTGCACAGATCAGGCCAATCACTAATAAAACCAGAATGAGAGAGGTATTGGGTCAAGCCTTAAAGGAGAGAAGGCCAGTTTAATCGGAAAGTCTGATGACCAGATTCTGTTAATTTTTTCTTGTTCCATCTATTTCCATAATGAAAATGAAAATGTCTTTTTGTCCCTGAAAATTACAAAATTAATTTGATATATTTGTGACTTATGATTCGGATCATACTCTTGACAAATCCCCAGAGGAGATCTCTGTCATGAAACTACGTATGTTCACTATGTAGTACACGAAACACAGGGTCACATAAGAAAAAAAAAAAGACACTAAAGTTAAATTTCATGCTAATTTTAGGAACATGGAAAACAAGACAGTTATTTCCTGCATTCCATATAGCCCTCAGTTGTTTCACAGACTACAGAACACATTAAGTATTCAAAGGAATATTTATAAATAATATAAATCATCCTATATGATCTTCAAGGAATAATAATTTACGTATTTTAATTATTGCCTATGTAAACACTCTCAAATATAAAATCATTTTAAAGATTTTTGTCATCTCTAAATTATTAAATGCACTATTCTGATCTCTCTTCATCAAAAACCTGATTCCAGAACTTGCATTTTATCTCAAGATGTTACCTCATCCCTTCCCAGAATAAACACCTGTCAGGAAACAAGAAGCAAAAATTTAGCACCAAGAGGACCCTTTCAAATTCTTTTATCCTTACTGTCTATAGGGCAGATCACTGCTTCTACAGTTTGTAATGACGTTACTGGCACTTCGGGCTTGGGGGAAAAGGAAATTTGACAGACATTCTGTTGAGGTTATTTATTTCAAACTCTTTTGCAAAATAAGATAGTAATGGTTTCTCCTGTCAAATATTAAAATCTTTAAACTGACTATTTGTGAAGATGAGATACACACATAACTCAAAGGACTAAATAAAATAGTACATTTGAGGTAATTTCAATTATTTTGCCTCTCTTTAGTCAATTTCTCAGGAATTTTCCCCTTTCCAAGGCTTTGCTCTTTATTTGGTTAGATTTGTTCATAAACAAGTTATCTGTGAAAACACAAAAATTAATCACTTTTCCATTTTTGTTCTAAATTATTCTGTCATGGGTAACTTCAGTTAAATTATTTACCAAGCTCATTTTATATCAATATATATTGATCTGGATTATCAAAAGAAATGTGCTATATCAAGAAATAATCTTTATAAGAACAATTTTTCTAATTTCTTTCAAAAAGAGACATTTAGTCTGAGAATTGTGATACAAATGTTACATTTATTGTTTTATGTTCCTTCTACTGATAAAAATCAGAAAATCCTAGTTTAATGTGTGTCTTGGGAACAAGACTGGGGCACTCTAGTGACTAAGACAAAGGGAGTTAAAACTCATAAAGATTATTTTAAATAATATTTAGCTTGTCATTCTTTATTTTTTCTACATGAAAAATTCAAGACTATTCAAAACTGTTTCTACGTGACTATTCAAGACTATTTTCATTAAAAATACAATACTTTGCACACTACTTAGTACCTTCTATTTTTAATCAGTACATTGAAAGAGATAGGAGCCTGTGAGGAAAAAAAAAGACCATAAATTGGTATTATTGAAGAGTGCACCATAATGAATATTTCCCAAGAGCTCATTTAAAGTAGTTTTACTTTAGAATATCTAAAAAGCCTCTGAATAATATTTTGTATTTGAAATTTTTAGATTCCATTTGCACATAAGATATTAAGCCAATAAATTTGAAAATGTATTTAAAGTGAAAAAATTACTTACTGTAAGTTGTATTTTGCAAGAAGTTTCTGAAAAACCAAAAATAATTGTGTTACTTCAGATAATAAGTGATGCCTCCAGTTAGGTTATTGAAAAGCTTTAAAGCTTACAGATATTGAATAATATCATAATGCATTAGATGCATTTGTACAAGGAATACAAATTTGATTTTTTCCTAAATTCATTACAAGAAGACAGATAATTGTTTAAAAAATGAGTAAATTAAGTGAAGGGTGAATCAATGCTATGAAAAAATTCTAGGTAGTTTTACCCTGAAAAAGAATTTCAGCCGCAAAGTAGCACTGTCAGATCCACCCCAACTGTGCAGCTAGAAGTCTATTTGTTGTGCCACAAGCTTCATTTGACCTGAGCAGTGGCAGGGGAAGTGAGACACCCTCTCAGTTTGTGACTTGCTGATGATTTTCTTCCTCTTTTCCCTCCCAGGCTCACGCCGTAGATGCCCAGTGGTGCTGAACGTCACAGCTGAAACCACAACTTGCTTATCAGGAGCAGAGGGAAGATGGATCATCTTCGGCCACAGCAGGGAGGGTGTAGGGAGGTAGTGATGGGCTATGAGTCTGTGGTTCATTCAGAGAACAGCTGGATGAGGTAACTTTCTAGTGAAGGGAAGGCAGCAGCTCCTGGATTTCCCTCTCCCCAGCAAAGAGGAAGCAGATGCACACCCAGCTGGGACAGGAACAGCACCTGTGAGATTGGCACTGGTCCTCCATGTGGACTTGTTCATTTGGAGACACTCCACAGCAGACTAAACTTTCCACTAAAACAGTGAGAGGTCACGTTTCCAAATCACAAGTTATCTTTTCTTAAAAAAGTAGTAGTCTTTGTGGCCAGTGCTGATGTACCCATGAGCATCCTCATTAGGCACATATTTCCAGCCTGAGACCAGTGGATATGATATACACCCTCAGCCTGGAAAGAATTGCATAAATAAAATGTGACAGAAGTTATGCCAGTACCTCATTACACATGGTTATCCTGCTGCTATATACAAACTACTTTAAAAATACCAGAACAACAAACTATATGGACTCCTCTTTTGTGGTTTTTTTCACATTTTCCTGCAGTTTCCTTATGATTTTGATGAAATCTTTGTGTTTTGAGACTAGTATTCATACAATGTTTTAGAGTGATTGTGTAAGAAGCTAAATGCATTAAGGCTAACTGTGAGGATCAGAAAAAAGGCTGGAATGAATGTCTTGGTGTACGTCTCAGTTATGGGAATCACAAAATTCTCACCTGTGTCCAGTGGAGAAGAGATCTCAAGAGCATGGATGCCATAATATTGAGGAACTGCCAACAGCATAGACTGACTTAGAGATGTGAATATTTGCTTAAACTTTCTCTCAGGGAGGAAACAGTGCTTAAAACTACACACAGCTTATTTCCGTGCCTTTGTGTTAAGAATTAAATTCTCCTAGGTTTGGAAATTAAACACAACAGCTGCTTATGTAAATTAGTTTATGCAGTTTTAAAAAAAAATCGAAATTTTTAGAAAATCATATATGGACTTAATATACAGCTGTTGAAGAAAGCATGAGCATGGCAATATTATCTAAATTCAAGCTACTTGGAAGCTGGAGTTTTTTTCCTAATTTTTGTTTTGTTTTTTTCCTTAAGTCTCATAAAACTTACTGCTTGAATACGCGACACACAGACTGTTAAAATGTCACTTCAATTCTTTAAATGAAAGTTAACAAATCCTACATGCTGAAGCAACGTGAAACCAAATTTAACAAAAGTCAGGTGGCTGTTATTTGTGTACTCTAGCATGAGTGCTGCCAACTGTGCAGTGATAGAAGATCAAAGCAAAACAAACAAAACCTTACAGCACTTCTATGCTTCCCCGAAACAAAACAACAGTAATTAATGTTGGATAAAACACTTTTGGCTGTAAGCTGCTGAATATACTCACAGAATACATTATCCTCCCAAAGTAGCTGTTATTCATTAAATAAATTATTCAAGAATAGTCTTTTGCAGTATTTGACCATCTCTCTATCTGGTTGAATGCCAACTCATTGAACAAATTGTTCAAAAGATAACAGCTTGATTCATGTATAATGTATTTGAAAAGCTTCTTTTCTGGTTCCTACCGTCACTGCTGAGACTTAGTAATATCCTGTGCTTCTATTAATAAATTGTCAAATGGCTGGCAAAAATGAATATAGGCAGCAATAAAGGACAGGATCTGACTTCTTTGGAGGTCAGTGGGAGTTTCGCCATTGACTTTAAGTGGGTTCAGGGTTTCACCCAAAATGTTTAAGTGATGACTTTGAAATGTGATGTGTGTTGTTAGTGTATTTATTTGCCCATAATCTAAGGAACTGATTCGATTCTAATATTCTACAGTGATGACAGTGTGCCCTAATATTTGGGTATAAGCTTTCTATAGATGATTGACATAACAATAGAATCATTACCCAATATGAACAGAAATATTTGTGTTAGTTACCTCTCTTAAGAGTCATTCTTTGAGCTTGTTTCAATCTGTAACTCACAGAAAGTATGGAAATTGCAGTATGAATACAATGGGGATTTTGACATTTTTTTGGTGATAAATAGATAAAAAAAAAAAAACTTGCAAATTTATACTGTCTCTCTGCTTTATGAGAAGCTAGAGTCAGAGGTGATACACAATAAGCAAGTTTCCAGAAGACTGTTTGCTGAGCAGCTCCTGCATGCTGAAGACAAACTGACAATGATAAAAGACCCATGCTGTTGATTACATTAGACAAGACAGGACAAAATAGCACAAGATGTATTAATGTTGAAGTTAAATTTAAATCCAGGTATAAACGACTTCAGGCAGTGTGCATAAAGCAAGAGAGCTCAAAAATAAAGCTCCATGCATTTATCCAAGGCTGGGGGTTCATCTTTCCAGGCTGTGAATGTTTTAAGATGAAGTTTGAAACAACAGCATAGTAATTTGAGTTGGAAGTCCACCAACTGCATTACTGCTTGTGAGCACTGCATTGTATGTGGAACTAATTTTCAGGTTTTTTTTCTTGTAACATTTCATAGCTTTTTCTCAAGTCATTACTTTCCAAAACACTGTCATCTTGTATGTGTGACCTTCAATTTCTATTGCCATGTTTAGATAAGAGCAGCTTATTAAATATAATATTGGCCTGTTCTTACAATTTGTATCATTCCAGTAACTGAGGCATTTTTCATTCATTTTCTAAATGCAGTACAAAAATTATTTGATACGACTGGGCTTTGTAAATTTCCTCACTGAATCCTCACTTAAAATGATTGGATGGTAAATACATAAGGACTTTCAAAGAAAGAATCTTTTGCTATTAGTTTCTGTGTTACTTTGAATTCATATAGCATGACAGTTTCACTGAGTGTTACAGCTGAAATAAGATTTAAAGCCAGAGACACTTTTGTACAGTCTTCCCACCTCCTGATCACAGCTCCAAGGGTGGTCATTGGGCTTATTATGGAAGAAGAAAGTAGGAAGAATATTCTCTGGGAGGGATGAAAACCTCTGTGACCTTTTCCCCATGTTGCTCAGTTAAGCCTTTAGACTGACAGCTGCCTTCTGAGTTCTGATTTGATTGTGCCTGGGGTGGCTGATATTTGGGGTGTTAGCGAGACCTTTTCTTATATCAATACAATGACTGAGTCTTGTGATGGCCTAATGATTTTATGGCACTAGGAAGATCATGCTATTGATCTCTAGTATAGTCTACCTATTCAGGTACCTTAAATATTCACACCTGTCTTAAAAAAAAAAAAAAAGTTAACTAAACGTTGACTTAATCTAGCAAGATTTTCCAAAGATTGCAAATATTTACCCACCTGAACTAAGGAGGTGCTTGCCTATAGCTAATGAGATTAGAAATATTTGTTTTACAGATTGGAGAAGTGTATTCCCAGAAAAGCAGTGTAATGGAATACTATGCTTACTCTAGAAGAGCTAAGAGTCTGTGACTATTAGAACATTGCATTACAGATTGTGGGTGAAGCAGGGTGCACCTGCACCAACAGCATGCAGTGTTAATATTCTTTCTCTCCCGTACCTCTTTCCATTTTTGCTGCTATGTCCAGCAATTTAGAGAGGCAAAGAATTCAACTAACAAGTTAAAAAATGACAGCTAATGCTTTTCCCTCTAGGGTCTTCTGAGTTGAAATAAGAGCTAGAAAAATGACTTTTTTTTCTTTGGGAGGAGTGGGTAAAATATTTGGAGCTGTATTTCAAGTAGTAATTAAAAAATGTGAACTCAGCTCACAGCACTCTAAATGTATACATTTCAAGTCAGTATGAGTGGAATATTTATATGATACAGATTTAAGACTAGTTTTTTGTACACAGTTTTCTAACTCCAAATCTTGGCATTTTGTTTTTCTTCCCATTGTTCTTCAAGTTCCATTACTGCATACAAATGGCAAGGCACAGCTGTGCTTATCAGATTTGGTTTCTTATGCTACCTTGTTTCAGACAAAACTTAAGATAAAGGTTCCTTTGAGAATGTAAAGGCTTGAAAGTTTCACTTTTATATCAGTACCTACCTCATACACTTATACTTAATTTGGCAGCTTTGACTAGAAGGAACAGCTACCAGGTGATCTTTGCATTCTGAATAGAGTACTAGCACAGAATAGTTGTATATTCCACATCTTGTAACTGAGGACTGTGAAGTCAAAATAATTAAGAGCAGTAAAAAAATCTGTAACTGGGTATTTGTCTAATAGAAGTGTGTCTGTTCCTTTACATGATGTCTATAAGAGAGAATTTGAATAATAAGTGTGGGTCATTTTCTCTATGTAAGTAAACAGCACAAGAGTTCACATGTGGATAAATTGAAATCTAATCAAGGTGGAATGCTGTAATATTACTTTTAAAGAGAGTTATCTCAATATTAGCTATTGATATATTGGTGAAGATCTGTTTAAGAAAGTTGTCAAGATGTAATTTCATTTAGGTAGGCATTTTTTCAACATAGAACTTCTCTAATGGGTTGTATTTGAGGTGTTAGAATATTTAGATATTGGATTTATATTGGAGTATTTATTTCTTACTCTATTCACTTTTCAGTTTCTGATACTTGTGTTTTGGCAACATATCTGTTGTTTTAAAATTTCTTCCTTTTTCATTTCAAGCAACAGCAAAGGTATCTTATTGCTTAGCAGGGTACCAAAAGGTGCTGCTATGCAAAGAAATGTGCTACCTTAGGAACATTAACATGATGTCAGTAGTGGAACCACAAGGAAGATGAGAGGATGGGTTTCATGATGATTTCACTCTCTCTGGAATCTCAAAAGATATGTCTTTGTCCAAGTTACAGACAGAGACTAATTTTTATTTTGAAGCTGTGGGAGTCCCACAGAGAAATTATTTAGGAAATTTCTAGTGTGTCTTTGCTTGCCTTGTTGTTTGCAGCCAGTGTCATCTCCCTATCAAATGCTGTATTCAAACCACATCTCAGAAGAATGGGAGAGATGAGAGCTCTGGAAATTTGTCTGTACTGTCTTCTAGAATTTAGATGTCCCAAATCTCAAAGGAAAGCATCAATCTTCAGTACTTAAACACTTGCAATTCCCTCCCCTTCAATATTGGTTACAACACCAAGTACAAGGGTACAAATATTGTACAGTGCCATTCCAACACAACATTTTGAAGCAGATAACATTTAAATGGTAAAAAGAAGCCTAAAGCTCACCTGAAGATTACATTTACATCCACGATTAATGTGTTATCAAAAAACAAGAAAGACAACATAAATAAATAAAATGCTCATGTGCATTTACATTTCGATCCAGAAATAAGAATTGAAACCAGAAATATAAGAGAGGACTCATAGAGTTAATTTCTTCATTATTTTCTTCTTATTAACTTTTCAGGAATGAGTTTATCCTTCAGCAGATGTCACACTGTTATCCTTGGAAACTTAACACAGTGAAAGTGATCCTGCCTATGCATTGGGGAAGATACTACAACATAGGTACTATGCTGCTGCAGTAACTTGCAGTGATGTGTTTATGTAGCCATGCCTCATGGCTCAGAATTCCTAGATAAAACGTCAGAAAAATAATTAAATACATAAAAATATTTTACAAGCCATGAGATGCTGGTAAGTCCTTCCATGGATTAGTTCTTGTGTTCTCTGCAAGAACTGTATAAAGAAGCTACAACCACAGAAGCCCAGCCCTCCCTGAAGATGCCTGATGAACTTTTGACTGTGAGTTAAGCCGCCTAGATAAGATAAAGGCGACAGTGTTGTTCAATCATCTCAGGTCTAGGGAGAAACAAACAAGGCTGAAGGAAAGGAATTCATCCATAAAAGGCCAAACACAGCAGAGAATCATCCCTGGCTGGGTTTGGGGTGGGGGACACCACAGCCCACCGAGGCCAGGTTTATACAGACACCTCCCCCATCTCCCCCAACCGAGGGTGGGAGGAGGAGGTTTCAGGTGTGTGGTGTAACTTCTCGTCAGAGGCAGTGAACACCCATCCTCCCTTACACAAACCGGCCCAGCTGTGGAACCCCCACCCCCACAGAGCACATCCACGGGACGTTCACATGAGAGGCAGCTGAGGGTCATAATCATCAAGATCCCCAAAGCGCTCCCCAGACTCATTCCTGAGGCCTTGCACCACAGTACGTGCACATGACACAAAATGATGCAACAGATCCAGACTCTCCTGCAAGAGATTGTGTTAAACTGCCTCCCCTCCACCCCCCTGGTGGGGTGCCTGGGCATTCCCACACGGCCTGAGCGTATATTAATCCATTCTGTGCTTTTCGGGGGACCCTTACCACCAACAAGACCAGCTGGAAAGGATAATCGGGATGCCAGAGGGGTCCACGGAGTGGTGATATTTTCTTCTGTCTCTGTCTCTCTTTTTCTGTCCCCCCCATCGTCTTCTATTTCTCTCTCTCTCTCTCTCTCTCTCTCATATTTACTATCAAATAAAACCCATACTATTGACTTTGGCATATAGTCTTGTTTGCACCTTAATTCGGGCAGAGGCACTTCTAATAACTTTAAAAACCGGACTGTAACAGTGTAAAGTAGAGGTGAGTGTGGGGAGAAAGAATATAAGGCAATACTGAGTCAATACTATTGGTCACGAATGTGGAGTGATCTTAGATATCTGCTGCAATGGCTGTTAAATGAGTCTGAAGTTCTCCGCAAATCTCCTGCTGCTCTGCCTATTTGTGCACGCCAGAAATCCCTATTCAAATGCACACGGTGTCTGAAGAGCGAGATAAGGTCAGGCTGCACAATTGCTCCAAATTCTACTGAAACCCGATCTGCTTGGGAGAAGGAGATATCAAAGTGCATGAAGAGTGAGGCTGATAACATCCCTTCTGAAAATGAGGCTGACTAGATTAATTTCTTAATGAGATGGATGCAACTGAAAATTCCAGATTTTTCTCACAGCTATATATAGGAAATTTGAGTTTATGTTCAAGACCATTGTTGCTGCTAATTATAAAAGTCTGAGATTTGAAACTATCTTTAACATTTTGGCCTATTGTACATCCCTATTTTTTAATTCCACTCTTTTTCTATGAAAGGTAGAGGAATCATTACCTTCCATGCTGCAAGAGATTCCACTAAAGAACAATTTAAAAGAAAAAAGAAAGAAAATTCTTTACTTTTAGTTATAATCCTGCTGTCTTAAGGAGGCAAACTCATATCACCTTCAAAAACCCTTCAAATATTAAATTCAAAGAAAATCTAGAGATCTATCATGTTCCCTAGAATGATCATTAAAAGCACCTGAAATCGGCTAGGTGTTCCAATTAGAAATGAGGAATAAAAATATTCATAATTTAAATCTGTCCAGACATAAGGTGAATACCTATTTCATGAAAGTCATTGTAACTGTGTTGAACTTTATTCTTTTAGTTTTGGGTTGTTTATCTCATTACCTTCTATATTGCACTTAGAATCCCTCATATTTCCTTTGTCAGGTGAGGAGATCTGTGGTAACAACATGAAAAGCAATCGATATAAGTCTATTAATATTTCCTGTGTTATTGGATGCTTTATGTGTACTGCAAAAATTAAAAGACAGGTGGCAAATTAAAGCAGAATTCATAACAGTGCCCATAAGAATTGCATTTTTGTGGCTTAGCCCATCATCGTCAGTAAGATAGAGATACGTTTTCTCAGTATAAATAAATATTCTCTAGATAAACAGCTCTCTACATCTCAGCTACCAGTGATGCTACTGGGTGTGTTCTCTCTAGAGTTTGCTCAGTTTTGCCACCATGCAGAAGAAGTATTTTCCCTGAAGCACAATTAAAATCTTGTCTACATGATTCTGTGTAAATAGCATAAATGAATGATAGATAAAATTGTCACTTTATTTTTTCATTTTTTACAAATATTTTGTACTTTAGAACAGTCCTCTTTTCAAAATCTCAATTTGCTGCATAAGCTTTTGTTGTGAAAACTACATAAAACACTGCAAACTCAAAAGATTGCCTATTTCTTTGTAAACTCTGCAATGAAAGATATCCTAGAAAAACTTTCAATTCATTTCAGGTAGAAATGGAAGTGTTTTCTCCTGAAATGTTGCCAGAGTTAATTGCATTTTCATAGGGCATGAAGTTAAGTTTGTACAAAATTCTTCGTGAATTATAGTTCATAGATACCACTGGAGAAATTTAGTACTGTAGACCAATTTTAATACAAATTTTTGACTAAGGGAAAGGTACCTTCTTTGAAAAGGCATAGTGAAAAAGTGAGAAGTTAGAGCACCTTATCTCTTTCACAGCCATAATGACTACATCATTCATTTGCCCTGAAGAGCTTCTCATCTAAAGAGATGAGATGAACAAAAGAATGAGAAGTGAACTGCATAGGTTCATGCAGCAGGTCAGCACCAGAGCGGCAAAGAGAATTCAAAGTGTCCATTAGCCCATCTAGCTTTGGAAAAGCTTCTGTGAAAGGCATAAATGGACAAACGATGATGAGAGAGCATTCTTGTGTAGTATATTTTAAAGTGTCACTGTATTTTTTTAATCTAATAAATGTAAACCATTAGGCTTCAGCATACTAGAAAAAAAGCTGAAAAATGAACAGAACTTGTCACAACTCATTAAGGAAGCTATAAACTTTTCCTTCCTGAGAATTAAAGCCTATCCAGGTCTAGACAGAGAAAAGAAAAGAAAATAAAGTAAATGGCATTTAGATTCTTAAAAAATACTTGTAGCTACTGATGAAGCTGTACCCATATATAACTTACATTTCAGCAGAAAAAATCACTGCATCTCTGTAGTGCTACTCTTTTATCTGCTCCTTAAAAATCTTACAGAGGTTCTGTGGGTCAGTGATTATATCCTGTCTGCCCTAAGTTTGTTTCAAGTCTGCTCAAGTCTGCATTTGTTTCATAATCAAATGTTTCTTAAGTTACTTCATATGAGGACATTGTCTGAAATAATTATCCCCTGAGAACAATTAAGGAATTGGTTTCTACACCAAAAAAAAAAAAAATCGTACCTTTTTTAAAGTTAGTGAAAGTAAAAGTGATGTCTTCTGATTATTTCTTGGAAAAAAAACCCAACACAATAAGTTATCTCAGCACTTATACAGATAATAGGAGTATAGGTGCATTGAATTTATGGTACCTACTCATGCTCTTTCCTGTCTGAGGCAATGTAAAACTGTATCTTACTTGAGTCTGAAGATTCCATCAAACACAATGGCTGCGGCATCTGAGCAGAGAATGTGGTGGAACAAACTTTTAATGCCCATAGCTGATGTCTCCATTCTTCAGGGGCAGTAAGTGACTCTTAGTTTACTCATCCCAGCCTCTGTCAATGTCAGCCTCTGGAGTCCAGCTATTACTAATTCTTGTTGCTCAGTGGAAAATTGGTGCAAGTCCTCTAGCGGTAAGGAAGAGAGAAATCAAAATAGACATCTGTCTTTGCCTCTGGAAACCTCTGCCCTTCTTATCTGTTTTTTACCAACAGGAAAGCTTTTACCCATCTCAACATATTGTAGGTTTTGCCTCCAGGTTGCACAAAAGTCCCTTAAGAGTGTCTAAGGACTGTGATTTCTAAAGCTTGCTGTCAAGTTGTCTCTGTCTAAGTTTGCATGTTCAGCTGACTAGGAGTTTCCACAGTTGGATATTAAACTAGAAGAAATTTTAAAACTTATTTCTGTATCTTACTACAGTACTCAGTTAAAACTGTGCTGTTTCAAAGACAGTCATGCATATGAATATTGGTAAGTTCAGGTTTTGTACACAGCTACAGTTATTTTGGCACACAGCTCCAAAACAGTTCACCTTGTGTTTTTGAACTAAACCAATCTACCAGTCTGGAGTATCTGGCACTGGTCATCATCTGGAGATGCTTTTATGACACTCCCTTAGGATTTTCTGTGCACCAAAATCTTTTATTCATGTGTGCTCATCTTACGTGTTGGCGAATGCTGTGACTTTCTTGGCAACCTGTTTCATACCCAAACAAGTTCCTCTGAAATGAGAGGGGAACATTTTGTTTTATAGTGGGACAACGCGACAAAGCTCAGCAGTGCTTTGGCATGGAAAACAGTCTGCCACATGATAAGCCCTCCAAAGGTCCTAGAAGCTGAGTGATACAGCTCAGACCAGCCAAGTGCTGGTAATTTCCAGTATATTTTAAGAGTAGAACCAAAGCAAGCGGCTGTTCCTTCCATCTTCCTGCTCTGCTCTGTCCATATGCAAACTGATTTTCTTTGAGTATTACACAAAAACTCCATCAGGCCATATTAATTCCATCCTGTTCTGCATAAATTATTTTCAGATTACAATTTCTTTCAGAATTTCTTCTTTCACTGTATCTTTACATGTATGGAATATATCTATTCTTCTTCCACTTGTCTAAATTCTGGATACAAGAATATACCTGGACTTCTATGTACTCTGCACATGTATCCCAGTCTCATAATGGACTGAGAAAAATGGATTGAAAAGTCAAACATGCAGGCTGGAGATGGTAATACTCTGTCCTGGACCCTTATTTGAATGACTGCAAGAACAGAAACTATGTAGTTCTTATAATGCAAATATTATTCATTCTTAGCATAACCTTTGCCTCCTCATGAATTAATGAAACCCCATAAAACAAATTTTAAAATGAATGCTAATTCAATCTTTGTGTGAACTGGATTATGGGGGTATAACATATTTCAAAAATAGTATGTAGTTATCAAAAAAAGATTAATTGAAAACAGAGGCTATGTAAACCAAATATTGAATACTGAATCAAGCACGATATCTGAAACATGAGTGGGTTTCCTGGCGCGTAACGCTACTATCTCTAAAATTGCATACCTAAAGTTATAGAAAATAACTTTCCAAGGTTGCACAATGACAGCTTTTCATGTCCTCGCTGTATGAAAAATTTTTCAAGAAGAACATGAAAATTTTGCAAAAGCAGCTTTCTTGCTCTGGAAGAAGCTTTCTTACCTTGATGATCAGCTGCAAGTAGCAATCTGGTCAGCAGGACAACAAAACTGCCTACAAGGTAAACAGGCCTTTTTTTTTTCCCCTTTCCCCCTTCACTCCCTTCCCTCTCCTCTTTTTCAATACATTTGTTTTTAAATGACAAAGCCAGACTCAGCCTACCAGTGTCCTCTTATCAAGATAAATTCCCTAAGTCATGGTGAATGTTTTCAGACTAAACTGTTGACCTTATGATAAAAAATGTCAGTTGTCATCAACAATCAGATACTCTGTACAAAGAGACAAGAGGAGAAATGTCTGCAGCTTGACACGTTATGCATAACACATTTCTGCATAGTTTGAAAATGTTGGGCACATCCTTTTCACAGCTTCAGAGTTCTGCACTGAGCCAAACCTAAACAGGTGAATGAGTGTTGGAGGTTAGGATTTGTTCTTTTTTTTTTCTTTCCCTTCGGGGATTTTTCTCCCATTTGTTGCCTAAGAGACTGGAACAACAAATACTTAAGAGAGACAAAGGATGTGGCCAAGATGGGGGGAGGGGTGCAGCTGGCTGCAGTCTCTTAGCTGAGGGGCTTTCTCTTGGGAAAGGCTGAGATAGGTGAGATTCAGCTGGGGGCTGAGGGGCTGAGCTCGGCCCTTGCTCTCTCTCAGGACCAGAGGTGACACGGTTTCCTTCCAGTGGGGGGATCAGCTCGGCAGCCATGTGGTGTGGGCATCTGACTGGACATACCGTTGCCTTGTTGTTTTTGCCTGGTTTTTTTCCTTTTCCTTCGGCACCGTGACTGGGGCTTGCCAGCTTCTCTGCTCCTCTGCTTGCTTGGGAGCCCAGAGCTGGTGAGTGCTGTGCCGGGAGCCGGCAGCACATTGTCTCCCGGCCAGGCTGTTCCCTCTGCACGGTGGCCAGACCCCAGGACCAGCCATCACTGGTGAGCTATCCAGGGGAGCGATCCCCCACCCAACCCCCCTGTTTTCTACTGCTGCTTCAGGGTTTTTGCTACACTTTAACCAAACATCCCATGCCCATATGGATCCCATGCAGCTCCTGGAACAGCTCCAGAATTTTTGCTACATTTTGTTTGTCACCCCGGGTGTGCTCGGCCCTGCTGTTACAGCCTGCTGCTCTGAGGTTCCTGCTACAGCATTTCACCATCTTCACGGGCACTGGGATCGGCTGCCCCGTGTGAGTTTGCAAAGGAAAGCCCGTTCTCTGTCTCTCCCTCCTGCTGGCGGAGCCGCCATTGCCGTGTGGAGAGGTGGCTGAGCTCGCGCCACAGCGCCCCCTGCCGGCGCAGGGGAATCATCGCCCCCGCCCTGCCCGGCCGGGAGCCACCAGCGCCCCCTGCCGGCTGTGAGCGTAACTGCACCGCAGGGGAAAGGGCCTGCGGCCGAGAGAGGCCGGCACGGGGTGTCTGCGTCTGCTTCTTGCTGCTCCTGCTGCTGTTTGCTTGTTTACCTTGCTATACATATATGTATATATTCTAGTAAAGAACTGCTATTCCTTTTCCCATATCATTGCTTGAAAGCCTGTAATTTCATAGTTACTATAATAATGAGGGAAGGGGGGGGGGTCATATTTTCCATCTCAAGGGAGGTGCCTGCCTTCCTTGGCAGGCATCTGTCTTTCAAACCAAGACAATGAGCTACTATTTTTGCACTTCAGCAGAGCATATCTGGACAAGGGAAAAATTTTTCATATGAAATGCATTTCTTATTCTAAATGTATTAAATAAAATAGAAATTCCCCAAGAAAATGTAATAAACTTATTTTTCCTTATTAAGCAAATAGATTTCATAGAACCATGGAACCATTTCATTTGGATACTCACAGAAATTGACTTTAGAAAGGTAAGTTTGGCAACAAATAGGCACACCTTAAATCAAAAGTTTGACACAGAAAACACAAGTGCTTCTGAATTGGATCACACTGGATCTGCCTGGATACATGCCTTCCTTTCCTGTCATAACTATATCATTACACTTTGCTGTTTGCTTTCCCGTTTTGGCCTGAATGCAACAAAGTTACTGAGAGAACCAAGCATAGAATAGAAGAAATATCATTAGTGCAGTCTATGTTTTGACATTTTCAGTACTTCTGGTCACAGCCTTCTAAACTACTACCAAAATGTTGATTCAGTTAGAAGGCCTAGCTGATACATCTTAAGAATCTTGGGCACAGGTCCACAAAATTGTTTTAGAGATTCACAGTGTTGTCCCTGGGCTCCCACAGCAGAACTGATTTCCTTGTGTGAAGCCCAGGGAGTTGGACACATCAGGATGTGATATTTTATCGTTCTTGGTGTAGAAAGCAAAACGCATTGCAGCTCCTGGATAAGTGCCTTAACTTCAAGGCTACCAAGTCCTTAACCATCCTTAACCCTAGGTTATGAACCATCTGCTAAAATCATTTATTCCCTCTTCTCTCACTCACTCTCTGAATACTCTGATCATTTTCATGAAGGAGAAGTATTATCTTCCATATAGATGTGAGATACTGAGAAAATAAATATTCTGTTGTCTTAGGTTAGAATGTAATATGTAACCAAAAGTATGCATTCTATCACCATCTTCATAAGATGTTAAAAAGAGGTGGGGCACTGTTCTTTATCTCTTCCATGACTCATCCCTGATACCTCCCTTCAGGTTCTATCTTCTGCTTACGGGCCATCAAGCCTCACTGCATGACTCATAAAATTACATCATCCCACTGTGAGATGCTCTGCCCAGGGGAAGAAACCAAACATTCATACCTGGATATAATCTGAGGTTTGGAACACCACGGACATCTTACCTACTGGATTCCCAGAAGACAAGAGCTACATAACCACCACTGGACCTTCAGAGGAAGACCAGACCCTTCTCCAGGATCACCACTTCAACAGAACCACATCTATCATTTCAACAGGACTGCAGCCACCATTTAATCGGACTGCCACCGCCACCCTGACCAACAGGGTGTATCCTGACCCTGTCAGTTTAAGCCAGTGTTCTCTATTTTTCTTTAATTTTTCTATTAAATTGTAGTTCTGACTTGGAGTGTCCCACTGGTTTGTTTTTAAACTAGTACATCTGCCTAAGACTGCCTGTAAAATTTTGGTCTGTGAGGGAGTCATGCTGGAGGGAGATTGATAACTTTTACTAGTCCAGAGCTTTCATCCTAATGCTGACTTTGTAACATCAGTTGCTCATACACGGAAGAGTAACTTTCTGGCTGCATCTACAAGTTGCCACAGTGGAACTGCTGCACATTTGATGCAGTTTATCAACTGACTTTCAGAGTTCATTACCTGTACTCACCTAACGAAGACAGTAAAAATCCACAACTTTGTATTTATTATTTTTATTATTTTATTTTGAAAATGTCTTACATGTGCTTGTTGCTTTTACTCAGTTTTTTTGGGGGCGTTAAATTTTCTGATCTTCCCCTTCAGCAGCAAACACTGGGAACTGCTTTGTGCTAAGAAGTAAAGTTGAAATTGTCTATATTTTTACCATTTTACAATTAAAAAAATCACAGTTCTGATCTAAAGCTCTGAATTTATCTAAACAACTATAAATTATCATCTTAGTTTTGGAAAAATATTATTTCTCCTAGAAATTATGAAATTTACAGAAATTGGAAATTGATATACAATGCTGTCTTTAAATTCCCTTATAAAAATATTTTCCTCACTCAGTGCTGAGCATAAATGCTATTCAAATAGCATATCTAGAAATAATGACAAAATAAATACCTTGCAAAATAAAGAGTATTTCAAATTAAAAAAGGTAGCCTGTCAAGAAGTATAAGTAGCTTTATAGGAGGTAGAAAAATGGATGATGTGGTGAAGTACAAAGAAGAAATATCATCATAATAGATTTTGTCACTACTCTTTTTTAATAGGGCAACAAGTGATGGGGAAAAATATGACAAGAACAGGATACACAGAGGAGGAGGTGATACAGAAGATCATTTGAAGCAGAGATCAAAAACTATCAAACTGAGTAGATCAGAGGAAACAATTTGGGAGTAAATGAGTATTCTACGATTGTCATATATTTGAAAATATTTGAAGTGCTGATTGAAAACTTTATACATCTTCCCATAATGCTGAAGCATATGGCAATAGCTCTTGCTTCACAGTATGAATCCCCAAATAGTACAGAGCAAGAGCTAATTAGAAAAAATTGCAGTATATCCTATAATACCATAGTTGAACCAGTTAAGGATTCTTACTTAGAATATTGAAGGATGGATGTGGGAAAAGTTCAATATAGAAACCCTATTTTTAAAAGCTGTTAGGATTTATTTATTTATTTATTTATTTATTTATATAGATGTGCAAATGGCACTGATAAGAACAGTCCTGTGACTCCTTTCTCACATCCATCTTTTCCTATTTTGCATCCATTTTCATGAAACGTTAGTTTATACTCCCAATAAATTGATGTATTATAGAATTAAATGTACTATTCTTTTTTCAGTTTTTACATAAATAATGGTGGCTTTTTAAATATCAATACTTTATGGCCTCTTTGTGCAATTCTTAGGCAAAATTTAAACTGATATCGATGAGAATTTTGCAAGTAAAAATGTATAATGGTGCCTAAAGATGAATCAAGTTGTCCAAGAGTGGCCCCACTGTACTGTTGGGGGGGATAGTGGCAAAAGGCCTGGTTGTTGACTTGACTATTCATCTGTAGAAAGAAATGAGTTACTAAACAAAGATAGAAGTGGGGCATCATGAAGTTTTTGTACAGCTCAGAAACGCATCCAGACAGGTCCTCTGCAATGGTGAACAATAGGCTCCTGGAAAATATTTTTCTCTCTTGCGTGCCCCCCAAGCATGTCAGATATATTGTGCTTCTCAGTAACTTACCCATGGCTTGGGTAGGGGCACACAAGAAAAAAAGATTAGCTGGAGGCTGAATTAGATAAGACTACAGAGGTAACTCTTAGATCATTTCAAGAGCCAAGTATAAAGAATATGGTTGCCTAATGTATATAAACGTGATATATCATTGACTTTTTTAAAGGTTGTCAGGTGCACATCTTCAGCTAGGGGAAAGATGATTTTATCTGCCTTTTGCCCTGGGAAGTAAGATACAGCTCTGTCATACATGTCTGGTTCTACTAAACTGAGTATCAGATCTGGACAACCTTACCTGAGTACACCCCAAAAATTCTTTGATCCCTTCAAACAGTTACTAAGGGGGTAATGATCCATCTGCTAACTGACCCGACCACAAAGGGAGAAAACACATGCCTTTATTTGTAGAATGTGAGAAACTTTAAATAAATTTTATTGTTTTCTTTTTTTTTTTTTAATGAACATAAGTGTCCGCTGAATAACAATTAAAACTTTTAATTTAATTGTCAACATTCATTTAAATTAATGCACTTGGGGGTATATTGCAGAATTGTATTGTCTCTTTTTTTAAAGTTACTTATAAATAGCTTAGAGCTGAATCAAATTTTAGGTTCATTAGTTTCATTTAAGTTATTTATGGCAATAAGTTTGCACTAGAAACCATGTTCTTCACCCATTTCTAAGATTATTCGTATTAATGCTAATAAAGATAGTTAAGTATGCTGAAGAGTCGATGTAGCCATTCTTCTGCCACCCCTTTCCCCTTTTCCTGAAAATATAAAGCTTTTACTGGATAGCTGCTTGAATTATCTGAAAGAAAAGAATCTTGTAGTTTTAATGGAATTATTTTTTTCATTACCTCTTGTTTGTATCTTGTGCTCGTATATTGAAATTATCTGTAGCCATACTTATTAGACTTTATTTGAATGGCTCCTACCTTTGTTGGAAATACCTCATCATGTTCTGTGACAACAGAGAAAAAATCAAATAACTAAGTCATGCTTAGTAGATGGAATATGGACAGAAAAGGCTTTGCTGAACAGTTATTGATCCAACAGTAACAGCTTTGGCTGCATGTCGTCTCAGACATTCTCCTTTAGGTTGTAATTACCATCTTATTTAAAATTATTATTTGATATTTGAGCACCTGTGTTTGTTTATCATAACAATGTAAGAATATAAGAAGCAACTGCAATGAAAGCAAATGCCTTCTGCAAGGTAATAGTCCCCCTGGTCTTCCTTATTTTAGGCATTTTGGTAAATTACGTGAATAATATTTTATTGCCATGGATTCAAGGAAGTTGGATAGACTTCAGTTGATGCTATGTGAGTCTTCCTGTCTAACATGCTTCTAATTGCATAGATCTCCAATGTACAAGAATCAAAAACTAATGTCATAGTATAAACTATGTATATAATTTCTGTTCTCATTTTCATCATATAACCATGACATCTAAGATTCAAATTTGCTGAATGATAGAAAAGGTAAAAAGTTTAAAAATTTGAGTTAAATTGGGTAAAGCAACATCTTGGATTGCAGAACATCATATGGGTAGAGAAGGGTGGTGGAAGGTTGTCAGGGACTGAAATAGTTCATGTCTTAAACCTTGTTATGAAGTTTTGCCCATTATAGCAAAAACTGTATAAGGAAACTACAACCACAGAAGCTTAACTCACAGAGCTTTGGACTGTGAGTTAAGCCACCGAAATAAGATAAGGGGAATACTATTGTTCGATCATTTCAAGTTTAGGGAGAAACAAACAAGGCTGAAGGAAAGGAAAGTGTCACAAGGGAGCCAAACGCAGCAGAAATTCTTCCCTATGTGGGTTTGGGGTGGGGGAGAACACAGCCCACAGAGGCCAGGTTTACACAGACTCCTCCTGAAACAAGGAGGGGGGTGGAGGTTTCGAACGTAACCTCTGGTCAGGGGCAGTGAACACCTGTCCTCCCTTAAACAAACCGGCCCAGTTTATGAAACCTGCAACCCCACAGGCCACATTCACGGGACATTCATGTGGGAGGCAGCTGAGGGGGTGCCCTAATTGATCAAAGACCCCCAAAGTGCTCCTCAGAGGCCTTGCACCACAGCACTGCACATTATGCAACATGATCCAACAGATCCAGAGTCTGCTGCAAGAAACTGGGCCTCGCCTGGGGTGCAAGGGCATGATCATCTGCCCTGAGCATATATTAATCCATTCTGCACTTCTCTGGGGACCTTCATCACCAAGAAGACCAGCTGGAAAGGATCATTTAGATGTCAGTGGTATCCATGGAGTGGTGATATTTTCTTTATTCTCTCTCTGTCACTCTCTTTCTGTTCCCCTGTCTGTTTTCTATTTCTTTCTCTTTCTTCTCTCTCTCTCATATTTACTATCAAACAAAACCCATACTATTGACCTTGGCATATGGTCTCATTCGCACCTTAGCAGGCAGAAGCATTTCTAATAACTTTAAAACTGGATCATGACAAAGGTGAAGGTTCTAAAAAGAAAAAATATATAGCTAAAAAAAGCCAGTAGCACTCTGATTAGGAAGCAAGATTAGAGGACCAGTTGGAAATCCTGTTACCCTTCTATGATCTTCTTGGTGTAAAAAAGGCCCAAAGAGACAAACTTATTTTGTTGTACTTAACGATAAATGAAAAAAAATACTGAAAATTATAATGACATGGAAGACTTGTTCCCTTTCCAGGCCCTGGTAGTTCCATGAAATTGTATAAAATTTGTATAAAGTCCTTGTACTAGTTTGAAAGCACACCAGCGAGAGACTCCAAGTCAGAAATACAATCCAATAGGAAAAATAAAATAAATGCAATAGCACAAAAACCCCTCCCACTGACAGAGCCAGAATACAACCCGACCCCCTGTCGGCCAGGGTGCTGGCAGCAGTCTGATCAAAAGGTGGCTGCAGTCCTCCTGGAGGGATGGTTCTCTTGAAGCAGTGATCCTGTAGAAGGGTCTGGTCTTCTGCTGAAGGTCCAGTGGTGGTGTAGAAGGGTCTGGTCTTCCTCTGGGAATCCAGTGGAAAAAGACTGCTTGTGGTGTTCGAAATCTCAGATTATAACTGGGATGGAATGCTTGGTTCCTCCCTCTGGGTGGAGCATCTCACAATGGGATGATGTGACTTTATTAGTCATGGGGTGAGACTAGATGGCCCATTAACAGAAGATATCCCCCTGGAGGGAGGATGGGTCACGGGAGAGATAAGGAACACTGCCCCACCTGGTTTCAACAGATAGCCCATTAACAGAAAATATCCCCGGAGTTTATCAGGGATGAGTCATGAAAGAGATGGGGAACACTGCCCCACCAGTTTTTAACAGCTTATGAAGATGGTGATAGAATACATACTTTTGGGCACATCTTCCACTGTAACCTAGGACAGTCCTCTTATACTTATTTTGTTAACTACAAACAAATTTTTCTTTTTAAAAAAATTGAGTCTTAAATACTCATTTAACTACCTTAAAATATTCATTATGTCATAACTGATATAATATCCTATCCCTTATGACATCCATATAAATCAAATAAGACTATATATAGTCTTATAGTCTATAGTTGCATGACGTGACTGAAGTGACACAATGAAAATTATATAAACTCATAGTTTGTTAGTGAAACACATCCTTTCTGATTCCGCAACATAAACCTTCCTGGTTTGGGGATGGGACAGTAGGGGGCTATATTGTCAAAGATATCTGGTGCATTTTCAGTTGGTCTTTTTACAAAATAGTGGGCTAACTAACTTTTAGAATTTCTCTACTTTTTATAGAGCACTACCTTGTTGCTGCTACAGAGCTCCAATGGAAGAGGAAAATGCCAAAGGGGAGTTGTAATTCTGAGGAAGTTTTGTGGCATATTTGTGGCAAACCTTTGTGTTCAGCTATGTTTTTCAAGACAGGAATGGCTGCGGATTTCTGGGCTTTATTCCTACTGGAAGAGGAGAAAAGCTTAAGATGTTTTCAGTTATCATTTTGAAATAGTTACCTTGTCTGCACAGCTTCTCTTTCCCAAAGTAAATGGCAAATCCTTCATGACTGTGTTCAAGTTGAATTTAATTCACCAGGTCCAAAGGTATTTCCAGCTTTTTGTATCACAAAGGACGCAACGGCACCACTCTACAAACCGGGACAGCTGTGGAATATGTGCAACAGCAAAAGAAAAGGACAGAAAATTCTTCAGTTTCTTATGAAGCAGAAAGTGATAAAATAACAGATTTTTGTGTTGTTTGTGTTTTGGTTTAGGTTTTTTTTAATATGTAATTTAAACACTATCCGTATTTCCATTGTCATGTCAACATTATTCATGCTACTGCACTTGAAAATAGAAATTTGCCAGATGTTATGACTAATTACACAGACATGGGGATTGATAATATCTTGAGGGTTTTTTAACAGACAAATGCATTCCTTTCTCTCAGAGTTTCCTCCATTCTTTTTCTTAACCTTATACTTCCACGAGGCAAGCAGCATGAAATGTTGTATTTACAAATCAATGTTATTGATGCCATGATCACTTAGTAGACACATAGATGTGAGAATAACTTTATTTAATATTTTAATTGAAGTATAGGAAAATTCCAAGTGATTATTTTATATAGAAACAATAAACAAGTTAAAAAATATATCTGTTGTCAGTCTGATGGGTTCAATATAAGGACGGAAGTTCTGTCCAAGCAAGAGAGATCTCAAGGAAGACAAATGTAAGACAGATTTTTGTATTTCCTAATACCAGTACACTCAGGCTCCTGCACTAGAGTTACTTGATTATATATTTTTAATCTGTGATTTCCTCTACTGAGAAAACAGAGTAAGCTGTGAATAAAATTTGAGATAAAATATATTTTCATGATGTGGACTGATGTCCACTGAGTTATGAATCAAGACATTGAAATGCAACAATTCAATTGTTATTTAATGTCCTAAAGGGAAATTGGATGGTTTATTGACCTAAGTACTTTATTCAGCTCTTTCCTTGCTCTGCAAGGTAACCATCTTCACTGATAAAATGGGGATAGACATGGTCATCTCCTTTCTGGACTTCATATATATATATATATATATACGTATATATATATATACGTATATATATATATATGGAGAGAGTTACTGTGTGTAATAATGATGCTTCACTATGGTTTGGATAATGTATGGGAAAAAATGGTATATTTGTTCATAATAATTCTTGATTACCTCACTTCATCTTAATGAGAAGGATGTAAAAGGGCCTCATCTAACACGTTGTACAGACTGCTGGCTGCTTCAAAAGCTTTTTTATATTTGAATACCCTCAGGGTGAGCACAACGTGGAACTCCAATTTTCATTTGAGCAGATTTTTCTGTTCCATTGTTGAGGTGTCCATAAAATGGTGATTTCATCAACAGCTTTATAAAAAAAGCTGTATCTCTGCTTAGTGTGCTCTGAAAACACAAGCCAGTAGTCATTTGTTCCACAGTTCTAAGCCAGGGGCAGCTTTGTCATATGTTAGATGCTTTTATCCCTCCTACCCTCTGCTTTACTCACCTGCACCCTAACCATAAATATTTATATTTGCTCTTCCCAGTAGGACCTGATGTGGTGGTTTAATGTGAATGACTCTGAGCTGACATCACAAAATAGTTTTTAAAATCTCAGACCTTTCCTGGGCCCTATTTGCATTTGGAATGCAAGTTTTGAGTACAGAGATAACATTTGTCAGCTTTGCAGCTTAGAGTTGGTAATTCAAATTCCAGAGAACCCCTCCAATGTGACCTTCTCACCTTCCTGGCGCTCTCCTTTTCCTTCCCCTCTGTCCCCCTCTCAGCTATTTGAAGCAGCATTTGCTGAACAACTTTCTGTTTTTCCAGCTGATGCTAGCAGCACAGCCAGCTCTACACAGCCAGTCTCAGCTCTGGCTGTAAATACTTTCTGAGCAAGTCAGTAATTAATGTTGCACTGATGACTGGTGGCATCTGTATGAGTTTATTATCATCTGTACTGAAACACAATGTACAATGAAAACATGGGGGACTCTAAAGAAAGAGGCTAATAAATTTACATGAATTAACATTAAATTTAATTTGCCACATGCCAACCAAACTGTGCAGCAGATCTAAATCCTTTAAAAGATACGGATTTCTCTGTTGCAGCTGCTTCCCAGGCCTGGCTGCTATACTTACTTCAAGACTTTGCTCTATTTCTTAATTAAAACCAGTTTCCACACATGCTGACTGATATACGTAGATTATTGCTTTCTGAATTAGAGAAAAAAATATATTTACTTTTATGTTTTAAGAATATTGAAACCAATAATTTACCCATGCTTATAATATAATGCACAGAAAACATATGATCTATTACTGCAATTTTCTCTCTTGTCAAAATATGAAAGGGTAGTGGAAAACTAACATTAATGAAACTATACTTTTCTTTGTAGTATTTAGGCTAAAAATACGATAGCATTGCAACTTGATAGTAACATGTAAATAAACAGGACACTACCACCTAGTTATATGTTGTAGTAAAGAATTATATTTTGACTCCTTTCTTAATGGATTATGTGGTGGCTTCTGGCATCCCAAGACACCAAGCATTGAAATGAATAATGTTAATATTTATATCACTGTTTTAACAACCATGGTGTCAAAAAGAGTTCAAATTCACAAGTATAAAACATAAAGAAATAGAAAGAAGATACAGAAAGACAGCAGAAAACAAAACTTTTTAGCACAGAAGTTTGTCATGATTTCATAGCTCAAAAGCATGCCTTTGCCCAGTTTTACAGAGAAGTGAATGCAAAATCAAAGTCCAAATACAGGTTTCATTATAGTCCATGCTTCCACTAAAGAGTGTAGTGGATGTCACAGAAAAAAAATTTACATTTTCCTGAGAACTTGCAGGTCTTTTGACAAGAATTTTTTCAGAAAGCTGAATGGAATGAAATAAAATTTCCCAAACAAAAGTATACAAAATTACATTGAATTAATTAATTATCTGAAACATATTTGCCTCCATTAACTGAATCTAGTGAAAAGCTGAAAACTGAAAGACTCTTACAGGTGCAGAAAATTCTGCTGATTTTAAACTTTAGCTTAAAATCTTGGCAATTGCTGCAGTCCATCCATGAGGCAGCTAGAGCTGTCTCCCTGCAAGGACACGGAAAGCCATATGCTTAGTGTGACTGAGGTGTCTGTTCCTTGGCACCTACTGGGTTCTCTGAAGCTACAGCTTCTGAGGGCATCTGGGTCCCTAGATCTCAAATAAAAATATTTCTGGATGTCCTGTGTACCAGAACATCAGTTTGATTTTACAATGTGTCGTTTAGAGGAGATACCATATTTAAGGAATTTTTCAGTGCCTATATTGGTTGCTACTCCTACTGTAGCTGCTTTAGTAGGTCAGAAAGAAAAAAAAAAAACCAATAAAACAAAGCATCATTGATAATATTTTCAAATATAAATTAGCAATTTATCATAAAAGCATACTGCTAGAATATAATTCTGTAACCAGCATAGTTTGCAGTGGAAAAGTTTAATTGCAAAGTTGCTAATTTCATAGCAACAAACTCCTGGAAGAAAGGTGGCTAGTCCAGGTATGTTAAAATTAATGCATATGAAAACATATTATTTCTGTTAATTCCTCTATCTTTTACAACTTTTCAAAGTTTATGAGTAACAAGGAAATTGCAGGATGATGAGTACTTATATATCACAGAAGGAAGAAAGAGGTTTGAAGAAAGTGAGAGCTACATGTTTTCCTCATTCACGTGTGTCATCACAGATTACATCGGAAAGGTGCTGTCAAGCCAGCAGTGGTTAGTGAGTATATTAAAATTAATGTTCAGTCAGAGAAATATGATCAAAAGAGTAGAAAATGCAATTAGGCACCCACTTTTCTTTCTAAGGATCCTTTATTTTACGTAAGAAGTTTCTAGTTTACTTATACTCTGTCCTGCCTTTTCTCCTTCTTTTTGTCCTTTATTTAAGAAAGTGAGGATGAAAGAGAAGACTGGTTGGAAATAGGATTAGATTAATACATTCAACAAAGTATATTTAATGTGACTATGAGAAAAGAGCTCCTCTAGTAACAATAAAACTTCAATACTGAGAAGCCAGAGCATCTCTGAAATAATATTTTTTTAATGAATGAAATACGACAAACTGCATATTACATTTTTAATTATAAGAAGAAAGTCAAATGTGTTGTCAACTTTAAACAGGTATCTTTGACAGAAAAATTATTTTCTACCCTGTTTTAGGATATATCAAAGATTTCACAGCAAAATAAAATGTTCTGAAAATAATTGCTACCCTTTATTTTCATGTGTCTAAATATACTTTAGTTAGCATGTACAGCTACTTAATCAAATAGCTTGTCAGAAAAACTGTTTCCACCTTCCCTTTCAGTTGTGTTTGAAAAGCAGCAGTCCAGAGACTGGATGCCTACTTACTATAGATGTCCATCCTTTGCAATACAGATTCTGACACTTCTGTTGAAAAGAGATTTAACATCTGCTTCAGAAGTGAGCATATTTTTGCGTACAGACTGGTTTAATTCATCAGAAAAACTATAATTCTTCATATGAGTTACACAGGGTTACTGTAATGTCCTAAAACAGGCAAATAAATATTTCATGTTACTAGGTTGGCTCTAGAGCAAAGCCTGACCCTGCACATTCAGTTCTACAGTGTTTAGTTTTATCTGTTACAAATAAACAGTGCTTTATATTTAGATCTTCTGAACTTTAAGAAGGATTAAATGTTTCACCTTAGCCAGTTCTGTTGTCATATCAAATAGTTTGAGGTAACTGGAGAGAAAGATTATTATATCTGAAGCTCTCCTGTGCACACTAAAGTGGTTATTCTGAAGGGATATCAAGCCTTTCAGTCCATACAAGACTCCCCTAGCTTTTCCTTTACAGCCTTCATCTACAAAACACAGTATCAAATGTCCAAGGGATAACAGGAAGAGGATTTTGCTGCTTTTCTGTGTTTCTGAGTGGCTTGACTGGACAACTTTTTCAGAGTCAAACTGCACAACTCTGAGCACTGCTTTATCTGCAGTGTCAAGAATAGCATAGAGGCAAACCAAATCTGTCATCCATTCCCTGACCTTCCGTTTGTCTTTCCTGCCTGGCATATGCCTAACAAGTAGGTAAAGAGAATCTGGTTTGAAAGGTGAATATCACCTTGCTGCTTCTCAAAACTTAGACTCTCATGTCACTTTTGCCAGTGAAAATGCCTAAAGGTGTCCCTTTAAGATAATTCAAGTGTAGGTAAACGTCTAAATTCTTACTGAAGCCTTATTACTAGTATTTAAATTGGATTTTTCCAGAGGTGGGTGTTTGGATGTAGTTCTAAAGTGGCTGACTATATACTCACCAGAGAAGGAAATATGGCTTTACTAGTTTGAAAACAAACCAGTGGGAGATCACAAGTCAGAATTATAACTTAATAGGAAAATTAAAATAAATGCAATAGTACAAGAACACCAACAGAATCAGGATACAACCTGACACCCTGTTAGTCAGGGTGGTGGTAGCAGTCCAGATGAAGTGGTCCTGTTGAAGTGGTGATCCTGTATAAAGGTCTGGTTTTTCACCTGAAGGTCCAATGGTAGCTGTTGTCCTCTGAGAATCCATCAGGTAAAGGCCCCTTGTGCTGTTCCAAATCCCAGATTAGATCCAGGTGGGAATGCTTGGTTCTTCCCCCTGGGTGGAACATCTCACAATGGGCTGATGTGATTCCATGAGTCATGTGGTGGGTCCTTGATAGCCTATTAAACGGAGATAGCTCCTGGAGGGAGTTATCAGGGGTGAGTCATGGTAGGAGATATCGAGTACTGCCCAAACTGCTTTAACAGCTTGTGAGGATGGTAATAGAATGCAAACTTTTGGTTACATCTTACATTGTAACCTACGACAATGGCTTTTTATGAAAACAGTTGATGACATGATTGTGCAGAATGAAGCTAAACTGGGTTTATGAACTTTAGCCACAACAGAATTGCCAATCACAGCTTGTATTACTAGTGCACAGTTGGGCAAAACTATAAAAGTTTAGGGGGAAAAGCTGCTTTTTCCAAGTATTTTAAATAGTATTTTAAAAGATGTGTAGTTACTCCTTAAGTGATAGTGTAACAGTACTATTTTCAACAGCTTCAAGAAAATAAGACTTCTTTTCTCCATCTCTCTCTGTCACTAACATTTTGCTGTCGCAGTTCCAAGATTTTAGGTTTTATTACATTTCTATGAATTTTGATTAAAATGGAGTTTTCGGAAATGCAATTCTAACAAAGTGATATTCAAATTAAAAAAAGCCAAAAAAGCCAAAAAAGAGGAAGATAAAGCTGCAAATTTAAATGTTGTATGGATTTTTTAGCACCAGAATGTCCTAGTATTTGTCATCAACCCTTCTTTTCTATGGAGAATACAACTGGATCATTTTTTTTCCATCACAGTACATTTTAATTCTAACATAACTTAAATCACTTTCCAAACGTAAAATAGTTTACTATTACACTGTATTTCCTCCAGAGAAAAATGTCATCTGTTTGTCAGAAATCAAAGGCTCAAATGTATCCAGCTGTTATACTAAATTAACTAAAGAAATTGTCTCTCATTTTCTTACGGTTACTGCATAAACTATCTGGCTAAAAGAGAACAGTTACCACAATTACCGTATGAGAGATTTGGATAGGAGTTACATTATCTCAGGTATCTGTAGGGGGACAGAGAAATCAAAGAGAGAGTACAGGTGTAGGTTTGTTGAAGAGCACTGAGTCAAGCAAGGGGGGTACCTGAGCTATCTTTTAAAAACTTCTGAAATTCATTAAGCACAACTGTGTTTCAATGAAAGCTCTGTTTTGGATAATGGGTAATGCATGGAGGCATCAGCAAAAATTAACTAGTGTTTCTAAAGGCAGTACAAAACTTTCTAATGTCAAAAGTTTCGATTTGGGCATAGTATGGCACATAAAATGAGTGTAAACTTAGCATAGCCTGGAGAATAAAAATCAGCAGCTGACAACAGTACTGTAGAAAAAAGGGTTTCTATCCATAATGTTACATTCCATCTATATCTATATATCTATATTTATATCATCTAAATCTATATCTAATCTATATAATATCTCTATATCTTTATACACTTATGTCTTTATCTGTTAACTTGATGTGCAAATTCTACTTGAATTTATAAGCACGGTTGAAGAGACGAAGACAGAAAATTGTGAGTAGAAAGAAGGAGTTCTTTAGCAGAAGGCATGCAAGAAAAAGTGGACCAAGTGCTCATAGTTTTATTAAGTTGGTCATATTGCTCTCATCCAAGACAACGTAATGATAAACTGGCTACAAACAGTAAAATGAAATTGTGTAATTAGTTTCAGAAATGTATTTAATTAAATAGAAAATAGATCACAATAAGATGAATTTACTGCATTTTTTAAATTTCTAAATCTGGCTAAAGTAACTTGGGGGAACTGCTATATTGCCACTTAAGCAGGTAAAAGAAGGATAATTAAAAATCCAACAGAATATAAGTGAAACACTTTTTAAAAAGACTGAATTTTACTACTTAGAGATGGAGGAAATATTTTAATCAAAAAAGAATAAGCAATACCAAGTAAGTAGGGTGATAAGTAGTTAAGTAGCAATCTGCACTAGAATTTGTTAAACTCAACATTTTCATAATTGATGGGAAAATTAATATTAAATTACATGTGAATTGCATTACAATAAAATCTTTTATGATGGCAAACTGGTGAAATGGTAAGAATTGGAATTCAGAGTCTTATTTACCTGTGTTATTTGCCAGCCCTGACAGAGCCAATAGGTGAGTGAAGGCAGTGCAGCTTTGACTGTCTGTGTGCCTTATCCCAAGCTCCGGGAGTTATACCTTGCAGAATGGGTTGGAGCCATCCTAAGGTATTTAATCAGTGTGGTAGTGAGTGGATATGGCTTTCCTTCAGTATCTTTCCTCTTCACTAATTTCATTAGTTGTAATTACATGCTGTTAGTTGCATTACTAACAATGTTAATGAGTCAAATACACTGGACTTGCTCCTGCCAGATAAATTTTTAACGGCTGTTAAAAAGTTGGAGTAGGTTTCAGGAAAGATCTATGCATTATTCAGCAAAGAGTAGACATGTTTTAATGTGAGAGCTTTAGAAAACTCAGTCTGAAAAGATTTAGAGGCAAGTTGATTATTCTGCACAAGTACTTTCTAGGAAAGAAGATAGTGGATTCTGAAGGACACATAAATCTAATGTAATAAGAGCTAGAAACCAAAACCAAAAATGTTTGCTTTTCCTGCCATATAGCTGTGCAGACATTCCCCCCAAACCCACTCTGTTTTCAGGTCGAGGGTATTCATGACCTACCAACCATATTAAGGAAAGCCTGCTAGATAATAATCAGTGCAACTTATGTTATCTTTGAATGAACTGGCTGGGATTCTAGCGATGTAGTCTACTCAGGAAAGGTGTCCCTTGTCTTGGCACGGATCAGATCAGCTGCTGTGGTTATCTTTTGGAAGCTAGGGAGAAACTATAAGATATTTTAAGTTAATAGAGAAGCCATTTGAAAAATAGTCTTAAAATTGCAGATGTCTATTCTTTTGCTAACTAGCATTCTACTCTGTTCTATGGAAAAGCATTGAACCACTTTACCTTTTTTCCCATCTATCAATTGAAATATAAAAGGTATTTTCTTTTCTCTACAGAATATTTGTATTTAGTTATCATTTTAAATATCTTAAAAAGCAAATTCATAAAGTTATTGCAATCTTTTAAAAGGATCCTTAGATCTCAACGTTTTTTCTAGTTTCCTACACTTGCAGTTTTTTATTTGATTCTTCCTTTGCGCTGGTATATATCACATAATAAATTCTACTCAGTTTGTGGAGTTACACACACATGTATGAATAATAAAACCTTTTCCATTTATTTGACAAATTTGATAATTTTATAACACTGATTTAGAGAACTGTTGAAAATAATTCTCACTATATCTCACATTCTGTCAAGGTTTATATTAAATTGAATTCTTATTCTTTTATTGGCTGGAGTTTCTTTCAGTTCAGCTTGGGAAAACTGACTATGTTAAACCTATAAATACTAGTGGCAGTTGTTGCTTTGGTGGTTTTCCAAGATTAAGAAATTGTCTCACTGTAATAAAGCCTACTGAAATGCTCACCATGCTGAAAATGAAAACAATGTATATTTAAATAAGAAAGAACAAATTAAAAAAAATATTTTATGAGCAAGTTGTATACAAGGATTTGATGAATGGTATGCATTGTAATATGTACCTTTCAGTTATGACCTTTGATTTTGATTGTATTTTTACTAATATCTTCATAAATTTTAAAGCAATTTGATAAATTGCAACTAGAAAACCTTAAAAAAACAGTTAAAAACCAGAACGAGAGTATTTTTCATAATATTCTTGTAAATGGAGTCATGTAGAAATGCCACAATGTTTTGCTTAAATGCATTGCTAAGTTAAAACTTGACGTAGCATAAAACCATGAAAGCTTTATAAACTTTATGTACCTTTTATTGGACTCAAATAATAGTTTTTCCACATAAACTTTATGGGACTTCAGTGTGGGAAGCAAAGTCTAAGGTTGTAATCCTTTTAATTTCCAGGTTCATCATATTCTTAAATGTAGCTCCAAAAGGAGGAACGTTTCGTTGAATGAAAACTTTACCTGAAAAAAAAATGACCTGGAAAAGATGGGAGTGATTGAGACACAATGTTTATGTTTCTTGGTGAATTTTTTTATGAACATGACACCAGGGTTCATAGCAAAGAGGAAGGGTAAGGCTCTGTTTTGAGAACTAAATAGCTTTCAGTGTAATTTAAATCAGTGATTTGACCTTGCCTGGGAATTCTATTAGCTTTGACCTTACCTCAGACATTCAGTTTTTCTCACAGCCCTCAAACTAGAGCTTACAAAAAGTCTACTAGGTCCAGCTTTATGCCCAAGTGGTACACAGAGAGCTTGCCTTTACTTTCATTCTATCTTTACAGAAGGCATTTATTCAGCTAGGAGATGGGAGTTTCACTGCTGAAAATCACAAAGGAAGAGCACATTAAGAATGACGTTTATACACTGCATTAATTGCTAAATTTAAAGCTTAGCAATTAAGATATTAACCACTTTTTCCATCTAAATTAGGAAAAAATTTATTATAAACTCTGTTGAATTATTCAATATTAATCCAAGAGGTTGGGTTTTGTTGGTTTTTTTTATTATTTTACCATGCTTTTTATCTTTGCTGTCATATTTCAACTTTTTAGCTTGCAACAACTTTTTAAGTTGATGTGTATCCAGTATGGAAAACAAAGCTTTTATAAAAGGGAATCAGTACAACATAAAGAAACTATAAGAGCATACCAAATCACATGAATGTAAATCAGAAATTATAAGTAATAATAATTATAATTCTGTTAAAAAAATACTAATAAAGAAAAACGATCAACCCCAAAACCCCAAATTTTGATTTAGTTATAAATTATTACCTATATATAACAAAACAAAAAAAAATACTATTTCCAGATGAGTTTTCTTTTTTTTGATAAAGGGTTGTTGGATTGATTTCTTTTTTGAGGGGAGGAGGATGTGAAAAGAAGGGAGAGAGAAATGTTTGTACATATCTAGCAAATTGATTTTTTAAAAATACATTTATTTTACATGGTAATATTTATGAACACTTTCTTTGCTTAATTTAAAGCTACCCAATGCATATTAAGGTAGCCCCAAGAGTAAATACAGAAAAATTCCAATAGAAGTATTCCAGTATCTGGTGAACAAAAATAACCAGTTGCTTCTCTGTTCAGAGAAGAAAAAAAATTGTTTAGGCAATTAATCTGGTACTCTGATTCTGATATAGAGGATGATTTTTTTATCCTGATTGATTTTCTTAGGCCAGGGATGAACCTGTGTCTAGTAATTTAAGTGTTAAGTGTGTCCTCATGAGATGGTCACAGCCTGTGAGAATGTCTTTACTGGCCTCTTACCTTTTCCTCACCTTCTTTCTAAAAGCTCTCCTGTTTTGCTAACACTCACAAAGTTGGAAAATCCCTTCTGAGGCATTTTACTGGAAAATACTCCATGGGATTTGAAAAAAGAAAAACAGGAAGGTGGTCATGAGGAGAATAGTTAAAGAAGAGAGATTTAAGAGAGAAGTCTACTTGTATTAAAGGACAAATGCCTGCTTTTAATTGTTTAGTATTATTTTTCAATATGTGAGATGAAACTCAAGCTACTTAGAAAGCATTCAGCCACAGACATGACACTTAAACATAGGGTCTTTTATTCTTTTAACTTGGGAATATTCCATCTTTATCCTCACTTCCTTTATTGCTCATGGTTAACTTTTACCTCAGTAAAATACAAATCAGGGCATCCCTTAGTCTCTCTTTTCCAGAAGCAGTTGATTCCTTGGTTGTTGCTTTACAGCCACTGTGCACGGACACACACCCACCCCAGCAGTTTGTGTGTTACGCTGTTATGATTCAGCAAACCTGAGAAAATACAAGTCATTAAAATTTTGCTAAAACTACTTTCCTACCCAATTGCTGGTTGGTGGTTTTGCTATTAAAAATGATTAAAAAATAATGGGAATTTTGAATCCCTAGAAGGTTGTACTTAAAACACAATAAAGGCTCACCTCATTACTAAGTCTAATAATATCAGATTCAACTTAGCATGAATATTATCCAAAAGCTGCTGTAGTAGAAGTTTGTAGGTAGGATCTACATTATTGTTAATATCAAACTGCTGACATTGCCTTATATAAAATATTGTTATTATGTCTCTAATAATTTCACAGACTTTTATTACAGTCAGCAGGACTTCATTCAGTAGGACATTAGGAACATGTAGGAAACCAGAACATTTGCGGCAAACCTTACACAGTACTGCAGGAGTTCTGCTTTGCTCTTGCTGTGTTGAGTCACCTTCGGGTAGAAAAGAAAACCCCATAGAATCCTTTATTACTTATACATATCAGAGAGTATATTTACTGTGCTGTGGTTCAGAACTTTTTCGTTTTGAACAAGTATGGATTCTAAGAAAGCCATATTTTGCTGTTCTCTCTCTGCCCACTTCTTCCCTCTCCTCCATTTTTGCTTCATTCTCTAAAGTATGTCAATCATTAACACCAATTTTTCTCTTTGAAGGTTTATGTCACTGCTGAATCCTTACAAATGAACTACTAATGTGCAAGCACCAGGATCCTCCATTCCCACACAGCAGGCACTTTGTCCCTGAAGCTTAGCCATCTACCACTCTGATTCAGACCGTTGGCAACCTCATGGCTTGGAAAAGTGATTTTTTCCCATTTGAAGATACTGTATACACTACGTGGCCCATCTATCAATGACTTCCTGGTTATTAATCGTTCATAAATGTTCATGAATTTGTGTCACTCTGATGAACCTCTTAACTTGCATACAAGCTATTAATTATTCATTTGTAAGTAATTATGCTGATGATTTTTGCATCCTCTATAGCAGCTCATTATGTATACTAACCACGTTAACAGTCCCTGTACTGACTTAGACCTGAGATACAGCTCTCCCTGACAGCAGCTAAAGACTGCAAGATTAAATTACCTTTTTAACAAAGTACAAATTATTGATAGATATTAGTTCTCGCCTTTGTAATTGACAAAATAGAAATCTTTGCTCAGAAATATAACCAAAAATGTCATTGTTGATATAATTTCTTTAAAAAGCCCATAATCATTGTCTTAGTTATAAAAGGGAAAGGTGAAGTATTAGGTTTTTTAAAAATGGATTTGTGTCTTGAAGGAAAATATTTAGATGATTGGAAGGCAGGGAAATTTGGCTGGGGTATTGTGGGGGTATTTGGGATGGGTATCCTTGATTAAATACATCTTGAAGACCCCAAGCGGATATTTGGAGGAGTTAGGTGGGGAATGCTACTCTGAATTGCAACACAGTGTTTTTCTAACCGCTTTTTGATATTCAGTTTTGAGAAGGTCAACACAAAATGAGCTTGAGACGACAACAATATCCAGAGAGGTTAATAAAACAGGGTATTTAGATCCCTATGAAATAAAAGAGCATCTAAAAAATTTCTACATCTTTCGGGGAGAGCAAGAACTTGTTTTTCTTGGAGGTAAGGGGTCATATGATAGAAAAACAATGCTCTACAATCATTGTTTAATTGGAAGTGTTGAATGCAAGATAAGTTTCAGAAGAGATACAGAGAAAAAGACAATATCCAAGAATGAGTTAGCAAAACCATGCTAAGTAAATTCATGATTTACTGAAATAATAAAGCACTTGAGAAGCCAAAATTCATTGAGTTGTAAAAAAGCATACAAAATATTTTCAAACGCTATCAAAATCAAAAAGGTTTTTTTTCTTGGTTTGTTTTATTTTCAGGGGAATTGAAGAGGATGCTAGAGAGAGGCTTACTTTATTCTTACTTAAATTCTGCCACACTTGATTTACATTTATCTTCCTGGATTTCTGTTCATACTGTGCTGTTGGGAACTGACATGGAAGGATAAATAAAAAAGCCCAAAAAACTAAAACCCAAACAAACTTTGAAAAAAATTCCTGCTTTTCTTAGGTCTGAATATCCTGAGAGTCCCAACTCCTTTGCATCTAGGCACTTTACAGCACTGGAGTCAGGGATGTCTGCTTGGTAGGGCTCTTAGGGACTCCAGAACAGCCATCTAAGGATATTTCATAAAATAGGGAAAGCAGTCAACCACAACCTGTTCACTTCTCCTTTTTGTTGTGAAAAACTGTGTCAGACAGATGTCCCTTTCCTTAATAAATGTATAAAAGCAATGTAAGAATCATTTCTTTGTCAATTGTATTATTTTTGTGGATCCTAGATAGCAGGGCTTTTTGCCGTTTCTCTTGTAGTCTTTACTGAAGGGCTGGTGTGCTGCTACACTGGCATATCTCCACTGTTCTGCACTGAGATAATCCTCTTTTAACTTGCAATTAGAATCTTGAATTAGGTCTTGTGGGTAGTCTGAAGTGGGCTTAAATCTTTCAGTTGGTGTACAGAGGAGTTTAGTAGTTTAAGTTATGTAACACGTCCATACTCTGCCTATTATCTCCATTTTTTCACTTTGGAAAAGAGTCATATTAACTTGGGAATATATTATTTTATTTTATGATAGAATTGCTTTTGAATATACTCCTTACCTGTAGGAGTAATGAATATTTGTTAATCATGATGGTAGCATTGTCAAAAATTTCTAGCTTAGTAATGATTTAAAGAGTTGCTGGACTATATGAATGTTCATAGCAGCTACCAAGCTGGTGTACTACTTCCTGTACTTGCTTTACTAAAGAAGTGGGAAGCTATTTTTGAAATTGTTATATTTTTTTGTCAATGAGGATCACAAATACCATTTAAGCATTTAAATATCACTTAGGTACTTTCCCAAAAGCAGTCAATAGTGCAGATTCATCAGAGACTTGTTACTAGCCAGCACAGCACACCTATTCAAAGTGCTCTTCCTTTCAACTGAGGTGCAGCTTTCTTTTTAGTGACATACATTAACCATCTTCATTTGGGATTTTGTATCACCTGAGTAATTGCAGGATGATAGTTAGTTTATATAATGAGCAACAGTGCAAGAAGCAAAATATTCAGCATAATTAATTAGAAATGAATAATTAATATCTTCCATATACTTACAAGTTCATCCAGCTGTCATGTACTATAAAGGCATGAGAATTTTTGAAATTTAACAGCCAAAGTGATGAGAGTACATGATAGCTGAATGCTATTTTTATATCATTTGATCAAAATCTTGCTGTCTACATCAGACTTCAAGCTCTAGTGAACTGTGGGGGCTTTGCCTATGACTAGTAAAATATTACTTATCAGGAACTGTAGTGACAGGACAAAGAGTAATAGGTTCAAAAAGAAACAGGCGAATTTTAGCTTAGATATATGGAAGAAAGTCTTTACTGTGAGAGTAGTGAGGCATTTGCACAAGTTGCCCAGAGAAGTGCTGGATGCTGTTCAAGACCAGGTGAGATAGGGCTTTGTGCAAACCGATCTAGTGGAAGATGTTCCTGCCATGAGATCATTCTATGATCCAGATTTGAATAACATCCTTTATGATAATCAGATACGCAAAGATAAAAGTAAATGAGATATAACTTCTCTAAGAGTATAAAAATACTAGTTCTTTGTATTTTCACTAACTCAAATTCACATATATTTGGAATCAAGTGGATAATTTCCTGTGAAAAAACACTGAGAACTATCCTGTTTCTATTAGTCTGAGGAGCCCTCTTGACTGACAGAAGTAGAGAGTTTCCAGGGAAAGCTAAGATCTACACATTAATGAAAATGTGTACTTGGAATACAGGTGATATAATTGTCTCAGGTGAACAAAAAGCCAACAATTGCCTGTTACTATATATTTCAGCAAATCCTAAGAGAAGATAGATCTTATATGTGCGTCTACTTCAGGACAAGTTTCAGTTTGAGCTCACACATTTCTTGACTCAGAAAACATCTTACCATGGGGCACAAATCAGAGGACAGGCTTCATTAGTTTCAGTTCTACACTTTCATTGAACTACTTGTTTGCTTTTTGGTTTTTTTAATCTCAAATCCTTGGTGGTTTGATTCTACACAGTCTAATTTATTGGCCTATAATGGTAGTTTTGTTTTCAGTTTATGAATGCTTTACCTTATTTTAATTGACATTTCTGGGCTTTTAAATTATTTCTGCGTGGAACTCATTCTCAAAAGGTTTAATTTGGATCTGTGTAAAATTTGATGAATGTACAGAGGAATATGAAAGAATAAAAACAAAGAGCTGGATACAAATCTCACAACTCAGAAACGGCTCCCCAAAGGGAGATTCTTTCAAGCAGATCAGTGTCTTTCTGTGTTGAAGTCAATGGAGCTATACCAGTTTACACCTCCTAGGGATCTGGATACACACCATTAATACCTGATTCAAAGCCCATAGAAATAATTTGCTTTTAGTATTGTAACTTTATGGCTGGAATAATCTGTTGGTATTTATGAGCCTCCTCCTTAATGAGTTCTGACAAGTTTGTTAGGGAGCCTGTGATTGTACCTTGCCCAGGGTAAATCTCTGAGGAACAGAGATTTCCTGGGATGCTTCTGGAGTAGTGCACACCTTCAAGATTGCTGGATATAAATAGGCAACCCAGCTGTTGCTGTTGAGGAGATGCTGACTGCTTGGGAGGAGGGAGGGGGATATTCTATGAATCTGTTTACTGTTTGTTTAGTTAGGTTTTTTTCTTCTGAAACACATCTCATCTCTCTTTTTGGCTTCTAATACTAGAAACTGAAGTTGATAATTTTGAAGCCACTGTGAGAATAGTAGAGAAGCCCAGTGCTTAAAAGAGTTTGTTAAAATATACCTCCCACTCATTTACTAGTAACAATATGTCTACTAGGTAATTCAGTCTTCTAACTACACAGGTACTTAGGAAATTTGTGGGTTTTGCCCTCAGGAAGAGGTGGAGTTACATGCCTTGCATGGCATGCATATATGCATGAGAAAGTTACCCTGAATCTTGGCTGAAATAGGTTTCAGAGCAGCAGAACTGCAGCATAAAAGTGGGTGAGGGATGACCTAGTGCCTGCTTGGAAGAGACTTCATTGTTTTTTACTGTCTTAAAATATGAACATTTCACAATTTTTCTTATTCCTTTTCTGCAGACCTTGCTTGAGAACCTCATGAGACCAATAAAATTTTTTTAATGACACTTTTGCATGTTCTATTTTTGAGTAGGTTTCATCTGTACTATTTAAGCATTGTAGTTCCTGTCCCAGTACAGTTAGGCCTGGGCAACAGTAAATAGTAAGCAGCATGCCAGACAGAGAGAGCTGGAGGAAATACAGATGGCTTTTCATCCAGGTTGGGGTTTTTCTTTAATTTCAAAATTATCTGCTAGTATGTTTCATTCACTAGATGGTTTATCACTAAGATGCCTTATTTACTCAGATGAATACCTATCAAATATTTTTGGTGGGTTTTTTGGTAAAGTAGCAGATACTTGATTAAATTATTGCTGACACTTTTGGATGTTTACCAAAGACATGGAAAAAATAATGCACATTGCTGTATCTAATATAAAGGATGAAATGTTTTCATCTCAGCTTATCAAAATATAATGGCTATCTGTTGCTCCAATAAAAAAAGAAAATATGAAATTGAAATAACTTGATAGATCTCAAAAAGCACATCTCATAAGCTGATGACAGAAAGGATGATTTCATCATTATATTTTGATTATTTATCCCTTATTTAATGCCATTCCTTGTTTAAATTTGCAGCTATCAGTGCCATCAGTATGCGCTCAGGTTGGTAAGCACAGATGACAAATCAAAAATAGAACAATCAGAATTTTTTTCTTGTTTCTCTTGGGCAAAATAATTGCAGTTACTGCAGTGCTAATGACCTTGAAATCTCTCACAGTTATGATGAAATCATCATTTTTCCTATAAATTCAACATGACTAAATATGTTGAATATTGCCACTCTTAAGGCTAAGAGTTATAAAATTTAGAGAAAAATAACTCTTAAATACAGAGGAAATGTAAATACTGTGGTTCCCAACCTGTCCTTGTTCTTCAGACTTTTTGCTCGATGACATTAGTGTCCTTTTAAGCCCTTTTCTAGACTCCAGTGGATCATCCCATTGCTCTTTGCCTCAAGGTGCATAACACCTGCATCATAAACCATGCCAGTTTTTGAGTGATACATTTTATCTAAAATTTTGAAATAGCATGTTTGTAAACTTTTAAAAGATGTTTTTGTCTCCTAATTCAGAGCTGAAAATAGGCACACCATAACTTCTGACTTTTCTTAGCTGTCAATGCCTGGATATCATAATTCTCATTAAAGGAGAAATTAAATTCATTGATACAATTAAAAAATAATAAAAACCCAAGAGTTTATGCTTTTAGAAGAAATAAAAATTACAAAAGCCGAGACCCAGATCATTCACATTGAATTTAATTGCTGAGATAATGAACTTCAGTAGTACTTAGCTCCCACTTAAATCCAAATTAAAAGTTTTTGGTTCCAGGGAACTTGAGACCAGTGACTTTGTGACAGCTATAAGTTGGTTTTCCTAGTTATTAGGGAGCTGAGAAGCTCTGTGGCAGCAGTGCCAAAGTTTGTGGTGAATTGGTTTGTTGGAGGTTGGTACGTCCCAGTTTTGTGGCAAGGTGCCATGCTGGCTGGCTATGAACTGGGAAAAGCAAAATGCACACTGACATGGAAGCTGTTAGGAAGGTAGGCAAATCTTCCCAAAGCATAAAATTATTTTCTTAGAGAAAAATCTTTTGAACAAATTTTTATTGCCACAATTGACAACCATTCAGATAAAACCCACAACTTTTCTGTGTCAAGCTTAGGTGTGGAATGCCCAGGAGGGAATTTGAGGATCACTTATGCATTTATTGTGCATTCCTTCGGTCATATAGTATCCGGTACTGGTAAGAAGTTGCATTTGTGGGGATATGGCATGCTAGTACCACTTGTCAATAGAAAGTAAGACATCTTTTATGAATAGTTTTCTAATATTTCTGCTACTTAGTACCTACAAAACCCTACCTTACTATGAGGCTGGGAGGATCCATAGCGTTGTACATTGATCTTCAAATAATGAGAAGATAAGAACTATACCAAAGTTGTAAACCTTAATGGACTGGATATCTTTTGGGATATCCTTTGGGATAAGCAGAGGGTTTCTCTGGGGTTTTCTGTATGTATTCCCAGTATGTTGGTTCTAAACCTCTAGTTTAGCCAGACTTCTTTTTTATCAAGGAATAAGTAAACTGCTGGAATGAATGCTGAGTGATCTTTAATGTGAGCACTAAATCTGGTGAATATTGAAATTATATTTACCTCTCTTTTTTCATGGTCAATCTGCTGATTCACAGATTGAATTAGAGAGAGAGGACTTCTGAACCCTACAGAGTTAGCTGTGATCACATTGCTTAGCTCTTTTTTACATCTCTGTCATAATTTGATAATAGAGGCTTCCACTAATGTGAATACATCAGTAGTGTTCATTGCTGCAATATTCCTTCTCCTATAGGGAGTAGAAAATGAAATCAGCAATCCAATTCCAAAGGCTCACATATTGCTGAGTCACAACCCAGGAGCAGAGACTTCTTAAAATATTTTTTTTAATAATTCAATGTGACTACTTTATGACCCCAAAATGTCAGCACAAAGTATCTTAGCATTGGTGTTGCTTATTTGAAAATACACCTTAATACTACATGTATTTACTGCCTTTAAAATAAAATTAGAGCTTTTAAAAAGAAACCAATGCCTTTTGAGATTTGGGCAATATATGCAGTATTTACTTTATATGTTTAATCTCTCCCTCCCTTCCCTCACCCCCAAAGCAGGCAGTCATTAGATAGCTAAGTTATATTAAGAAAGATATGAAAGATTACTTCTATTTTTGTGGAAAATTACCTTATTACAACACTTCAGATATTTGTAAAACTACTACATTTAAAAAAAAAAGAGCTTCTTTACAGTGAGCAGGAACAGTGAAAAAGATGTATGCCTTGTAAAGCTCACTAAAGATATGAAAATAAACACCCAGAATAAAGGTATGGGTTACTTGAGAAATATAAATGATACAGATAATATTCTTCAGAGATCAACAAAATCCCAAATCTGATAAATTTTGTATTAGAAGAAAGACTAAGGCAACAAAGGGCAAGAGTACACGGAAAAATCCTTTCTTACATTTAAACTAGTTGAAGAGTTTCATAAACATTTTTTAGTGACTTTCAAGTGTCCCAAGCTGGATAAAGGGAATGTACAAAAAGTTCTCTTTTTAATGATCTTAACTTCCTCCATCTATTTTATACCTCAAAAAATAAAAGACAAATTTTTCCTGTTTTTTTCTAACATTGCCAGAGGTCACCTGAAGCACTGCTGCTGAATGTAGTCCCTCAATGGAATAACTTCCCACAGGCATTTATCTTGTTTCATCAGAGCTGTAGTAAAGTCATGTTTTCCAACAGAACATGTTTTTGGTTATACATCCGGTTTACATTACTTAGGTTAAGAAAGGCACTCTGAAACTGAAGTTTCTTTTCCTTTAAATAAATCAGGGGGGATTTTTTTCCCTTTCCACATTTTCCACCCAGAAAAGGTCTGAAAATAAATATCTTCCCAAATTTTGCCTAATTTTACTTCTGCTGTGAACAAGGGTCCCATAACAAGAGCCAAGCTCTTGAGAGCAGTATCTCAAGCAAAGGAAGAATTATGTACTTTTTTCTTCAAAAACATGTGCATTACTTCAGTCATCTATCATAACAATCCTCCTCAAATTAGCATGATTTCACTCTCTATAGATGTTTTCTTAAAGGCAAGTAAAAAAAAAAAAAAAGGGGGAAAACCATGTAGTTCTGATTAACAGTCTGTGTTTGTAAGAAATTTCAGCCTGTCCTTCTCTGCATAACTCTGATTAGAGGGAACACTGCAGTGAACAGTGTGTCTCTCCTGGACAGAGGCTAGAATGGGGTAGGGGGAAGAGCGGAGACATTTGCATTTTTGGGTTTGTGGGGAAAGAGAAATCATTCATATAGATAAAAAGACAGCCTAAAACTGAAAGTTTCAAAATAATCTTGGGATATAATGGCCCACAGAATTTAATGTGGGCTTTACTTCATTAGGATTTTCCTTCCAGAGAAGTATTAATTTTTTTAGATTAACCTAAATACAGGATAAACACTGAAAACACTAAAGGATGAAATCAAGGTTAATTAAAACATTTAAGTCTTTGATTACAAAAGTGATAATTGCAGTAGAATTAAGAACAAAATAACTCTGTTGAATAGATCCTTATTAGGTATGCTCAACCTTTTTTATCAGATCTTCAAAGAGTTTTTAATACCGTCTTTGTCTCTTTATTCTTATACCCTTTGTGCCCTAGAAGGACAGAGAGAAAAGAAGGAAGCGAAAACTGAAATGGAGGAAGAAGGGAGAAAAATATCTTATTACGTCTATGCAAAATACCTGTCTTTCTGCAGGTATCCTGCTTCCATCCTGATATACTTTATTTCCTTACTTTCTGAGACACACAAATATTTGCTGTTTACAAGAATTTGGTATAACAACTGTAGGTAGAAAAGCACAGTCAACACATACTGATATATTGATATTAGTAATGTAGACTTTTGTTTCAAAGGCTGAAATGGGGAGGAGAACAAAATATTTTACCAGGACTAGGAGGAAAAGCTCCTATCATAGCTAATAGTCTGTGCTGTCAGCTGCAACTGTGACTTTCCAGGAAACGGGCTGTAACTGAGAAAGTTACATTTCTTTTTATCTTCCACTTTTTCATTCTCTTTTCTCCTTTATGCATAGTCCATCTTATAAGAAGACTGGACTACACTGTAGCAACAGGAGTAAAAGTACTGCCTGAAATATATTCCTTTCTTTTCTTAGCACAGACACTTCAAATTCTTGAGGATAATAGCTGAAAGGAAGAAGGAACAGGAGAGATTATTAAAATGGAGGTGTACTTAAGATGGTTTGAGGAGGTTCCCTGGGTGGCACTGTTTCATATTGTCAAATACATTTTTTCATCATGAATAATGTTCTCACTGTTGGAGGGCTGCCTTGGTGACTTCCAGATCCAGGTTTTCTGAGGCAGGTATGGCTGTCAGGGCTGAACGTGCCCTTTGCCCAGACCATTCAGCTCTCAGGGAAGGGATGCTGCCCACTGTTCAGCGTTCTCTGTGAGGGGCCTCAGTGTCCGACTGTTCAATGGCTTCAGGTGAAGGACCTGTGCAAGTAAGCAAGGGATAGTAGCACCACTAATGCCGTGGGTCTGTTTTCATGATCATGGCTTTAAATGACAGGCTTAACTGCTTTCACACAGTCAGCTTTGCCAGGATAATTAATTCACATAACACCTTGATGATCAACAGCACTGTCTTGAGTCCAAGCAACATAAATTAAGCAGGCTGGGATCAATAGTGTGAAACAGGGAAAATTTATTATATTGTGTCTTGAAGTGGACCTCCAGAGGTGTGCCAAGGACAGGCTCTTCCCAGTGTAGATGAGGACACGAGCACTGCTTTATGGCTGGTGTGCTGAGGATGGGGCAGCCACAGATGGGGGCTGCCAGCCCTGTGGAGGGGAAGGAGAGGTCACAGGGCCTGGGGAGGTTCCTGCCAATATGTTCATACATGCGTGCCTGAAAGAGATGGGGTCTATGGGGCACCAGCTGAGAAAGGTCACAAACATCACCTACATGTTTCCTCTTCACTGTGCCTTTGTGGAGAGACTTGGAGGACAGGCAGATATTGCTGCTCCAGGTGTTATCGCTGGAAGACAGACAGAGCCCTGTGGCCTGGTCAGTGACTTCTGCTGCTACTCCCCACCCTGTCTCTCTCAGCCCAGGATATGTGGCCTTAGCCACCTCCTTCATGGGGCTGCCTGGATCCAGGCACTGGCACACTGTAGGTGTCCAGCAGAGCTGCCACAGCACCTCAGGGAACCCCACGGTTTTGGTGCAGGGAGCTCAGGACTGAGATCACAGACTTACAGAATAGTTCTGACAACAGCCACAGAACTCCTTCCTGCCTGAACAAGTGGCTAAAGAGAAAGCTGGTCTGCAGTTGGGTGAGCCCGTGAGAGTGAGATGAGTGGAAGCAAAATATCTTTTGTACCAAGGTTTTTCTTGCAAAAGTTTTGCAGTGCCTTCAAGGTGTCCCGTTACTCTGCATGCATCCGGGCAAGTCAGAAGTTTGGAGCCCTGAGTAGCCCTCACCTTGGAGAAAAATGCCTGGTTCATATTGGCGGTGTGCACAGACACCATCATTTAAATCCTTAGCACATAACCGACACAGCAAAAATTACACAGCCTTCAGAAAACACTCAAGGGATTGGGCTAAAGCCCTTGGCTGTGATCAGAAGCTGCAGTGAACTTGGGCTCTTTCGCATATGGAGACAGGAGAAACAAGGAGGAAAAGAAGTACTGTGTTTCTCACTTGCTTTTAGGCAGATGCTCAAAACACTACAGCTTGAGAAATGTAACATTTAGCTGTCTTCATTGTAATTAGCTGTTATTCTTTATTTGGTAAATAGCTGGAAATGCATTTTGGCAAATGGGGCTGGGAGCATTTTTCAGCTGTTTCTTTTGCTGTACCGTGTTCTTACTCAATTAATTTTAGTCTTTCTGTATGTTGCAGCTAATAGTACAATATTACTAAAATAACAGTGCTTTCTCTGATATCTTTAGTATTCTAAAATTAAAAATTATTAGAACTGAAAAGGGCATTTTCCATTAAATGCTTCATCATCTTTTGTAGAAACAAGTGAATTAATTTTGAAATTCATGGCTCTTATTACACAAATGAATACTTTATATTGTTAGTAGGCAAATAGTTTTTCTTCTGTTTTGCTCTTAATTCCAATTTATCTTTTTTTGAATGATCTAGTGGCTTTTAAACTTATTTAAAATATTATTTTGACTTAAAATTTTGAATTTCATCATTTTAGGGAAGATTTCTTAGATGTTTAAAAATTATCTTATAAGATAGTGTTACAGATACAGATTTTTCAGATCATGGTTTTACCTAGTGACCTTCCAGAAAATCATCCCCCTTTCTGCTCTTCTGCTGAAGACAGCATGAAAACATGCCTGATTCTCTAACTCTGCCAAGTTTAAAAATTGCTTTTGAGCTAACAGACTTCCTAAGTTTCCATTAGATGGACAGGTGTGTATGTATACACTTTTGACACTGCTTTGAATTGAAATTATACCTGCAATCAAGATTGTTTAACCAGACAATACCAGAGAAAAGGAACTCTTAATAATTTTTTGGTGATCTCTTTTACTTATGTTTTGCATACTTTAGAATTTTGGTTATACAAAAATAGAGGAATGTGGATGATATTTTAATTTTCCCTTTCCCAGCTAAATTAGCTACTGTGCTAAATTAGTTCTATGATAAAAGAGCTACCAAATTGATATATTTTGCTGGGGTAGCACTAAAAAAAATGAAAGGCATTTAGCTCCTGAGACTTTTTTCACTTGTTTCAAAAGATAAGACAATCTGAATGTATACATTTATTGCCTAACTTGCCACTTTTTAATTTAGTCAAAATTGGTTTGTGGTTTTCATATTCTTAATTTTCCCTCAAGTAGGATTAAGAAATCTGTTTTCCCTGAAGTATAATGAAGTTCAGTACACTGAAGTCAGTACTGTTCTTTCCCTTATAACAGAGTCACAAACTTGAGCTTTGTCTCTAACTTCAATGGATTTTTTAGGAGAATCATATTTTCTAGTATTTTTTTTTAGTGAGTTTTCTAATTCTAAAATTCTGAATGATGGGTTTTCACTATATATGAATATGTCCAAATTTTCTCTGGCAGGTAAAATCTCACAACATTCTTTCAAGTTTTCTGCTAATTTTTAGCAACACAAGTTGACTGTGCTCTTTTTCATTCTAATTTGATTTTGATTGGATAGGCCTGCTTGTCTTGATATAAGTATTAAAATTCTTCACTTATCCTTATGACAAAGTATATGACCTTTCACTTTTCTTTCATTATTATTCATCCTTCTTTGATATCACTGTCAAGTTTATTTTCAGTGCTCTGACATTCCTGGCATTCTGCCATGTTCTTCATGCTTTTGACCCAGAAATATTAGAAAGGGAAGCTCATTTTCAAAGAAGTTTGCTCCTACAGGAAAGGTAAACACATTGTTTTTAAGAAGCTACTTTTCTTCTGCCCTTTGTGCTCTTGGTTTCCTTTGTTACTCTTTTCCCTTTTAGCAATTAATCTTGATGTAGTCGTCACCTGCATTTGAAAGTAGCTATGGGCTGACAGGCTGTGAGGTATATTCACATCAAAGGTCATCTGGATATTGTGCCATAAAACCTGAGTTAAATCAGGTTCTGCGTTCTTTTGTAGCACTCCAAACAACAAAGTTAATTGAGATTAGTAAGATATAAAAATAATTTCACATCCAATTCTTAGTATAAAAGTCCCTGATTTTTTGATATGTGATAGACATATCTGAAAAAATCTGAAAAGTATTTCTATAGTCTATATCTATTTTTTTTTCCTTCTGCCAGTGGAAAAGCTTGGACTCTTTAAATAAGCCCAATGTGAACTGATTATTAACCGTGTACTCCAGAGAGGCTTGTTAAGACATATGAGTTAAATTATTGTTGACATTTTGGATGCCTGGTTCCTGGAAAAGATCCTAAAACCCAACAGTCCAGTTTTTCTTAATTTATGCGTGGAGACATGAAGTTGTGCAAGGAAGGAAATGCCATGAACTGGCAAAGGTTTGCACAGAGTTTCTCAACAGAGACATGTCTGCACTTCTACCATGTTTGGAGGTTCAGCCATTTTAGTTAGGTCTGAATCTATGTCCAGTCTATGCCTAAGTATTCATGTCAGTAATAACCTTTGTCAGATGTGATAACTCATGCACTATAAAATTCCTGCTTAGGGGAAGAAGGAGATGATGTGCACTGCCTGACTCTTTATAAATCTAGAAGCTAGAACATTTGCCCAGCCTGTGGGTGGTTCACATTAAACTGCCTCTAGATAAAAATCTTGAATTTTAGACCCCTTTTTTTTCCCCTGCTGTGTGTCCTGTGCTACCTTTTCCATACGCTTTTTCCAACAGCAGGAATTTAAAATCCTTTTTTATACAATGAGCCAGGTTGGACATAAAGGCTGTACACTAGTTCTAATCTCTGACCTGCCAGTTAGTAAATTCCCTGCCAAGGGACAGTCCAAGACTTTAAATACTCACTGACCAAGAGAGCATGTGCTCTATTTTCTGAATGAGTTAGTCTACTTCTGAGATAATTGAATGAGAGAAAATGACAACATCTCTTTTTTTGCCCATTTAGAAGACAAAAGGCGATGACAGTAATATCAGGGATTCAGGTAAAGGTCAGGATAACATCTGGCTCTCAATGGGACTTAGCTGTTTAAAGCTGCATACATGCACCTCAACAAGAGTTGTAGTGGACTTCTAAGCACTGAGGATCTGCAGGTGCAGAAGGAATCACAGATTTATAAAGGCTGACATACTGGTTCACACCTCCTCCACAATTTCTATGAAGTCCATCCTGAGAAAGTGTGAATACTCCTCTTTAAACCAGCTAATGTTGGCTGTGTTGGAGTGCAAGACTGCTCAATACAACACAGTCTTTGGTCACATTTTCTCAGGACTTGAATGACTAAATGAATGCTCAGAGTCACATGTACTGTACAGAAAACTCCAGTTTTACACAACTTTAACATGGCCCCATAAAGAGGGCTTTTTAACGAATATTGAGTGAACAATTTGTAGTGCTTGAAAGAGATCTAAGCAAGTCTGACTGGTGACTCTACCTGCTCACATGAGAGGAAGGAAACTAGAAATATATGGCACATTTTATGATAAGCTGATTGATTCACCCAACTCTATTCATTTAAACTAATAGTCTAATATAGACCAACAGAACAGAATTCAGACTCTGTCATAAATTGTATGAAATCTTGTTCCTTTTTGCATCTGTTGTTACTTTGTTAGCCTGGCAACAATCAGGACATTGTTACTGAATTCCTCTTTACATTTGGAGAATATTGTTTTTGCAAGCTCAATAAATCTCATATAGTTTTCAAACTGAATTTTTTTTGTAAGATTGAAAAAAAAAGTCATATTTATCTTTTTATTCAACAGTAAGAATTTCAGGAAGATAAACCTAGGAGATTTATACAGGTTTTTTATTAAACTGTTTTCCAATCCTCCCTTTGATTGGTTAAAAATCATTTGTCTGAACTTCCTTGCATTTGCAGATAACATGCACCGAGAAGTCATACAGGAGGATTGTGACATACTGTGTTACCAACTCTTCTGACAGTAATTTATTGTCCAAACAGTTATGTGATTTGATTACTGTTTTACTGTGAGTGTAACACTCAAGACGCTTTAGCAATAAGGAGTCTACTGGAAGCAGTGTCTCTAAAGTACTATTAAACACTCAGTTTCATCCCCAGACTAAAAGGATAATTATACTGAAATCTTATAAAAAATAATCTATCCTTCCTGACCAGTTGAAGTAGATTTTGAATGTTCTGCAGTGAGCTGACTGGAAAGTATCTGTAGGTATGATCCACCTTTCAGAAACTGAGGAGTTGTTTCATATTCCATTGGTTAATTAAAACAAGAATATAACTGGACTATAGACTTTGATTTACAGATTTCAGAAACTGGAAAAATATTTGTCAATCAGTGTCACCTCTTGAACAACGTGGGGTTTCCTGCTTTTTCATTTTCATTAAGTGTTTCAAGTGGAAAATACTATCTTGAGTTAATTCCAAACTTCTCTTCAGACTTTTTCCTCTTTTCTGTAGAAGATCCACTAGTTTAAGTTCTTGTCTTACACAGAAAGATAATTAACTATTTTTTTTTAAGCAAGTACCAATTACTTCTGCATTATAATGTTTTTTCAAAACTATTGCAGTAAAAACAGAACATATTTGACCCAATCTTTTTACCTACATGATAGCTCTGTATTAATTCTTGGGATGGGTTTTTTTTTTTTGATGAAAAGTGCTGGTGCAAAAGAGTAATGAGTATCAAGAAAATGATGTTTTAATGTTAACTTGCAAAAGATCTTATTGGTGACCGTCTATACAAGGGATTTCTTCCATAAGGGTTATGAATCTGAATAAAGGCTGGTCTAACTGACCATGAAAGTTTAGGCTTTTCTAACTAGGTGGCCATGGCATTCACTTTTAAACAGGAGATTGAGATTACTTGTCTATGTTTAAATCTGTTACTTAAAACATTGTCATTTCATCCTTAAATCCTTAGCAATGGTTTTCTTTTAAAAATATATTCTGGGGATAGCGTAAAAGGCTAAAACATAATAAAATGTTTGAAAGATTCTAATTTATCAACTTAAAACTGATACGATATGACATTTTCTCCAAAATTGTGAAAATACTATTGTAAAACAGGAGATGACAACCATAATATTAGTTTGAGGTAATGACTGATAAATAAATTTTACCTGAAGATCTTTTTATTTCTTCAGCTGTTTCAGGTATGTTGAATAACTGCATAGTAAAGATATTTTAAATTTAGATTTTGAGATTGCTTAAATGACTTTGCATGCATAATATTTCTTTAGTTAATAGAAACAGATTTTTTAACACTTCCTTTATGGCTAAATCTGTGATAATAATAACATGAATTTAATAAACTGAGCTGACTGTGATGAAACCTAGAAAACAATTTAATTGATTAAAAATAAACTTGCCATGAAAATCTTTTATTTTGAAACATTCTTCTTTCACATAGTAAACCAGAATTTTTCTAGATGGCATTTTTATGGAATAAAATAATAAGCTTTGATGAGCAAACTTGTTGTATTACTGAAAATGAGTTGACCCAGTTGCTAAAGTTTTCAGACACAGCAAATCACGTAGCAGTATATAAAGCAACCAACATACACACACACACACACACGCACACATATATATAAATATTATTGACCCATATGAATAAAATGGTTCATAAGGCAGTGGGCTTGACAGGTGAGGGAGAGAGATTACTCTCGAGAACACAGATTACCTTGGGTAAAAAAAACACACCGGATTTTTTTTGGTATGGATCAGCTATGATTGCCATCACATGCTTCTGCAGCTCCTACATTTATGATATGTCATTAGTGTTAGCATTATTGATGACATTGTTTCTTTTTATACAGGGGGCATGTGATTATTACATTGATGCTGTTATATTTTATATCAATTTTGCATGTTGTCTTGAAAATAGCTGCTTTTGAAGTCAACACTGTGCAGCTTCAGAATTCATCATTGTAAATCCATTACACTTCCTTTTTTCCAGTCAGTTTGATCTCTCTGGGAAAATATGTCATGCATCTTTATAAACAACATGTTCTGCTCTGTGGATATGTGTGCTAGTAAAAAAAAAAAAATCAACTAAACAGAAAGAAAAGAAAAAAAAAATCCAACATGGATTCCCTATGCAAAAATGTTTTCCCATTGGTGAACTTTCTCCATAGTTATGCAAATTAAATTTGGCAAGATTTTTGTGACAGCAACAATGCATGTTGACAGTCATGTCAAGACTAGAATTTTAGGTAATTATACAGTAGATTTTACTATATGGTGCCGTGTCTTGATCTGAGACACAAAGTCACTCACAGTGAAATCCACCTGCTTATAAATATTGATGTTCCCAACATGACTTGTCAGATTGGTGATGAGTACAAGCCCTTTCTTATAATCCAGCAAATTATTGAACAATGTAAGTTCACTGTTGTTTATCTTGCCAGCTTTGTTGTGATCAATTGCTGTATACCAGATGTCAGCTGCCAAAGCAGCACACTGAAGTCATCTGTGATGAGCAGTTTGCCTGCCACAGGATCTATGCCAGTGCTGCAGTGAAGGCTGTTGAACTCTTTATTTCCCTTACAGAACTTGGGGCTTTTCTTTTTCAAGTTCCAGTGACAGCAATGTTGAACTTGCCACATAATGGTAGTAGCATTGGTCTGAAATTCATGCCTGGTCGTGTTTGGCTTTGGTTTGTTTTTATTTCTTTACTGGACTACATAACTTTGTAACTGCAAACTGTGCAAGGTTGTTGGCATTGCCTGGGCATGGTCTCTGTGTCTGGGTTCCAGAGATGATTAGTCCAGCTGAGCCTTCCTAGATCCTCTCAGTACTGGTATGGTTCTACAGTCTTCAAAATACCCTTTGCTCCATTGACAGGGGGTTTTTGTTTTATCCTTCACTCATATTGTTATGGGAATGTTAGTATTGATCATATAAGCTGTCACCAAGTCACTTCAGTTCTCAATAGGATCAGGTAGTTTTTTGTGTAACTTTCTCACATCTTGTTTTCTTTTGCTCGCAAGACAAACTAGTTGTGCTTGATTCATGCCTTCTTTTAAAATGTACCTGAAAGATTATTAGTTTCTGAATCCAAATTTTTGTTAGTAAATATGGGGACCAGTTGTGAAGATCTTCATATAGCCTTACCTATTTTTCTATCCAAAACTGAGGCTGTAACTCTTTCGAAGGGCAATTTGTGTTGTTCAGGAACTGATACACTTAATATGATTGGAGATTTTAGGAATATATAAAGGTTAATAAAACATGGAGGAATACAACTGTAAGGAACTGGAGTCATTGAATTGGACAGTGGATAGTGAGATCTGTCTCAATAAAGGGATGAGCAAAATGGGCTGAGTACTTCTCCAGAGCTATTCTTTCAGCAAGTGCTATGATGAACATTTTAGCTGTCACCCAGCTCATATGAAATATTCCTCATTAGCACACAGACTGCTGAGAAAAGCTTCTGAATGAATCACCCGGGTTTTTCTGCTGCAAATCTCCATTGTTTCACTTGTCTGTGTCACTGATGATTACTTGGACAAGGAGTAAGTAGTCCTCCTCCCTCAACTAGAAAGAGAAGGAAAACTCAGCAGTAACTGGGAGGTGTATATGACTTTGTTAAACCCTAACAGCTCTTAGAGAGATGTACAACATATTTGAACATTCCCTTATAAACCAGGTTCTTTTTCTAAAATAGTTACTGAGGGATCTATGAGGAATAAAATTGAGGATGATATGACTACAGAAAACTTAAAGCACTACTTTCCAAGTTTGGGCATCCAAATGTCATAATTAGGCTGGTTTCTTGTTGTTTGAGTGAAGGGTTTTTTGAAATAGTTGTTATATTGTTTCAGTGAGCACTGCATGCTTAACCATTATATATATGTATTTTCTGTGCATCTAATTTTCATGTTACAAGCAAGTTTCTCATTCAATATGAAACACTGTGGTAACCAGCTTCTTGTTTGACAAGGATATATGAATTGAACAATGTTAGAGGGAGAAGGAAAACTCACTGTATCTTGAACTAAGAGACCAGGGATTTCTGACGGGTCATTTGGTAAGGCTTTCAAGTTTAAAATTTCTTTAGTACTTCTGAAACAAAGTAGTTCTATTTAAAATTTATTGTGCTCTTTTTGCTCTAGCAAATTTTCTTATTTTGAAATGACATGGAACTTATTAGCTTTAACAATTATGTTTTAACATGTTAAACATATATGTGTATACACATTTATAGAAACAATAGTTAAACTTCCACAACAAAAAGATAATGACATTTTAATGACATTGCACAATGTGCAGTACATACAACTGATCCAGTTTCTGTTCAGTGTGAAAGGATAATAACTGAACAGAATAAATTTTTAGCAGTAAGACAAAAAAGAAGTATAATATTAAACATAATTTTAAACCATCCTGGCATCCTAAACTGCTAAGAGAAAATAAGATGCCATGTCACAAAACCTGTATCTGCTGGAAAAATTAAATATTTGTGCTTACATCTGTGGGGAAATGAGAATTGATTAGAGTTAAAATCAATGGTGAAAATACATATATACACTTGGAAAAGGATCAGTATCTGTATATTTCACATAAGATCCATTGGAACCCTGGACCAGAGAGAAACTGTCTATTTAAATTGTCAGACTTAAACTATAGAGATAACATTTTCTGAAAGCAATATGAGAGCTAGAAGAGAGAAAATCCCAATGAATCCTCTGTAGTCCACATTTGAGTCCTTCTACTCAAGCAAGAAGAAAGTCTTAATGCCAGTGATAACTTCCTTCGAAAGAACTGATGGAGACAATTTTCCTATTATTTAAAAAAAAAAAAAAATCAAAGAAAAAGGAAAGTGCATTTCTTTTGCATGGATGATGAACTGAGACTGAGGAAGCAGTCTAAGAAATATAGTTGGAATTACACATAAGTTTCTGGACTTTTTTGAAATTAGAAGGATGTCCTGTGAAGGATGTGCTGATGATGAGGTATTAATGATCTAATAAACAAGGAATCATCTCTTTTTTCTGACTTGAAGTTTCAGCTGCTGGAGGGTAAAAGAAGTCTTCCCTGGAGCATGTTAGGAACATCTTAGACTTTGCTCTTCATACAGCCTTGTAATACAGATGCTTGTCCAACCGTATCCATCAGAATCCAGTTTAATATGCAGGGGTGAAGAGCTGAAATAGAGCCCTTTAAAGTGATTTAAGCAAGTATACTCTCATGTTTACAGTATCAGCTCACACAGAAAACATCAGTTTCTACTTGGAGCTCAAATCGTACAAATTATTTCATTATGGCTGTTTTGTATCTGATTCACCTGAAAGGAGAGAGGAGTTACCTTTCACTTGTGTACATTTCTGGCTGTAGAATCCTGAGTTGGAAGAGCCCTAGGAGAATCATTGAGTCCAACTCCTGTTTCCAGTGTTCTCCAAATACTCCAGGACTGGGGCCATGACCATCTGGGGAGCTTTTCCAGTGCTTGACCATCCTCCCAGTGAAGAACTTATTCCTGTTATCCAGTCCTATGGGATAGAAAAGCAGGTGGGAGGCTCAGAGATCCAATTATGTAAGATACATTTATCTAAATTACTATTTGATGTCTGGAATAGAAAATACAAGCATCGCACAAATTATTCAGAAAATAAATGGATAAAGGTAGAATGCACTGCTAAGACAGCCTACAGTCATACCCAAAACTTGGCCCTTGGCCTTGGTACAGTTGACAGCCTTCAACAGAACATGGTTTCTGTGGTGAGAATGCTGGAGAAGGGAAGCAAGAACAAAGGGAAATCAGCTCAATCCCTCTTACAGAAGGCAGTTTCCTCAGCAACATTTAAACCAGCTCTAGGATATCAGAACTCACAAACACAGGCCAGAAAGATATGGGAGAATAAAAAGGTTAATGATAAGGTAAGATGTTGGCTTTTAGAATGCAAATAAAGGGAGACGAGGGAAAACGTAATTTTTCTCAAAGGACTTCTTCAGAGATAGAGTGAAGCATTCCATTGTCAGTATTGAAGAAAGCCCTGAATAAAAAAACTACAAGTCAGAGAGAGCCCTTTTACCCCAATCTGGTTAGTCTTACATATTTTATTTTCATTTTTCACTCAAATATTGTGTAGTAGTTATAAGGCTGTTCTTTTTCTGCTTTTTTCTCTTTTTTTGTTTTAAATCAAATAGTATCCTGGAGAAAAATTCACTGTCCATCATTGATTGGAAATAGAATAATATCTTGGAATATTTTCTTTATCTTTGGTCCTATCTCCAAATTCTTAATTGCTGACTTGTGCTTCCAACAAATTTATGTAATTTTTATGCATCATAAATTATTTTATATTTCTTTCAGTGTTCTTAATATAATCATAAAAATATTATTTCATATAGAAGAATAAAAATACTGTGTGTCTTAAGTTACGTCTATCAGGTTACACTACGATTCATTTTTGATCCTGGACTTTCTCTTTGCCCGTGTTTTATATCTGTTTCTTTGATTTTGCATGAGCTAACTTGCCCATCTGGTAGGGAAAATCTTGTAAATTGGTATCCTTTTGCGTCCTTTTTCAAACATAAATTTGCAAATCTTTTGTACTGGGTGATGGTATTTTCTCCAAAAAGAGCTCAGCTTTTCTTCTAATGGAGCAACACTCTCTAAGGATATTCTTGAAAGGGTGGCCATGAGAAACACTGCAAGGTCTCTGCAAGGTTAATCAGTGCAGGTAAAGTGATGAAGGCAGACTCCTCCAGGAGGCTCTGAGGACATATTCATCTCTTCTCCTTTATGTGTTGCAGTATCAAGTGCAAAGTGCAGTTTCCAGAATGTGTTTTTTGCCATGGTTGTCCATCGCTGGACCTGCACAAGGCTTTGTGCTGATTTAGGAGCAGGGGGAGGGAGGAAGATTGATATCTGCACACAGGAATGCTGAAAGGCTTTGGCACATATATCGTATAAACACATAATCTGAAATCTATGAACCAGAAAAAGTAGCAAATTTGAATGTGTTGCAGAAATACGGTGTGGTCTTGAGCCACTTGGTGGCATAATTTATCGAAATGTAAATTTAAGCAGAGTTGCAGTAGTAGCTCAGGTGCTCTGATCTGGATGTATGAACGTGTTAGGAAAATGGCTGCATTATTGTGTTCCTGATAGATTGTTTAAACAGTGGAATGTGCAGCTCCATGATCAGCTCATTTTCACTACTTTCTCTGACACTTGGGTAATGTAAAAGAGAAACAGTTTCCATTTACTGAAGCAGATTCAATAAGAAAAAAAGACTTAATCTTTCTCATTGATTTATTTAGTGAAATTTCAAATTAATATCTCCATTCAAGTATATAGAATTGAACTTGAATTTCAGTTGAAGTTCTTTTCAATTGCAGCAACCAAATGCATGATATACATACTCTGACAAGACCATTTAGTGACAAATAAAGAGCAGATTCCTAATATCCAGCTTGCCAAATTTTTGGCTATCTCATATTTCTCACTAGTGACTCCAGAATATTAGGAATATTTGCCTCAGCAATAGACACATAACTTGCTGAAATATCACAAATCCACTATAGTACCTTTTCTGCTACCATAAGGCAAAATATGTGCAATAATAAAAAATCTGTGAGGCAACATTTCCCAGTCTATGGAGTCAAAGTTTGTACAAAACCTCTCTCTCAATACTTTCCCAGTAAAGTTTCTTAATAGTAGCAATTCATTTTAATTTTCAGGAGTTTAATTCCCAACCATGGCATTCTGAACATATGTATTTTAGAATTACTAAATGAATATCCTAAAACTATTTTTGAATAAGCCCTGACAGCACTTAATTCAATAGAAGGTAGAATCCCCTTAAAAATCCAGGTGCAATTAATCACTGCTCTGATAGAGTAGTCAATGTTTTATGATCTTTAGATGTTTTACAGTAAGGTAAAATCATCTCTACATTTTATGGAGATATATCATCCTCATTTACAAAGAATATAATGCAGTACTTTTTCACCTGATTCGACTAATCCAGCTGAGTGATCTTGAAATTTAGGTTAATTGACTTATAAATGATCTTATACTGACAAATGGTTTCTGTGGAATTGCAAGACTTGGTATAGTGTCAGAATATTTTTGTGAATAAAAGGAGTTTCGCTAAATGAAGATAAACTAGTCTTTGCACAAACATATTACAACCACTGTTTTTTTTAGTTCCTTTCTAACTGAAGCTATGTGAAGTTTTTTTACTTATAACCAAGTTAAAAAGATTCATAGTATTCCTTTGTAAAAAGCCATCACAATAGGAAAGAACAAAGAGATTATTAACCAGAGTGTCTGCCTTGTTGTTACAGAGATGTATAGGACTATTCTCTTCACCTATAATATCAGCTGGTGCTGACAAATGCTTGTCTAAATTTTAAATGGTTATGACATTGCATATTCCCTGTAATCCTTCAGTTTGTTTAGAAATTTACTTTTGCTCTATGCACGATTTCCTTTGTCCAAGGTAAAATGGGACCAAATTCGTTTTTTAATCAGAAGATTGTAAAGAAATTTCTATTTTAGGGTGTTAATATGAGACCTTGTATGTGCATATGTATAACTTTATATACATGTAATAGAAATTATTTGCTACAAGGGACTATAATTTATTCAAGAAAATTTTCCAGTCTGCTCTGAAACAGAATTTAGTACATCTGTGGAATTCTATGCTCATGGGATTTTGTAGGTTTAAATCAATTAAATCACCTTGGAGATCGAAAGGTATTAGGTTTATTTTTGCATTTATGAATAGTCTTCCAGAGTCCTTGTGCTGTTCACTCTTTGTTCAAATCCTAGCTGACATTTAAAGCAACCAGACACCACCTCCTGTGCAAAAGGAAATCATACTATCATTACACTGATCATACCCTTCTACTTTTGCAACATAAACCAGATGTTCTTGCTGTCCTCAGGAGTGTTTCCAAACATGTCTGTAGGAAGGATACAATAATATATTATGGCTTAGCTTCTCACAGAGGCCACCCCTGCGTCACCCCTGCTACAAACACCTTGTCACCTACAAACTGTGCTAACATCTTAAAAAAATTCCTAGAAAGAAAGTATGCATATATAAAATATCTTCTAAAACTCTTCCCTAAGGCTGTAAAAAAGTCTGGATAAGTTTCTCCAGCTTTCCAGATGAGTACTATAATCATTAGCCTGAGGGAAAATGAATATTCTGCTCTCAGATATATTTTTAAAGTGCTGCACTTCCAACATGGAATTATTCTTTCAAAGCCTGTTTTTAGTAGAGGGTTCATTGCTATGAATCCTGATTTCAAGATGGTAGCAAAGTGCCTAGTTTTGGCCAGAATTTAAGATGAATTCCTGTCAATGGTATTTCCACCAGATAGAAATATCTCTTCAGACTACAGTCAGTTCCTGGTTAGCTCTGACCATGAAGAAACTTAGGTGGTATAGAAAATCAGACTGAAACGGTGTCTTCCCATTTATTTTTTGGTCTGTAGCTCATTGAAGGAAACTGAATTTTTTTTTTTTCATTAATTCAATAGCATTGCTACAACTTGCACAAAAAGTTTTGATTTCTGGTCTATTTCTTGGTCTCTTCTAAGGCCAAAAATGTAATATTCTGAAAGGGCTGAGCCATTTGTTTTATTTTAAGAAACTGTACTAGAAACTGAAAAGTGCTTACATTTTTCTTTTGTTCAATGTGGGCATATTGAGAATGCCCTTAGGCAGACCACTCATCCATCTAGCACAGTATTCTGTGTCCAGAAGAAACGCAGGAACTCTCTTGCCCTCACGCTCTGCCAGCATTGACAACTGTTGTGTTAGGGATATTTGAGGGACTGTCACACTAATCCTTTTCGCATGTCTGTTGTCCAGTAATCTAATTCATATGTTAACCTGCTGATAGTGTCTGTGTGCACGTGTCTTTTTGTCTACAAATTCTACCACCTGCTGGGGTGAAGAAATACCTTCTTTTATCTCTGTTCATCTGATCCCCTGCTACTTTTATCAAGGATGCACTAGATCTTGTATGCAAGCACCAGCTGTGCATAAAATGGCTCTTGTCATCATGATTTTATAAATACTGGTCAGCATTTTCTCTCCAAACAAGGAGCACCAACCATATTAATCTTGTATAGCAGCTGCCCCGTGCCTTTGATCTCCTTCTCTAATGCCAGTAGACTCTTCCAGAAATGGAACACCAGAGCCATATGCAGTGTTCATATGTGGGTTTGGTCTTTTATGTGGCAAAAGTATTAAAATTTTTGTGGTTTTCTCAATATCTACCATGTTGATGTACAACATGTCATTGGCTGCTTTGCCAAGTGCTGAACATTCAGCTGATGATTTCCAAGGACTCTAAAAAGGGATTCAAAAAATCACTTCTGATTTTTCTTCTGAAATGTAACAGTTAGTTCAGTTTTTTGGAATTTACTTTTCTTACATAAGATCTCATTTAATTTTTCTCATAAGCAAGTAATTGGCAATTTGGGGCTCCTGGTAAAGAGAGTTATGGAAAAATATTCCAGTTAGTGTTCTTTCTTTATTCATTTTAAAAGAACCATAAAAGAAAATGGTGATGGAGTTAAGTACAAGTTGGAGTAATAGTTTGGATACTTTCCCATGAATCAGTTTGCACAAGTAGAGTATAATACAATAGTAATTGCACCTTGCAGAACTACATTTTGTTATTTATCTGTGAAAAATAAATGAAGACTGGTCAAACATTCTAGTCAGCAGTTTCAGTAAGTGTCAAAAGTGTCAATACCCTCTACCATGAAATTCAGAACAGCAGATGTCATCCAAGATTAAGGCACTGTGATGTTGTAAGTGGTACATCTTTGTGTATATTGATTGTATTAAAATTGATAATGTGGTACCTTTAAAATTTCTTCTAGATATTTCTGTAATATTTTGACTGTAGTGACATAGTTTGCTCTGTTTATTCCATGTTTCATATATTTTTTCATTTATGAATAGAATATGTAGAAGGCTGTTAAACCCCATAGACTGTTTAGCAGAATTAAAATTGGGTTACTCAAGATCAGGTTCTCTACAGATTGATTCAGCTTCTTTTATGTACTAGGCATAGTGCCAACTTCTGCCAGCAGAGAATTTTCTCCTCATTTAAGGTTCTATCAACTCGTTGTATTGTGCCCTTTTCCATGTGCCTCTTCTAAATACTCTTTTCCTTATGTGATCAAGGAAGATTATGTTACCTAGCATACATTAACACATTAATATCAAGGAATCATCCCCTCCTTTGACTGCAAATGTCTACAGAATGGTTTGTTTCTGTATGTACATAGTCCTTTGAATGATAAAACAACCATAGGGTGAACATACATATTTCAGATAGCCATATAGTTAGTATTTTCTTGTCTGAATCATCTCCAATATTCCACTACTATTGCACCACTTTCTAAATATGCTTGGTTTTATCTCTGTTTTTCATATCTACTTTGCTCAACTTTTGATTTTTGACATTATGGGGTTTTGAAACCTGTTATTAACCTTTCCTCATCGGTTATTTATTCTGTACCTTCCGGATCATCTAGCATGTGAGGAGCAGAGAGAGTCAGAGGCTTGGGTTCTCGCAAAGATTCTTGTTCTTCGCATTAGAGTCAGTACAAGGCTGCTCTCTCTGTGACCTTGCTTGCTTTATTACAGTCTGTTCTGCTTCTCAGCAAGGTAGAAAGATACTGTTGCAATGAGACATTAAATTGGCTTTGCTTTTATAGCCTGTCATCCATATATGCAAAGCTTTGTGAACGTCAATTTCCAAATTTTCTTGTCTCTAACAATCTGCTTTGCTGCATCTGTGCTTGCTCAATAGTTATGAATTAAGACATGCTGCCCCTAAAGGGATTTGGTCAAAGTTATGATGTTGCTTTAATATTCCCCCCACATACAATTCTTTCTCAGTCTTACTGTTATTTCATTGTAATACACCCCAAGGCCACTTTGGGTTGCTTTGAAGAGCCTTGAAAGACAACAGTATAAACATTAGCAATTCATGTGAACAAAACATTCTAATAGCTATGCTGGAAATATTGAAATATTTACTGGAAAACAGTGAAGATGAAACATGCCCTTACAGATTCAGCACCAAAGAAAAATCAGTAGGCTGGTACAGAGATGCTCTGAAAGAACCTAAAACATATTGTTTGTTTTCTGTGCTGGTGATACTATAGCAGCAATTAACGAACAATGAAAGGAAAGCAAAAAGCAAGCCTGAAATGAAATCTTTTAAACATTTTATCCCAAATCAGTAAAAATTAGGAAGCCTTAAGAATCATATAAGCAAGAAGGCAGAGAAGTGAGAAAACATATATTCATTTAACCATCCTTATACGAACACGTCATAATTCAAAATATAAGTGACTGGGGAAATATCAAGGCTTTACTTTCTTTTTATGTGAGTTTCTCACAACTGGAAGTAATATTACTTGCAGTCAGATATTCTCCATATTTTTAAGTAATTACTGACTGTCCCGTGCAAAGTTTGTGTCTTTCTTTTCCCCCCAGCTTCCCTACATAAGCAGAATATGGGAAGACTTATAATGCTTTGGTATACCTAATATTTTCTGCAGCACATACTGCAGGGGTGAAAAAAAGACACCCAAACAGAACCCAAAACCAAACCAGTCATCTTTGGTAGGACTTGCAGTGTCAAGCTTAGTTATCATGCTGTAAAATGAGTAAGTAGTATATCATCATTAATCAATACCTTATCAGAGCTATCAAAAAACCCTGGGATCAAATAGTATACATAGATGGCAGAGTATAAATCAGGCTACTGGATTTCCAGTGGACTGTTTTGTAGTGCATTCATTATCATTGGAGATTAAAATTTATTCTTACTGTCTCACACAGGGTTTTTTTACAAGGGTAACCAAGCAAAATAAAGAACTATCAAGTTAAGTGTTCTGTAAGTTAGTTACACAGGCTGGGCTTCCTGACATTTTTCCTACAGTACATAAACAGTTAACTGAAATAATGACTGGGCCATTAGTAATTATCTCTGAGAGGTTTTACAGGACAAAAGGGGGGTCCCAGAAGAGTTAAGATTGGAAAAGATAAACTACTAACTTAGAAAGGAAGAGTGGCCATAGGGAATTACAGGCCTGTAAAGCTGTATTTTGCTAACAAGAAAGGTTCCAAATTAATCTGAGAAATACTCGGTTTGTGAACACCTTGTGGGGAATAAATTCAAGTTGATAAGAAAAAGCCATGTCTGTTAGTCATGATAGAACTGGCTCAGTGAATGGCAAAAGCAGAAGATCCAATAGTTCTAAATTAATAGGCACTGCTGAATTTTTCAAATATTCAGGAAGTTGTTATAAACTCAGTGGTCAATTGCCCCCAGAGGTAGGAAAAGAAGAATGATCAATCTAATTTGATCATCACGTATTTGTGTTCAGGTTGATAGTACGATAGTTGTTTCCACATACAAAAATGGATTTTTCACCTGATTAGAAATTTTCAAGAATTGATGGACAGAAATCTTTCAGGAATAATAGTAGTAGTCAGTCCTGCAATATAATTTGGAAGCAGATTACATGACTCATGCTTTCACACCCTTATATCTCTGCCTCGAAAGGGAGTATATTTTGCATTCTCAGGCCTCACAAATTTCATAATGAAGTCAAGGAGCTCTACTTCCCACCGCAGTTTTTGAAGTGGTGGATCAGAAACAAAAGGTATTATTTCATTGCTAAGTACAAGCTATAGCAAAAAAAATACTTGTGAGAATAATGAAAGAAAACCCCTTTCATATGTGCTGTGGTTATATTCCAACATAACATTTTTTAAGGGTAATCAATTTGTTCTGGAATTCAAACAACAGTAAACAGAATCTTGTTAATTGCCGAAAAACTAGAAAGCTGAGAAAGCTGAGAGTTGAATATATGAAGCTCATAGCTCTGTTTACTACAGCTTCACTTTGCAGAACATCTGCAACAGTGATATCAGCTGTTATGTTGTTCCTGTAACATTTCTGCCTGTCTCCCCAAATATTTAATGCATTGAATGACCCATCTCTCAAAGAGTCATGATGGGACAACCTAGAATGGGAAGACAAATCATTTGCAGAGCTTCCTGCCAATGAAGGGAACAGCAGATGTTAACTCATCATTCATCTGCTTTGCCTCAGCTGAAAAAAAATACCACAAGATGGTTGGATTCTATGATATTAAAGGTCTTTTACAACCTGAATTATTCTATTATTTTTTTTCCACCTTTAATTCATGATAAAGGAGGATAATGTAAAGGCACACAGAATACAGAGCAATTGCAGAAGGAAAGAGCAAAGTGACAGAGGGATATAAAAAGTTCCTAAAAGAAAGGTGAATGCAACACAATAAATAACAGAGTTTTAGTCATTAAAAAATTACTTTGGGTCTCAAATGAGCAAAGGGCATGCTATACTTTGGGGATCTGCCTTTGCAGCCTTTTGTAACATGTGCTGTTTGCACATCATAATAGCAGCATTAGCACAGGATCAGCAGCATTATCATCGTGCCCATGTGCAGTTTGGCCTAAAGCATTTTGTAGGATTTTCTGGTCATGAAACATCCCTCAAAGTGACAGCACATCTTTCTTGAGATTTCTCTCCCTATGGAAAGCTAAGGTGTCCATATTGCTGATCTCATCTGTTTGTGAAATGCACGGTTTATATAAAAAAAGGAGAAACTTATATGGTAGGGTTTAAAATCAATGGTGAAGTCACATAATTGAAACAAAAGGTTACAAGTAAAACCAATATCACTAGCATCACCTTTGTTAGTTATACAACTGACTTTGGTCACTCAATCTGCTTCCCAAGTACAAAAAAATAATCTAGGATGTTTGGGCTAGCTCCATCAGAAATGCTGAAGAAATGTGCTCTTCAAGGCAATGCTCACAACCTAAGGAAAGCCTGGAAATCCTGTCTGCCTAGATATGAATAGTCTGTAATGGTCTGGGCTTCCTGTAGCTCTAGAGAAACTACTTGGTTTTCTTCTTTCTTTTGGATTTATTTTTTTTGTTCTTCAGTTTTATCTTAAGCTTTCAGAATCTATAATTTCGTTTTCATATATAGAAACCCTGCTACAATTTCCTCTGTTCTAGATACCTTTTTCAGGCTCTTTTTTTGCCTTTTGAAACATCTGATGTGGGTTAATTGCTAAAATTTGTATCATCCTTGGTTTTGAAAGTTGTGGTTGTAAAAATAATATCATTGTTCTCGAAGGGACAGTTCTGGTGTTATTATTCCTCTCCCAGCAATACAAGTGCTCATGTATTAGACACACATTTGCGAGAGCCCTGATGGTTGCTGCTCTGCCACTCTCCCTAGAATCCATTTCACACTCCGTGGACTTCAGTGTCAGTTGCTATTTTATTCATTATGTATTAGGCACATTTATTCCATTACTTCAAAAACTATGGTGAGTTACCAGCTGTCAGTGGAGAGTTGCAGTGATGTGTCTATTAGCAGGTTGTCTTGCTCGGACCTGGCTGTGGGAGCAACTCATTTTTTACAGACCACCACGTGTTCATACTCCAGCTCTTGAACTGTGTTTGCTATGATTGAATTTTTATTAAGTAGACATCATTGCAGTTAAAATAACTATTCAAGTCATTCTTCAGCAAAACTGTGTTAGCAGAATCAACCTCATAACTAATTGGCCACTGGAGATCATTAGTGTTGTATGAAATCATTGCTTGAAAAATAATATTTTCTTTGTATGTTGAAAAGCAGACAGAGCAGATCTAGGTAAGTGCAAATTTTGCCTGGTCTATGACAATACAATAAAATAAATGAAAAGAAGAAGTTCTTAAATTATGAGATAGAACATTATAAATGCATAAAAAAGGAAAACACTAAAGCATGAAAAGACAGATGCAGAAAGAGGAAATGAAAATTAAATTGTATTGATTCCAGCTGGCTGTTATAGCAGCTGCTAGTAGGTGGGAAAAAGTTTCTTATAATAAATCCAAATACATTTTTAAAAATAGAAAAATAGTATTATGTAAAATATCCTCTAAACGTACAGCACTAAGATGAATAAATACAGTTCTAATATTTCAAATGGATTTTATAATTTATTTTTGGCATTTTGATGGTTACACTTCTGATTTTAAATTTCTGTGAACTTTTTTGTTTTGCTGTCTATCATGGCACTATTATTTTTATTGGATTTTGTTTATTTCATTAATAAAGGTCAAATTCTAAGGAAGCATTTCAATTTAAAATGTACCAACAGCAGAATCTATGATAGAAATGATTGATTTGCTGCAACTTATGGAAATTTCTGCTTTCTTGGTATTACAGTGAAGAATATCTTACTTTTGTAGGCATCTGCCAGTCATGTCCCTTAGTACACATGGCTTGACTATATCTTTATAGGGTAAAAAGTAGCTACTCTAAAGAATATATTGCATTGTATGAGAGAAAACTAACATAATTTAGTAATTATATAGCTTTTAATTTTAAGAATAGTTGTTTAGGGAACCTCTCTAAACTGTTGAAGATATCAAAAAAAATCATGGCAATCTCATGGCTTTTAAAGTGTTCCTAAAGTTGTAAATGGTCATAAAACCCTGAAAATGGGAAATGTCCAAAACAGCAGGCATAATGTTGTCCCTCAGTATTTCACAGCATTTTGTTCTCTGACATTTTCTTGTATGTTAACCAAGCTGCAGCAGGGAGATAATGTGCACATATATGTGGTCCTAGAAAGACTTTGAAAAGCAGCTGCTAAGCATCTGCTGGCCTGTCCTTGCACCAAGGACTTAGCAGAGGAGATGAGGACTGCACAGGTGATATCTATACATAAAGCACTTACATAACCTAAAAGCCAAAACTGAGATCTTGAAAACCTCCACCTGCTTCAATGAACTTTTCTTAGGCAACATATGACTAACTTGAAAGCTCATTGCCCTTTTTTTTCTTCTGGTCTTACAGTGTCTAGTCTAGACTCCTCAGCCTACAGGTCAGTCCTGAGCCCAACAAGGAGGCTTCTCTTGCTGAAGCCCTCAAAACCTGGAGGCATGCTTAGATCACTGCCGGTGTTTAGATGCAATATCAGACTTTTTGAAGAAGGGGTATGAGTGTTGTGATGCTTCCTTTCATGCAGTAACATGTGACTAAAGCCCCGCAATTCAGACAAGAGCACTTTCCGTATGAAGAAACTTCTGTATTCTAGGACATTGCAAAACTTGCGTGAGTTTCTTGCTCATTTAGCACCTATCTGCCAAACCACAGCATTCAACTGCTAGAAGTTGTCCTCAGTTACAAGAGACAGTTGGGAGGGTTCTTCTCTTTCATAAACAATTAACTTTTCTTTTTCCCATTTACTTTTTAGCATAATGACAGTAAGATTCGTTCTGCTACTGATAAATGAGCAAGAAAATGTAGGTGGATTTTCTACTAGAGTAGGAGGATTTTTCTAAACGTCTGTGTGAAGTAGTTATAAAGTTGAAAGGTACTTTGAGCTTTTTGTCTTTCCTTTTTTGAAAGAATAGCAGTTAAAATGGTTTTGTGTCTAAGGGAGCATTAATTCTTCAAGACTAATATAAAAATATAAAATATTTACACATATAATAAAAACAATATAAAAATTATTATATGTTGGTTGACAATTATTATGAAGCTGGAAAGGGCTACAGTGTCCTAAGTTGTGGTATCTTGGTGAGACAGAAGAATTGTCACTCCTTAATCAGTAGGACTGTAGTGTTTTGTACCTTCTTTCCAGCAGCGTCTCATAAATTTTGATGAACATATTTCCATCATCGCTGGCTGGTGATGGCTTCTGCCTTTTTCTATATGGTAGGAGCAGAAATAGAGTTTGACTACAGCAAAGATAGGAACAGAATTTCTTGGATTCCAAAATAAGTTTTCATTCCCATCAGAAGCAGTGAATGACAAAAGAATACGGAAGTGAAAATATGCTTCCTCCATGTATCTTTGGGATCTCAAATATCTTTAGCATGTCTTATACAGCAAAATGATTTCCAACCACAGTTGATTTTCTTTCCCATGCCTATTTTGAATGAAGTAGTACTTTTGACGCCTATTTTTGCTGTACTTCAAAGAAGGTGTCAGCATTATCTGGAAGAAAGTAAAGTAATCTGAGAATTCAGAACTTTTGCATGTAGTCCTGTCTCTACCAGTGACTCATTGGGTACTTGAGTGAACAACTGACTTTTTTATGTGACAAATCAAGAAGTCACTGAGTTTATAGGAATAGATTGATCCCTTAGACTCAATTAATCTTTTTCTATTTTTTTTTTTCAAAATTTGAGGGAAAAATTTCTTCAGTGCTGATGGAATTAATCAAAAGTCTATGATTTGTCAAGGACAGTATGTTTATGCTGTAAGAAAAGTGGTTCTCAAAACTTCTGCCTTCACCTCAAAGTAAAACTTTGATGAGAAATCCAGTCTCCCACTGCCTTTTAATCTCACTACAGACAGAGACTTGCTACTACTTCTGAGAGACCACCTGTTTTTGTAACTGAATTGCTGAAAGGTTTTCAGAAACACTGTAAAATTAAGAAAGACTCTCAGAAGCACTGTGTTAAATGTTGCAAAAGGTAATACATTCAGTTTTAAGTCAAAAGATAGAAACCCATGCAAAACATAAAAGCTAAAATGCACAGTGAAGAGTGGCAGATTTGTAGATCTTATGCAGCAATGTATGAAATGGTTTTTAACATCTTTAGATAATGCAATTAAATAAAATTATTTCATCTTTTTGTTTTTTAAAATATGATATTGAAAACCCACAATGAGAGTATGTGAAATTAAGAAGGCATATATTTACAACCACTTGTTAGTCAAAGGCCAGCATTTACCACAACAATAAACAGATTTTGGGTAGCCAGTACAAAATACTTTAAAACAGTCTGATTTCTTTGAAGAGTTCATGATTAGACTTTTAAGAAATCTCTCTTTGAAAGATAGAAATGATCAGGTTTGGAAGAAAAAAAAAATAGAATCTGGGAATATTAGCTGAGTGTTCCCAGGAAGTTGGCTATTAGCAGGAAGAGAATAATTACTGACTCAGTCAAGAATGACAAGACTAATATTGACAGACTGTATTGCATCTTTCACAAATTATCAACAATTTATGCCAATTTTTTTTCTTGATGTTACAAAATATTTCAGATCAGTTTGTGTGAGTTTATGTTTAATTTAATTGCACTAGAAATGCCATTCACTTTTGTGGGCTGTCCAACATATAAAAATTTACTAGCGTGTCCATAAAGGTTTTCCAGTGAAAATTTTTTTGCACTTGGTTACATCTCATGATTGTTTTTTGTCACTGTAACTGGATAAGGGAGAGTTTTAAAGTATCAAGCCAATTCAGGTGAAAGTCAGATGACCAAACTACAAGTTCGAGATTGGTCTTCATGGTACTGTGGTGACATCACAAAAAAGTTTCTGTTCGTGAAGTCAGAAAATTCAATATTCTTGAAGGGCTCCCAGTGTGCCTGGCAAATCACAGATGAAGGCATCCTTTGTGCTTTGTTCTCTAATCATAACCATCCACTTGTGAATTCCTAGTTCTCTTCTTGCTGCTATTAGTACCAAGCTATGCTGAAGGTCAACAGGCAGCGACAAGAAAACATGAGAATTGATTTTATTAAATGTTACAGTTGCAAGATATGCCTCATAGTCCTCTCAAAAACTCTGATGTGGGACCAGCTACAGTGATAAAAATCTATCTCAAGTATATTGTATGATTATCTTTCATTCTCTATAGACTTTGCTGAGAAGAGCTTATTCTTTGCCCTTGCTTCAAATTGCAGTTCTCAGTCAAGCAGAGATTTCTTTGTTGAATATTGTTCATGTGATGCTTCTCATAGTGTGTGTTTACATTTTTTTATGTCAGAATTCTGATTCTCTTTGAGCTTATGCGTTATAATTTTCATATGACCTTCAAAGAGGACAGAGCTGAGGCAGCATCTACAGCAATGTTGTTGAAATCTTGCTGAATAAAGATTGTTGTCAAACAATTTTCCTTCGCAAAACCTGATAATAAAACTTAGACTTACAGTACATTAATCACCAGAAACATTTATATTCAGTGTGTTTTCTGTGCATATATTGTTATAAATATGTTAAAATATAGCTGATGGCTAAAATGCTGAAAGTACTCCTTTTATTTTTTTTCTTTCCCAAGTAGAGTAACTTTTTATATGTATAAAGTCTTATGAAAAGTAAAGGGGGCTTGAATATTAGAGAAAGAACACATCTTTTACAATATATTTTATCTTATCACAGATTGTAAAAAACATAGATAGTTCCCAATTCCAGATAACTTGAGTTCCATATGTATTACTAGAACTTTTGAAAAGGTATTTGTGATAAGGCATGGTATTCTTAATCTTAAAGGAGTAGGGTTTTGTTGCAAGGTAGTAAAATGTGATACAAATTAATAATTTTTTTTTATGTTGCAGGTTTTTTCTTTGAAGTAGAAGTGCTTAAAGGAGATAATGTCTGTTGTCTTCTTTATATATTTCAGACACATAATATTTGGATATATAAGTGTCTAATGTATATTTGGCATTATAGTTGCATGCCAATCATAAAAAGATCTTTTATGGTATGAATGTATAAAGATCAATTATTAAAAATGAAAACTCATTTTATTATCCACATATGCTGTTGTTATCCACTAGCTGCTGTTGAAAAAAGTTTGCAGTTGAATTATTTCTTTTCTGTATATAATGCAAGAATTTCAGTAGTGGACAATTGAAGTAGAAAAAAAGAATAACAAAATTTATTCAACTGGTGTTTTATCAGTATTTTAGGCTGACAGAAGTAAAGGTGATACTGGTTGAGATGCTCATTATAGATTTTGAATGTATTATAAATATATTCTACATCTCTTTGCTTTTCTTATTGGTTTAGTTGTAAAGAAATGGTTATCTCCTTTGAATAATGTGTTTAAAGATGTTGGTATTAGCGTGGAAAAATGGCTTTTAGTTTAAAAATTGATATCTTATATTCTAAATTAAACTTTCTTCCAAAGTATTCCCTCTTATGGTGAAAGATAAGCACGTGGCAGCACAAAGGAGCACATGGCGGCACAGACCCTGGGGGGAGGAGGTGTCATGCAGCAGAGCCCTACGGAGAGGAGCCTGCCAGAAGCTGACAGACAGATGGATGAACAGTGCATGATCACCCCATAGAAGGACATTTAGAAGGTGCATTGCTGACGTGGCAGCATGGGATGGGTTGTGTGGTGAGAGTTACCATGAAGGGAAGTGCTGTGTCTTGGGGAAGTGTATAAAACCAGCTTGTTCCTTTGAATAAATGATTCAGATCGGAGATTCAGATTGGTGATCCAGGAACCAGAACCAGACTCAGATTCAGTCTGAATTTCAGTCACCGACACCCTCTTAAGAAAATGGAATTACTGAGAAAATAAACGAGTCATGACAACAGACATGCGTATGTATCCTGAACTTTTCTTCATGACCAGATAACTGGTAACGAAGAATTTGAAACAGAGAAAGGATGAATCACAATTTTAGAATTACTTCAAATGGATTGAAATACCCATCAGTAGGAATAGCAAAGCTCATTAAAATTAAGAAATATTGAATGACTGCAATTTGCTGTACATTTTCCACATCAGTTTGCTCCCATTAGGACTTCATTGAATATTGTTGAAGAAATGATTGGTTTCCCTATCAAACCAACCAAAAGTTTGTTATTGATTTAGATGAATATTGGATTGTGTTGGATTTTGTGTTTGTATTTCCATGGCTTTCAGAAGACAGATAAAAAACCCCAATCTGTCCTTAGCCTTTCCAATTTAGGTATGGTCTGGATTTTAGAGTGTGGTTCAGAAGTGTTTCTATTCAACTCAGTAGCCACTGGGATCCTGTTGTTTGCTGTCATTATCTATTTGACTTTTTTGTTTGCCAGCTGAGACAAAACAACATTTTAAAAGAAAAAGATACTTCATACAATCAATTTCTTTTCAGTCAGCTTCACTGAAGAATATTTCCTTCTGCTCTTTTCTTTTGATTACCTTTAATAATAGAATGTTAAATAATCATTTATTAAGTTACATCAGTCTTAGAAATATTCATCAAACCACGCAAACCATAAAAGAGTCCAAATATTTTCAAGCCTATTGGCAATTATGGTAAATATTTGGGTATTAGAGAAAAAAGTCATTGTGATATTTTTTCTTCATACTGACCATGTAAGCTTCCAGTTTTTGAAACAAAAGATTACATCATTTTTTCACTGTTTATAAAATTATTCTATGGATGATTTGTATAGCATTGAACACAACTTTTATATGGTCCGAACTAATATAAACATATCTTGAAGCAAAGAGTATTTTCATAGCACATTACATAATAGACTAGGTGTGAAATTAGTTTTATGGTGAACGGAGACCCTGAAGGTTGTTAGCCTTTTATTATGTACGGCTTCTTTTCTATAGCTACATTAATTTTTTTCAGAGATAATAAAGTATGCTTCATTGAATTAATTAATCTTATAGTATATAGACAGATATCTCCTCATCTATTTTCACACTATTATATTAATAACCAGATATAAATTTGCATCATCTACCTTGTTAAAAAATATTAATATGTCAAGAAGAAGAAGAAAATATGGTTTTGGTGAAGTTTGACATTTGTGTCAGTTCTACCATTAGAGTTTCTCAATATCACTCTGGTATATCATTTTAGTTATACTGAAAAATTAGGGATCAGAAAGAATTTTTAAGTCTTTTTCTCTTGTTACAGAGTTTTTCTGATGCGGTAATGGGACCTCACCAGTGCTGTTGCAAAGCTTTTGGATGTAACCCCCCAAGATTCTCAGTCCCAAGAGAAATGCTTTTGCTGTGTCATTCTGTAAAGCTGAGTTCCAGTTGGAGACACACATAAGAAGCTTCCTGTGTACAGTTTTAAGTGTTTAATCTGGGCATTCGTGTATAAGGTAGTTTCAGAGAAAATGATTTAATCTGAATATTCTGATTATATTACATAAAAACTTGGAAAAGCTCAAAACTAGCAGAACATTTCTCTCACAGACCAAATCTGCTAATCAATGAGATTCCTTTTTTTTCTGCAAAGTGTCTATTTGCTAGGACAGAACAATTTCCTGTAAATACATTCATTATGATCTAAGATTTTTTGCTGTAGCAGTATAGGCCTGTAACAAATCTAATAGTTCAGTAATTGGAAATGAATCTGTTGTGTAGGAGACAAAAGGGTTGTTCTTTTCTTCTCTACCTGATTCACATCCTGGTATTAAACCATAGCTTATTCTGACATCTGTCACTTCTTTGTGCACTTCTCCCACTTCTGATGTTACTCCAGAAGAACTGCTGCCTGGCCACGAGTTAAAGCCTGTAAAGGCATGGAATCAGATATGTGTGTGTGTATGTGCTGTGTGACCACAGCATCAGCTGTGCTGAGAACAGGACACCCAGAGAATGAGGTGGGCTGGCAAGGTAGTGATGCTGCAGTTGGCATAGGAGCTGAAATCCAGGCTTGCCAAGCTTGTCCTTTCAGTCTTAGTAATTTTAAGCATCTCACCACTCTGTGATTGCACTTGAAGTGGTTTGATACTGTTGTAATGGGAACACTTAAAACTTCAAATTCACCAGTAGATAATAATTTCTCATTGATTTCTAGTACGTTTGAGCTCCTTGACCTAGATTTATATCCAATTTCCAAGAGATGTCAATGCAAGTTGCTTCTGAAAAGTACGCAGAGAGTATGCACTCAGCATTTTAGAATTTTTCAGTATGGATTGGTAGATAAGCATTAACTTTTCCTTAGCAGTTGCAAAATAGGTCACAGATAATACTATAAACCATAATCATTTCTACTTAGGCCATGTAATTTCCTATTAAGGTGTTGGCTGACTGGTTTCATGACATGTCTAATCTTTAATTGAAATATTTATTGTTAATTTGGGAGCCTCTCTTGCTAAAATTTGTTTCATATTTCATATTCTTTCTGTAATTTCCACATACTGACATAAATCTGATTACAGGAAGGTCTTGCAGAAAGTCCTCTGGGGAAGACTGAAACAGTCAAAAGCAACACACTTCTCTACCTAAAGAAAAATTGCAAAAGGCAGGACTGCCCGGAAAGCAAGAGTAGTTTCAACTTGTACTCAGTCAGTGCATACTTTTTGACAGTCTTTGCCTCAAGGGCTACTGCTGATGCTCCAGTGAAAATTAAATCTGACCCTGACCAGTGGAACTCCTAGGAAAGAAGAGACAGATTTGTCTTTTCTGTCTTGAGAGCGATTTGGAGTTGAGTCGCATTTGCACTTCTCTCTACAAATTAAATGAAATACACCCCATGGTTGTAAACATCAGTCAGAGACCAAATGTTATAATTTACAGCGTAAACATCTTCATGAAGGACCTTTGACTATTATAGCAAAACTGTACAAAAGCTTCAGAGAAAACCACCAAAACCCTGAATGAGGCCCTGGAGTGCTCGCTGATGAAGATAAGAATGCATTCACAGAGGGATCAAGCTTAGTACCTTCGGGGTGGAGACCACAGCCCCAGGGCTATCAGCTGCCAGGCTCTCACAGACCCTCACACCAAAGGGTGGGAGGAGGAGAGATTTTGGGTGTGTGGTAAAAAAGCCTACAGTGAGAGGCCGTGGACGCCCAGCCCCCGCTGTGCAGGCCAGCTCAGCTGTGGGCCCCTTCACCCCAAGAAAAGCCATATCCATGTGAAGGACAGAGGGATGTCATGGCCCATCCAAGGCCCTCCCCAAAGGGGTCCCCAGACCCTGCACCAGAGCACCGCACATGCCACAACAGATCCACAGTGTTGCAAGGGACCGTGTCAAACTTGCCCTCCCCAGGGGAGGCACCTGGGCGTTCCCACCTGGCCCACACGTATATTAATCCATTGGATTCTATACTTTCTGGCATGCGGGGGGCAGGGGACCCTCACCACCAAGAAGACCAGACGTAGGGGAGCAACGAGACATCGTTGGGACCCTCGGAAGGGTGATGTGTTTCTTCCTAACCCCTGTCACCTCTCCCTGTCTCCACCACCCCCATCCCCCACGAACACTTCTTTTCTTCTCTCTCTCTCCTCTTTCTCTTTCTCTTTCTCTTTCTCTTTCTCTTTCTCTTTCTCTTTCTCTTTCTCTTTCTCTTTCTCTTTCTCTTTCTCTTTCTCTTTCTCTTTCTCTTTCTCTTTCTCTTTCTCTTTCTCTTTCTCTTTCTCTTTCTCTTTCTCTTTCTCTTTCTCTTTCTCTTTCTCTTTCTCTTTCTCTTTCTCTTTCTCTTTCTCTTTCTCTTTCTCTTTCTCTTTCTCTTTCTCTTTCTCTTTCTCTTTCTCTTTCTCTTTCTCTTTCTCTTTCTCTTTCTCTTTCTCTTTCTCTTTCTCTTTCTCTTTCTCTTTCTCTTTCTCTTTCTCTTTCTCTTTCTCTTTCTCTTTCTCTTTCTCTTTCTCTTTCTCTTTCTCTTTCTCTTTCTCTTTCTCTTTCTCTTTCTCTTTCTCTTTCTCTTTCTCTTTCTCTTTCTCTTTCTCTTTCTCTTTCTCTTTCTCTTTCTCTTTCTCTTTCTCTTTCTCTTTCTCTTTCTCTTTCTCTTTCTCTTTCTCTTTCTCTTTCTCTTTCTCTTTCTCTTTCTCTTTCTCTTTCTCTTTCTCTTTCTCTTTCTCTTTCTCTTTCTCTTTCTCTTTCTCTTTCTCTTTCTCTTTCTCTTTCTCTTTCTCTTTCTCTTTCTCTTTCTCTTTCTTTCTTTCTTTCTTTCTCTCTCTCTTTCTCTTTCTCTTTTCTCTCTTTCTCGATTTCTTTTCTCTTTGCCTCTTTTACTATTAAATAAAATATACCAAGTTTTTTTTCGGCACCAACATCTAACCTCATTTGGTTTTAATCATGTTTTTTGGGTATATTTCAAACCTTTCTGGGTTCAATCCGTTTTGTTCAGAGAGGCTTAGTTTCCTTTGCTCTTCTGTTTAGACCAGTTTGTCTCAATGCCTCAATTCAAATACGTAAATATTATCTTAATTAAATTTGCCTTTTATAAAGGGACTTTCATGATGACTAAGGCAGCCCAATAAACTCTGAGATACATGTAAGTGTGATATTCCATATTAGTCTTTCATATGTTTTTTTTACAAGAGATGTTTTACCATTCTACAGGAGGTGGGGGCTAGGAGTAGAACAAAAAAAAAAACCCCACAAGAAAAACCTAACTTTTTTAGTTTTTTTAAAGAATTTTTTATTTCTTTTCTCTCTGTAGGAGCATTTGTAAGCTGCATAGACATTAAAAAAAAAACAAACAAAAAAACCCAAAAAAACCCCCAACAAATCCCAGGACTAAGTACCTACTTCTAAATAAGTAAATAGAAGTTATCTTCACAGAAAAAAAGTGGCAAAAAATCTGTTTTGAGTAGCGCATTTGAAGTAACCATTTTATATATTATATAAGGAGATATGTTCACATTAAAAAGGTCTGATGACATGGGGAGAAGGTGTAGGGGAAATTATTTTCATCCACAGTATACCTGTAGGAACTGAAGATGCCTTTTGAAGGCTTAAAATCTCTAGTTAAAAACTTAAGAGGAAAAAAAAAAGATAAACATTGCATTACAAGCTTTAATCAGAGAAGAAGTAAAACGAAAGGTCTGCAGGGACATGCAAGTTATTTATGAAATATCTTTCAGGAGAAAATTTGTTTGTACAGATAAGAGTAATTAATTTAGTAAGTAGCCCAGGAGATTTGGTAAGTGTATAACAAAACATCTTGTAACATTGATCCCTCTGAGCAGCTGCACAACTGTGGTGGAGTTTGCAGGTTGTGTTCCAGAGATGGTGCAGGCTAGGAAGAGAAATCAATGTGCTCACTTTAAAGGAAGTGGAGAACCATTCTGTGTTCTCTGATGGTTCAGAATGGAGCTGCCAGTGATCCAGTGCAGCCTAACTAAATCAGCACTGCTTGCATAGAAAAGAAGAACTCTGCAGGGCATGTGCAAGCTTTTCTGACTATAATTCTGAAGACAATGACATGCCATGATTTCTCTGGTGCAGCTTTCTATTGACACATATTTTCTGCAGTCTTATTGTTTCAGGACATAACATTGTTCTTCCTGTTTCCATCTCCACAAGAGTATTTGGAGACTCATGCAGTGTAGTCTCTTTTAGCAGCTGAATAAGCTAACTGCTAATAAGGAAACCTTACTGAGAACCTGTTTCTAATACGAAAATCTGATTCTCTGGTTTTATATTACAACGTTGGTACATACACATTTTAAAGGTAAGACTGATGTCTTTGTGTCTTGAAAAGAGTAGTGATTGAAAAGAAAGACCTATGAGGAATAAAGACCTAATCAGTTCACTTAAGGAAGAGATAATAAATTTTATTTTAAATAACAGGAGGGCAGCTAAACCAAACAAGTGATTACAGAATTTAAAGTGTCATAGCACAAAACTAAAGAAGTAAAAATCAGGTAAAAGAGCATTCATAGTTATCAGGAGAAAATTAAACTAGAAATATTTATCCATAGTTAAATTCTCTAAAAATATTTAGTCGAAATAAATCTTCTTAGATACTTTATAGTTTCTCGTTTTAAAATTCTTGTATGCTTAGAAAAGATAGAAGAAAGAATTTCCTTCCTTTGGCAATGTTGGAATTTCCTTTGCATAGATGTCCCTATCCATGTATATGTGACCATGTTATGCAACCATTTCTTGATACATACAAGTTCATGCTGAGGATGGAAATCCTGTATTTTTTTTATTGTGGTAGAAACTTTGCATGTACAGAAAGATATTGTTTGCAAAAATATGTAGCTTAGACTACCAATTTTATCCCAAGTAAGTCTCCTCTAAGTTCTCTTACCATTAACACATTGCACAAGCAGTACTCTAGTCTCAGCTAGACTAAGTGCTTAAAGAGTATAAATTGTGATGCATCAATATAAAATAAACGATGGCTATTATGGGTTGATAAAACTGGAGGAAATTATATTTCTACAGTTACTACAAAGTTCTTCACCCTCTGCTTATTTTTAAACTATTTTTTCTCAAACTGATCTCGAATTACAGCCCCCAAATGGTTCATGTATGTGCTAAGACTGTTGGCCATATCTCTGTAATCAGTGGCACATTTTCCACTTCAGTGTAAGCTCTATCAGCCTGTCAGAGGAAAGACTTCTCTCTCCATGCAAAGATAAAGTAAGTATGCACCTGTTAACACCTTACTTCAGAAAGACTGGAACTACAAAAAATAGCAACAGTACATGCAGAGAGTAGCAGTAATAAAAAGGGTAATGAGTGTATTCATAATCAGTTTTATTTAGTAATTTGTGATATGAATATTACGTATATTGAATTATATAAAATTGTCTTTGATTTTAGATGGAAACTTCCTAAAGCAGCAACAGGAGGCATTTGATGAGATTCTGTTTCTGTTCCTGAGTTTGCCGCTGGCTACAGCATGATTTTAAAATGTAAGATGTGGATTTATGAACTTCCACTATAAAGAAAAAAACATATTTTACACATTTTCAGAAAATACATTATTCTCTAAAGTATTTTTTGAGTTAGATACCCACATACTGTGTTCATTTCTTTGAACTCAGCCATTGCAGTGAGTTTAAAACTAGATTATAAATCATTAACTTTCACATCAAGCAGCTTAGGATTTCTGAGCATTGGGAAGATTCTTACTTGCCTAAGGATGTCATCATTTAAGACAACTCTTAGAAGGCAGAGAACCATACCATGGGGAAGAGATTCATAAAAACTTAACTCACAAGTCCAGGCATCACTGCAGAATTCAGCTTTTAACCATTTACTGAAAAAGATATGGATACTTGAAGCTGTTGACCTAAATGATAGAAATTTTCTGTGCATGATTTATTGCACTTTAGCTTTTTTAATGTTCTTTTTACAGCAAATATGGTTCCTTGGCCGGAAAAAGGCCAGGGATAGGGGAGGAAAAAGAGCACCCGATCCTCTAATTACGCTTTTGTTAATTAGACTGATGACTTAATTTTCCTTAGGAGAATGTTCATTGCATTTAACTTTGAATATGTGTTATTCAATTAAAATGTGCTGCACTTCTTAGGGGAAGAACATTTAATAAATGCAAAATCTAATAATATTTATGTTTCTGTGTGTTATGAATCAGCAAAACCTCAGGAAGAATGCTATCTCTAACAGAACTGGTAAAGCTAATGAGAAATGAAATAGCTGTAATTAATACATTGTAATTAATTCTGTCCAACTCCTTTTCATTCTGAGATTACAAATTTGAGTGAAAATTTTGGACACTTCTTTTTCTTTGTTTGCATAGTAAGCAGAAAAACACACCTTACAAAGAACTTTGTAGGACTCCTTGAAAACCAGCCCAAAAGAATGTGAGGCTGATAGAAAACCCTGGCAATTTAATGCAAACTGTAGGCACTGTGTACTGAGCTGTGGAGTTCTACAGCTCAGCCTTTTCAGATGTTCACTGTGATCATCCCATAAATTAAGGATTGATTGATCTGAACAACGTGGGGCTACGCAACCGATTAGTAAGTGAATATTGTGCTTGTGCCCTCTCTACTTGACAAACTAAAAAGCCTAGTTCAGTAATTAAAGCAAAGTATCACTCTCAGCATCGCTGTTACTGGTTTAACCAAGCACTTACTTACCACTTTTGTTAGACTCCATACGTGCTCCTATTGTGAAAAAACACAAGTTTGCTTTCTGGCCTCTTTTCTTCCTTTGGTGTCATTTGGGTGCAAAAAGGTTATTCAGATCAAAACTCTTTTTGTTCTTTGTGCATGAAGCTGTTGGAATCTAAACTAGTAACTTCTAATAACGTCCAAGAACACATACTGTGAGATAGTTGAAACCAGTCATGGGAGACTAAAGTTTTCAATAAAAATGCAGCACAGAATCCTCAATAGCACATCAGGAATAAGGGATAGCAGAGAGAACTACATTCTATAGTAGAGGAAATAATAATGATTAAGGTGACTGTTCTGCTAATAAATAATAAATCAACAAGAGGGTTCACTGATAATAATACTATTAAGGAGCAGAAAAGAGACTCTCTCTGCAAAGTAAGGATTTTACGCAACGTGAACAGTTTAGCACAACTGAAGATTTTTGCTCTAGTTGATCAAAGAGAATTTTATGATCAAAGGTGCTTTTTAGAGATGTAAAGGAACAGTGAGAAAATAACCTTTATTGAGTGAGCATAAACTCAGTATGTAATTCATGACCTCTAACAGCATAAAATCCTATATCATGGACAAAAAAACATCAGTCTGTATCTACCTTGGCACATACTAAGTTGGAAAAAAGCTCTTTTATTCTTATGTAGGAAAAGGAACGGGACAGCCTTGGAAGAGATGTATAAGGAAATACCTTTAACATGACTAACAGAATGTGCAGGAAAGAAGAAAAGAGGAGGCTTGGGCTTTGTTTTGTTCTGTTTTCTTCTTCCATATTTGAGGATCCTTCACAACTGGAAGGAGGATGAGTCTGTATAAGATGATCTGGTAGGACGTCAGCTTTCCATTATCATAGGTTAATAAGAACAAACAGAACAAACAGCGCTGTTGGGATTGTAGAGAAATCACCAAATAAATCAAAATTACCTGGCTTCTCACTCATGATGGTTCAAAGCTTGGCTGAGGATTCTTGGGTCAGCACTCTGTAAAGAAGTTCACTCTTCAACACCTGTGATACAAGAAACCTCAAAATTACTGAAATGATCTCAAACAGTACGATTTAGGATTTCATTTACACTTTTTCTAAAACAAATCACTATTGATCAAGCAAAATAAATCTCAGATACTTTGCTGGTAAAATGCACGTAAAAAGAAGTCGTGGCCCAACAAGGATTTCTTTTGAAAGAAATGAGAATGTGACCATTGTGGTTACATCAGCTAGTGCTGATAGCGAGGTACAGGTTACATTTATTTGTCATCAGATATAATTCTGTACAGACAAGACTAGATTTAAACCTGCTGTACATATTAAAAGAAGCTGTGTTCGCCCATAAATTGGTGCACCTAATAATGCATTGCTGAATTCCTCAGTTCCTGTCTGGCCTTTGTTCCTTTTGCTATTGTCAGTGGGGTCCAACCCTGCTGTTTTCTGTTCTTGTATACATTCTACTTCTGGAAAGAACTCCTCACACCCGGGCTCTTGGCAGGTGGCAGGTGTTTGACTAGGCAAAGAGAGACACACTTATTCCTCCTGCAGCCCTTATTCTACCCCAGTAACAGAACTAAATTAAGAAACAAACCTTCCTCCTGCTGAAGCCACTTATTTGGCATTCATCACATGGCCAATACTATTCCATCATTGTTTTCTCAGGTGTCTTCATATAATTTGTTTTTATTAATGAGGTTTTGATGACATAGCTCCAAGTCAGAGCTAGTACGAATAACAAAAGTTATTTTCTCAGCATACATGCAGGCAGAACCTCTAACTATTCACATCCTTGTACAGATTTAACTAACTTACTCTTACAACCCTAGTCTGTGAAACATCATCTTACTGTGAGAAACATTTCTTTGTTAATTTTCCACGAATAAATTTTGAGAAGAGTTGATCCTGTTAGAAAAATTCGAAGTAAGAACTTACGAATTTTGAGTGGCTGCTGACAAAAAAGTATATAAAATATAATATTTTATTTTCAAGGATATTGTAATAATTAGTTGAATATAATGTTCAAGATCATAGGCTGTCTTGAGAGAAGGATTTTAGGGATTTCAGTGTTTTAATGATTTAATATCTTACCAGCTAAAAGGTCAACATCACAAATTATCTAACAAAGAAACAATGTACATTCTGATTGGTGGAAGGTCATTAGGTGTCAAAAATGTAATTGCAAAGGGGGGTTTGGATCATGGAAAGAAAAGCATTCTTCTACTAATTAGCAGTGTGTGGAAACACATAGCACTGGACAAGTGATCCGAGGGAAGAGAACAGGTGAAAGACTTGAGTCATACACAATGCCTGGCTGAGAAGTCTGACACCTCAGATCTCACCTGTTTTCATGTAGATAAAAAGTGTATATATTAAAAAACCTGAAATGAGAATTCAATATTTTTCTTTGTGAAAAGGTGTTCTCTTTTCTCTTGGTCTTTGTTTTGTTATCTGTGGTATAAAAGTCTTTAGTAGTCCATTAAAAAAGCAACAGTTTGCTAACGAAATAGACAGTAGTTACTCTATGTTAAAAATAATGTTACTCCAAAGCAGTTATTCTGAAATGTCTTAAAGTCATCTCTATATTATAAAAGAATGGGAAAATAAAAATGAAGTACAATAACTTGCAGTTAAAGTAAAATTGCCTGAAGATATAAACAGAGTCAATTTCCATGTTTTTGCTCCTCAGTTTATTTTCTCATTTCATATACTGGATAAAATAAGTGAATAAATAAGCCTGGAAGAAGGAACCATAACTCAGAACTCTCTGGCTCCACGTTAGGGCTCTAATCACCCTCCTACGGAGTCATGCCCATTGTTCTGCTTCCTCTCTTTCCAGCCCAATCATTTTTCAAATCTTTGTTCCATTTTGGCACAACTTCAGCAAGAGGGTGAAGACTGCTTCTATACTTTTGTGGGGACCTTCTTTCCTTCTCTGTAAAATGCCATGAGCCTGGTAAGTGGAGCTCATAGCTCAATGCTGAGAGGGAAGACCGAGGCATTTGATCTTCCTGGACTTCTAACAATTGAAATATCTTGTTGTCTAACCATTAACATCCTGTACAAATCCCCCTGTACTGTGGGATTCATTGCAAAACAAAGCAGCTGGAGTTCCAGCTGGATTTTGTGAGGAACCTCTTCCAGTTTGTGTGTCCAGAGTGTTCTGGATGTAGCCTACTGTACCAGGAAAGAGAATCTCTTTTCCAGATCTCAGTCTGAGGAACCCAGGCATTTTATGTGTTCTTCAGGCCATTTTAGTTCAACAGTGAGGTTTTAAAACATTGGATAGGGGTCATTAAAGTTACGTGACTAGCTCGTTAAGCTTTGATTCCTTCTGTGTCCATCTAGGCCTGAGTTATCCTAATCAGGAACAGTCTACAACTTATATGTGATGCTGAATGCAAGTCCTGTTCTGGGTCCTAGCTGTATCTTTTTTTTTGCTTAAAGCACATTCAAACAACAGGCTCAGTACCAAGTCATCAGTGTACTTTCAAGGGCGCTGTTATAGTTGAATGAAGAGCAAGGAGAAACTCTTCACACTGCCAGTCGAAGTCTCACCTGAAAGCACCTGCTCCCAAATGAATCTGGCACCTCCCTGTGTGAAAAGTCTTTCCCTGTTGCCCTCTTTGACTCTCAGTGGAGTAGTACTGAAAAGTCCTCAAAAGGGTCTTAGGTGAGACAAGGCAAATGTCAGATTCTGCTTGGAGGCATTGGTCCTAATTTTCACTTCGCAGCCCACGCCAATACTTCATTATATAAGTACCTCAAATCTGTTCAAATTCCAAGTGAAATAGGTTAGCTTAAGATCAAGCTCCAAAACAAGTAGGAAATACATTTGACAGCTGGCATGAATCACAGTGATGATGAGGCAATTTAGAGCTCTGTGTCCCACAAGCTTCGTCACAGACCTTAAAGACCTGAACTCTAATCTGCATGACTCCACTAAATGAATGTCTAATCTCTGGCAACATTACTGAGAAAGGAAAATGTGAGCAGTTTGAAGACTGACATGGAACAACCATGCACATCAGGAGTATGCACTAAGGACCTCCATTGCAAAATGCATTTGTTCAATGTCCTTCTGCCCTAAACATGTTAACAGGATGTCCATCTCTGTTGATTGTCAGTTTTTATTTAATATTTTGATTTTGTAATCTCCAGAACACTGTGTGTAAATTCGTGGTTTTCATCATGTGCTGGAATAAGTTAGTAAGTTTGCAAGGCTTACCAAGGAACCCTATGGAGCAAGATTTTTTTCTACTTTTGCTATTTATATTGTAGTTTTTAGGAGGACACAAAAGACCTGACTTCACTACTGTCACAGTTCTGGCCAGGACAGGGTTAATGCTCCTCTTTATCCCACCACAGAGGGGGTGAGGGGGAAGTAGGCAGAGCAAGCAGCACACAGTCTGGGGTGTTTAAGTGGGAACACTAAATTGGGGAATACCATTCCTAAAATACAACAATTACTGAATTTGAATCTACTGAAGAAATGACCTGGAACTGTTCTTGAAAAAGCTTGGTAAGTGCACATGAAAATGCAATAGTTTTATGATCAGAGGCAAAAGAATGCCTGCAAATTGATCAGTCATAAGGATCTCTAACGGAAGCTGGGAGAGAAAAGGTCGGCTAAGAAATCTAACAAAAAAGAAACTTGTGATTTTGTTCTCTCTCCTATTTCCACAGTTTTTATTCTCTCCCACTCAGTTTCATCTTAAAGGTGTAAATTATATAAGTTTGTAGTAGATCTGGGTTTGCTTATATTTATACTGAAATTTATCTCAGTGTACCAACTCCTTGCATTCTCAATGTAAATGTGTTTACAAAACCACCTATCAAGATGAATATTTGTATATATCCAAAACTTCTGAAGATTTACAGTCTGAGATTCATTATCTTTGCTCCAGAAGAACAAAATATGAAGAACTTACAAGAATATGATTCTAAATGGAAGCGATGGCTTTAATTAAACTTAAGGATGAGAAAGAAGGCTGAAGGTTTTAAACAAATTTGAACTTATTACTAAAATGCCTACTTGAATATATTACTGAAATATCTATTCGAACCATCAGTTTGTTCTCAGAGATATTTTCATACCGTATTTGATAATAAAAGACTTGGAATAGCAACAGCAATAAAAAAGCTGTGTAGGAAAAACAATATAAAAAGAACCAAAAAGCACTGGCCAATATGGTAGCTCAGAAGAGAAAGCCTGCCTGCTTAAAGTTAAAAATATGCAACTGTGACAGTGTTGGGAAGAACACATTTCCATTCAGCTCAAGGCTCAATATTAACATGCAAAGAAGCTGAGCATGCCTTTTCAAAGCATAAGGATTTATGAAGTAGATGAAAGTGACTCCAGATCAGTTGGTTAGAGCAGGGTGTTAATAATGCCAAGGTCACAGGTCCAATCCCTCTATGGGCCATTCACCAAAGGTTTGGACTCAATGATCCTTGTGGGTCCTTTCTAACTCAGAATATTCTGTGATTCTGTGACTCACAAGGGGTCAAATCATGCAAATGCTTCAGCTCAATAAAATTATAGGGGAAGTGAAATTACTCAAGGCAGTATTAGAGGACTGAGCCTACAAAGTGCGTAGGCAAAGGACAGATGGGAATCCAGGGGCTGTGGAAATTTACCTCCCTCCTGCCCCAAAATGACTATAATTTCCTTTTGACTGTGAGAAAGCAAGACAAAAATCGACCACTGGGTTAAGCATCAGCAGAGGCTGGTTATTGACCAGTTAATTATTCTATAGCTTTGAACTGCGCGCCACTTCTGTGTTGATACTACTCATTTTAATAGCACAGATAAGGTTGATGATTTATTTGTAAGATTTCTTCTATAAAATTGTGACTTTTCACTCCTAGGTGAGGGATTTCAGATGAGAGAAAAACTGTTATTTGGTCAGACACAAATGTTCTTACCAGTGTGTTTCCCCCTCCCTGCTCCCCCCCTTTTTTTTCTTCCTTTAAGGAAGAGTAGGTGTTAAGAAATTAATTGGAAATTAAGACATTGATTTTCAAAAATGTAGAAGCATTGACTTTTTAGCTGAGGATGCTGGTTCACTTGCCTCTGAAATACCTTTCTGTAGGAGCCTGCATCATAGACACAGGAGGGATTTCTCGGGTTATCACAGATTTATAGGTCAGACTTTGTAGATTCACAACATCAGTTAAAAATGTTTAATTCTAGTTCCCATAATCTTCTAAAATCTCCTTGTTTATGGATACTTTGTGGATAGAAGGGGGTACAAGTGCTCAAAATACCATGTTTTTCTGACCTCAAAACATTTAATTGAGATTATTCCTATTAATGTAGGTGGAAAACACCTGAGGTAGACACATGTTAGCTCTGGCATAATGTTTTTTGGCACACCTTGACAGAGATTGAGACTTCAGTTCTTGCTGTGATGCTACACTGCCTCCATGTGCATATGCTATATGTCTCGTGCTGATGCTATAGATTGCGGGGGAAGAGACAAAGTCTCTGTGCCAACCTCATTATTCAATCTAGCAAAACCCTTCCAGCAGTGTTACCACTTTATGATGGACGTTTCAAAACTTTCTCAGCTGAGGGAAATGCAATTTTTGTAAATAATAAAATAAACTCAAACTTTATGAAAAAAAATCTCACAGAACTGACCTTTAAATGTTCTAAACACCAGCAGTTCTATGGCATTACAATTTATTTAACCTTTGAGAGAGTGTTCATTTAAGTCACTCCAGCTATAATGCTTTTTAACTGTAAGAAAAGGAATTATGTCACAAAAGGTGGTTTTGTTCTTACTGGATAACAAACGTCACTGCATTTTATATTTTTAGTATTCATTTGCAGGACAAGTCATTTGGCGTGCATGTCTCAAAGTCTCTGATTTTTATTTAAAATACTGTTTTCAAGACTACATAAAAATATTTGCTATGCATTTTTCCTCCTTCATAGCATTGCCCTCTAAGATTTCTATCTAATGAGTCAGTGCTTAATGAGACCAAGTGACTCTGCTATCAGCTCAGGGCTTATTTTATCTCTTTAATATAAGATTAACCATAAATTTCAGTTGTAACAGTGTTGCATATCAGAATATTAAAGTAATAAATACTAATAAGAATAGAGGACCTTTGAGTCAATCTGCTGCATCCTTTTTCTTCCTGAAAAGGGTCTATGCTAATCTCCATTTCAAGACCAGTGTTTAAAAGGTCCTATTTCATGCACAGAATTGAACTATTCTTTTGTTGTGTCTGAGACAGGTTCCTCCTGAAAAGCCAAGTGGTATTTATTTGCTAGAAAGAGAGCTTTTGGCCTGATAAACAACTGGGAAAGAGGGGACAATGGTGCTCTTTTGCTGTGAATGTATCGTCCTTTTCTTCCGAACAGTAACACCTGCACTTCAGTTTTGAGCGTATCATCCTTCTGGATACTTAGAAAAAATACAGTGCTATTCCACTTATTGTTCAGGCTTTAAAATGGACAAAAAAAAAAAGTAACCATTTTCATGAATGCGAGAACCAATTCAGGATGCCATTACAGGTGCTATGTTTGTGCACAGAGTCCTCCACAAGAGGGATTTAATGCATTGTTGGGAGCATCTATCTGTAGATCTACATCTTCAGCAAGATTTTGAAACTGAGACATACTATCACCTTTCATGGCAAAGGTCATTGAGAGCCATATAAATTTGGGTCAGAAGTATTTAACAGTGAAAGTTAGATCTATGATTAAAGATGAGAAATCTCAAGGTAAATGTTGACGTGCTCTTCTGTCATTCGTGTGAGTGGTTGGCCCTGAAAGCCATGACATACAGAGCTGCTTGACTACCTGATCCTGTCCCTCAGCTGTATTTGCAGTCTGTGTGAATGGCCTGTTGTTTGAAAAGATCCACTGAAATCACTGGAGACTTTGAAGCCAGTTAGGTCAACCTCAGCATTTCTGTAAATCCATCTTTTTATGAGCAGAAAGAAGTACGTGTCCAAAACTATCTTTGTCTTTTTTGAGCAGCCTAACAGCCACATAATTTCTTTTCAAATATAGAAGTCTCTATAAATACCTTGCCACTTTAAATTCTGTCAAATATTACACACTTTCCATACGTGTATTGCCTAAGTTGAATGCTTTTAATGAAAATATTAATGCATATTTAATGAACAGGGTTTATAGCACACTTTTAGATTTTAACTTCATCCAAGATATCTGAAGTGACTCTGAAACCTTTGACTTTAATCAATGTTACACGTTCCAACCATCAGTTATGTACCATAATCACCAGAATATAGTGCTCACCAGACAGAATAATATTAGAAGAGAAGCATAATACAACTTTAATTGGTTAATAATATGCCTGCATGATTAACTTTTGAGTATGTATAAGTCATATTTCTGAAAAAAGAATATGTTCTACTAGGTATTTTCACTCTGTCAACTTCATGATTTTTTTAAATTCAATTTTTTTTAACTTCTGTTTTTATAATTTTAAAAAAAATGGCCCAGTAAATAATTTCAGATCCCTACCTACAGTGTAATTCTGATATGGCAAGTGAATTTATAATCACAAAACAGTTAAAAATATGTTTTCTTGCTTTGTTAGAATTTATGACAATGTGATAACAAATATTACCTCATTGCTATTCCTTTCTGCTAAGTTTCTCGTAAAATCCAAGCATAAATTTTGCACTTGGATGGATGCTTACAGCTATTTCACAACACAGTACAGCAATGTTTTATATTCTGTATTTTATATAAAGAACATAGATGAAGATAAGGCAGAAATCTGTCTGTCTATACTATGAAGGCTTGCTGCATACTGTGAAATATGAAAGCCTGTGAAGGGAGGAGGCTACTGTTCTTTCCCTGAAAATAACAACAAAAAAAGTGCTTAACAAACTTCTACATGTACCAGTTGAACGACAGAGAATGTACATTAGTACAGAAACCTTTATAAATGTGGATTATAGTATTCTTGAGAGAAACAAGAACAGAGAGACATGATAGCTTTGCCTCAGCTGTTTAAAATGTTGTTTTATGCTGCTCAGCAGCATAAAAAATGTTTAAAGATAACTCTGTGGAATTGATTTGAAAGTGCCTCCTGCCCTATCCAAATTCAATCAGGTAGGCCATTTTGGACAACAGGATGAGATGGACAGACTGCTGCAGTGCTTCTTCTTTACTTTTCCTCTGAGCATCTCCTCAGTGTGGATACCCAGACATAGCTAAATTTCAGTGTATACATTGCTACTTTCTCCTGTACATTTTCCATTTATAGGCTGGAGGGTATGGTGGGCTCCTCTTTCACACAGTATATTCTAACCTCAATGGGACTCTTTTACAAAGAGATTTTTGTTATTTCTTCTTAGGTTTCCTAATATATACAAGTAAAAGTTAACTCTCTCCTGTGTCAGGCTGTATCTGTCTCTGCAAGGCCAACGTTTTGCGTAGGAAAAGTAGATTGGACATGTAAAAAATATAAGAAATATATATATATATATTTCCTTTAGTTCACTTCTCAGTTTTTTCATTGCCTTTTTTAATTCATGGAATCATGGAGCCCCCTAAAATTTTCCATGGCCTCCTCTGTTCCAATACATTGGTACAATATCTTTGATTGTAATTTGTGCTTTCAAGGGCTAGTTAATATAAAGCATCTGAGATGTTTAGGGAGAGGAGGTATTTGCTGTAATGCAGCAGCATGACTAAGAAAAAAGAGCTTCAAAGAGACTTTCTAATGTTTTAGAATTTCCAATTTAAGAAGAAGCTGTTAAACATTTGGGGGAGGGAATAACTTATTTTCTGCAAATGAGTCTATCAGTTAATAGAAGCAATGTAACACAATTAAAATTAGGTGGCTAATATAGGCAGAGGTTTCCATCTGGCATCTTATTACTAGAAGAAAAACAAGAACAATAAACAATTTCACTAGACTGATGGTTTCTTCCCTTCATTGAATCTCAATACTAAATGTAATTAGGATCTCTGAGCCCCAATGACTAATATAAATTTCTCTCTTCAGCTTTCCTTTGTGCAGACTAATGAAGTAAGTAAAATATCTTTTTTTCTACTGGAGAAGTATTCTAGACTTTCGCTTCATGTTAGGCATAAATCAATCCTCACAGTACTTTAGAGCCTCGGAATATCCCAAGGAAAGGGAAGTTCATCATGAATAACACCACTAGTGAATGCCTGGAGGGAAGCCATCTTATTCTCTTAAACCAATGAATAAACTGCAAGTATACAATCAGAGTTTTAATTGATTAATGTTTGCACAGAAAAAGAAAACAAAAAGATAGTTATTATGTTCTTTTTAACAATTGAAAAATATTCTGACTCCAAGCTTTAATTGCTGAGATCTGCCACATTTTTTGTATCCTGCTGTTTCTCACAAATATTTTGTTCCTAATTTCATGCGTTTGTTTATATACTCATCACATGCTTTATAAAAATTAATAAAAAAGAAAGAAAAAAAAGAGGGAGAAGTCCTTATGCCAAAGATTCATTTTAAAATCTTTCAGGACATAAAAAATACATTTCAGGATTTATGTTTGGGTATTTTGGGGTGTTTTTTTGTGGTACTGCATGAGAAACACTTGTATAATCTGTAACTAAAATTACTCTAAGAACATGATGAACAAGTTATGATGATTCATGTGCTTGCACTCACTTGTACTTTCTGTTTCAGTATCAAGATTGTTGGGTGCCAAGCTCTACTTTGGACCACAAACTCTTTCCTGAGTTTCTGACTTCCATCAGCCTGGATATATATTTCTACTCAGATACATCTGTATTTCTGGGAGCTTTTCCTCACTCCATTATTAAAAAATAAAGTACATAATACTGTAACATGAAAAGCTGCCAAACTTTGTGTTCAAGTTGGCACTGGGAAGTTTTCTAATGCAAAAATCTCTATTTTAATTAATTTATTTAAATATCCAGAAAAAAGTTATAAATTACCTCACGTCTAGACTCATGTTTCCTGTAACATTTTTTGAAAGAAATGTAAGATTGCTGTCATAATAGATTCTTGCAGTATTGTAATCCTACCTTCTACAAGATACTTCCCTATTATTTGATCCACATTACTTGGCTTAAGGCATGTTATTATTTACTTTTCCAAGAGAACTCAGGCCTATTAATAGTTCAGACTTACAAAACACTGAGAAAAACCCTGTGTTTTTTCTCTTTTTTTGATTAAGTGAATAACATTCTTTGGTAAAAATGGTTATAACTGTGATCTAAGAGGATGAGAAATTCCATGTTGCAAGATCCAGATCTGCTTTTAAGTAATTTTAAAGCATGATAACTGGTCAAAATTGAAACCATCTACATTTATCAGGAAAGCTCTAAAACAAAAAGCATGAATAAAATGAATGGAGAGAGACAATAAGTAAAATAAAATTATCCATCAGCTGAAAAAATTGTTACCTTAGATTCCATCTTGTGTTTTTAAATTCACTTGGCTACTCAGTTAGGTCAAATGTCTGTTGCTACATTCCATTACACACTTGACTCCAGAGTTAACTCAGTACTCTCTATTTTTACTTTTCTCTGGAAGTATTTATTCCACTTTTCTGTGTACCATGGTTTTAAAGCACTTTGTTTTGATCAGTAGTTTATCAAAAAGTGTTGCATTGGGACTGGAGGGACCATATAGGTCTAATATAGGGGGGGCCTGAGGTGATCACAGCTTCCTGCTCCAGAGGAAAAGTAATCTATAATCTCCAGCTGTAATTGCAGCAAAATTGTAGGTGTTGCAATGCAATCAGATTAGATGTTCAAACTTCAGACATTATTATGAACTGGCTTAATTAAAAGTAGTGTTTTAAAATGAAGAGTGGAGAAGAATGAAGGTGCCTTCACACAGCACTTCCTGACTTCTGGCTGTTCTACCGCGTGTATCTGCCTTTTCAAGGGAAAGAAATTGATCTCTTTCAAATGCCTATGGAGTATTGGCACTCTGTGTTTTTCTCCCCAACTGCTTGAAATAGAGCATATAAATTCATCTTGCTCTGAATGCTTAGGCTTATCATTGATACCTGCTGAAAGAGTGACACTTTATATTCCCTAGACTAATAAATTGGGATTTGGAGCAGTTCAGGTTTATTTGTTCCTGGAGAGATTAATCTGGCTAGCCTTGCTCTCTATGTTCCATCAAATACAGCTCATGTACTTCAGTGCTGCCTCTTACTCTTTCGACCAATTATATCCATATGTGCTTTTCCCCCCATATTTCACTATGCATACATAAAAATAGAAAATTTCACTATAAATACTTGGAAAAAAAAAGACAAGGAGAGTTCCTTATTGTTGGAGAGAACCTAGAGATTTAGTATAGGCAAATTATTTTAAAATCATCTTTTATTACATGGTCCCTCACTGTTTTCCCTCAATTCCCTACATAGCCTGGGTAGATAATATGAATGACATTTAAAAGACTTTTCCATGCTTCTCACAGAAATCACTTATGTACATGTAAATAACATCTGAATAAACATGATTCTTCTTAGTAGTTTATTTTCTGTATCTTTAACAGTCTTTTTGAGTGTAGTTCCAACTTAAAACAGAAATTTTGGTTGCTACATGAATTCAATTGACACACACATTCATTTTATTTCTACAACACTTAAAACTGTTTCTAGTTTAAAATTCAAAATGGACTCAGGAAAGAGGGTTGTTTCTAAAACCAGATTGATATACTGCTTTTGAAAGTAATTAAAATGATCCCTTTCATAGATCTTCTGTCTTTAAAATAAAATACAGATGTTCTTTGTTAGGTATTTGCTGAATAAAAATTTAAATCTAAATACTATCAAAGGTGACTACTTGGGAAGCTTTTAAATATGTGTGGCAGTGGCAGGATCAAAATGAGTAGCAATCTAAGTACTGTATAATTATTTCTTTTTCCTTCTGAGACTAATATACTTTCAGAAACACATCACTCAAGTTCTTTCCCTGATCTTTAGGACATCCAGCAGTCAAGATTCAAGGATGAATTGGATTCTAATGGGTACTCAGTCCCATCAAATGGCATGTAAATACAGTATTTCTTTCATATAGTTTTACTCTGCTTATAATTTTTCTGTTCAGCCCTTTTGTTTCACTGGAAAAACTGAAAAGCTGTAATGTGCAAGATTCTTGGTGATTAAGTAATTTGGAGGAAGAAATTCAAAGACATCACAAGATCGAAGTGATAATAGTCAAAGCAGGTGAAACCTGCATTTGTTGCCTAACAACTTCTGTTTAGTGAAAATTTATTTTTGTTGTTTTTGTGAATGCAATGTTCTTTGGCAATGAAGAGTTACAGTATCTTGTCAAAGGGGGAGGGTTATAATATTTTGAGGTTTATTCCATTCATTTAGGACCATTACAAAATCATTAATTTTGTAGTACTAGAAAAATCATGTGGTGACTTTTTGTTGCCCTTAATATTACTGAAAAGTTCATTTATACTTTTCAGGCAAACGTATGCCATGGAAGCTTTTAATTAAATTCCTTAAAAATTGCACTACATTGATTATTCAACCTTACTTACCCGAGACATGATTATACAAAATAGGATAATCTGTTCCCCGGCTGTAACTTAGATAATAAAGTATCTAATAGGAGTTGCCATGGTAATCAAAGTTAGAAAAGTGCTTTTTCAGACAGGAATTCAGAAATTAAAGGACTTCTGATGTTGTGATTTTTCTGGAGCAGAGGTCTGCTTCCAATGGTTTTAGAAGCTTGTCAGAAAAAGTAATGTGATTCTTAAACACTTCACTTTTAACATGTTCTTTACAGAAATACTTCTAAATTTTATGCTAACTACCCCATTCTTAAACTTCTATGTTCCAGTTATCTTGAGTTTTGCTTGACATAGAGGAACTAAAAGACAGAGGTCTAAGACAATTGATTATGAAGGTACCTAAAATTAGGGCACTTGCAGTTCTTACTCTCTTGCATTGAATCGTGACCAATGAATTTAGGAATCTAAAATTCTGTTTGGACTGACGTTGTTGAGTAAGTTCATTAACTGTGAGGAAAAAGATGATGATTTTAAATTACAGAGATGCTACAGTACTTTGTGGACAAATGAGCTGTGGCAGAGTCCATTCTGTAGATTTGTTATGAATCCAGGACAGGAATAATTTCTGAAAGAAAACAAAACCAAACAGAAACAGTCACATAGCAAACAAAGAACAAATTAGCCAGATGTAACAGTTTTAGATATCCTGCCACCATATCAAGCTTTTTTGAGTCTCAGGGTCTGTAGAAAGTTATAACCCTGAGGGTATGTTATACACTATTTCTAAAGATAAAGAACGAATTTTCAACATTCTAAACATTTAAGAAATACCTATAGAATCCTATAAACCCAATAATCATATTCCACAAGAATAGAAAAGCATTTACAATAGTTGCTCAAATGACTGGTATTATTGTATAATGCATATAATAATATTTCAGATTCTTTTGTGCCAATGTTTCTGTGAAATATAAGAGGCCGTTACCAATAATCACTTTTACATTGGGAAAGTAATATTTTTATTTGAATGGATGATCGATGTTAATTATTTTTTAATCTTTCTCTTAAAATAATAGCTCTGCTTCTTGCTCTGCTTCAAAATTATTTTAATTTAGATATCCAGTCTCATAGCACAGACAGCAATAATAAAGAATGAATAGGAAAGAGAACAATTCATCAGGAACTCACTGTCTGAAATTTGTTTTTCTACATGATTTAAGCAAATATTAAAATCCAAAATGTGTTCACATCTGGTCTTGGACTGAAAGTTGGATCAAATTCATCAGACTGTATTTGTAAGTAGTAATCCATCAAACTCTAATTAAAAATCACTAAAGTAGTGATCACAAGGGCAGTACTATATTGTAATTAAATAGAAAGTAAAAGTCTAAAACATTAAAATGTAAAAATGTTAAACATCTCCCATTTTGCTTTACCAATGAAACAAATCATATTTTAAATCAAAGGTTTCAATTTGTAGGATTTATTTTAATGAAGAAGTGATAAATAACTCCTTTATAATTACTGTAAAAGAGATATTAGGAGTGAAAGACTCAATGTTCCAGGCCAGATTTCAGTGAACTAGCAAGACCAGCATTTAAACACCCTGTGTACCATGTAGCATAATAATGGTTCAGAGGACAAATACTCCACTTACAGTGAATCACTGTGACGTCTCCAGGTTTTGATCCCTTTAAAGCATTTGCTTTTTAAAATGCACAGAAATATTTAAAATCTGATTGTCTTTTTGTTTAGCTTAATGTACAGGTATGTTTCTACTGGTAAATTAGATATGTCTTGAAGAGCTCTTGGGGAGCAGAGGCCACCTGACACAACAGTCTCTCATGGGAGTTATGTGAAGTCACCCCAAAGCAGGGTGACTGCATCCAAACTGACTGTTAAGTGTGCCTGGAACATTTTAGCTAAAATAACAGCTGTGAATTCATTGGGAAACCACTAATTGCTAAGGGCCATAAGAATCCTGGAAAAGCTCTTACATTCCAGTCAGTTAGGAGTGTTGCTGGACACAATTTAATTCAGTAAAATAGGTAAATTGCAAGTTTTTATCTTAACTTTTTCTGTGGTAGTTCTTTTTCAGGATTTCTAATATGGGAATTCAAAGTGATGAGAAATGTCTAATAAATCTTACAAAACATACAAACTTAAAGCTCAGTATAAATAAATATATACACTGTATAAAATGTATTCCATTTGTTTTTCCCTCTTCAATGACTTATAATAATACATTCTTTTACAGAAAAAATTTTCTAATTTAATTTTATTTATCTTCATACTGTAAAAATATAACAAATTAGTAATTTTCTTTAAATCAAGATTTTTTTTTATTAGGGGTAACTCAGTGTTGTAGTCTGTTAATTGTGANTTTGTAAAATTTAACACCGAGAATACAGCAAAAGGGTGTCTCTGGCAATATATATAACCTAGAAAATGAGTTCAAGCCACTACTTAATTCAAAGAACTTTTACTTCATCCTTTACTTATTCTTAAACCACCTAAGAAATATTTGACTTACACTTTTATCGGGCATTATTTTTTAAGTGTTGACCTTACATTCTTAGCACATAACTAAACATGCCATGCTTTTAAAATGTCAAAACACTTAAAATGCCTTCAAAAAAATTAATAGATTTTGTGATAGAATATGAGAAAAAATTAAAATAAGCTAAAAGCTCACAGCATTTAGAGGCATATAAACATTAATAAAATGAATGAAAATATACTTAAAACCAAAACATTTTAAAAAAAGAGTTTGTGGTGCAGTTCAATAAAGGATGTATGGTATAGTTCTTGGATGGGTGTCAGTGTAAGGTGGTGCATTTGAAGCCAGACCTGATTCTCACCAGTGGAAAAGGAAAAAAAAAAGATTGCTTTCTTGTCTTTTATTGTTTGTTTTTCTATTTGTTTCAGGCCAGATTCTCAAGTCCCTAGCTAGTCTTTACTGCTAAAAAACCCACATTATCAGGAGTATTTCTCTTGATTAAAGAATGAGTCAGGTAAATTTCCTCCACTATTCTAATTAGTAAATGTGTCACTTGCTGCAACGATATCCCAGTAGATATTGCACAGGTTTCTGATTAGACTCATACGTAGCACATAGTAAAGAAAACACATACTGTGCTAATGAAAATACGGGACTTAAACATTGCATTTGTGACTTTGGAGATCTAAGAATTTAAGGCTTTTTAAAGCCTTCAAGTTAATTTGACTTGAAACGTCGAGAAAATAACGAAAGGTCTGTTTTATGTGTGAACACCTACAACCTATAGATGTAGGACAATCTTTTTCCACAATATTGACAAGAATTTAGGCAGGCGGTTCAGAGAGAAGTAGCAGCACTGGTGGGTAATCAAAACTCATTAAACTGGTGAGATAAGGGATCTGAGTGAGGAATGCACGAGCATTAGTGCCATGCACACTGAAATACCACGAGTTTTGAGCTGAAAAAAAATATGTTTGAGAGGATACTAATATCAGTTTTGTAATAAAGTCTTCCAGCATCCCTGCCTACTTTGAGGGATTTTTTGCCTATTGTTTTAGGCATGATAATTTTTAGAGTTACTTCCAGATGCTAAGCAGTTCCTCTAACTTTCCTAGTATCTTCTACTATTACTAAGGTAATAGGGCTAAAAGATGTTTAGAAATTTCAGTCCCTTCATGGGACTAAGCCAAGTAAAAATATTGCTTCTTTTGCCACAAAACACAAGCACAAAGCATTGTCGAAAGGAGAAACTGATTGTGGCACTGACTTGTAGCAGTCTGAGGGACCACGGCCAGTCCAAAGGAATGCAATCCTGTACCTGTGTTTGCACACTAAGCAGGAGATAGGTAGGGAGTGCTCTGGTAGTTTCCAGCTACTGTCACAGTACGTCTGGGCATTACGAAAACTCTCTTGGAAGGATAGGACTTTAGAGATGTCTTGAGGCACATAGATGGGGATTTGTTTTTCTCTCTGAAAATTACTCTACTGCAGCTGAACATCTGACTCAAAGCTTCCTGCCCCATTGAGCTGACAATCCTGACTTTGTGATGGCCACTCCTGCAGTGCTGTGAACTTCCTGAGTTACCCTGCTGGGACAGTAAATCTGCTGGGACGCATAAATTGGGCACCAGGACTTAGATGGATGTTTTAAGGGGTTTTGAAGAGGTAAAAGAGAAATAGGGGTGTGGCAGAAGATAAGGACCTGGAGAATACCTGAACTGATTTCAAGTGTTAGCAATTTGCAGCAACTTTGTGTCAATTATCAAGCTATTGCCAGGGTTTAGATTTTGGCTGGGCTAAATGAGATGGCATCTTTTTCAGTCAGGTATTTTGATTTAAACCCAGGAAAGCCTTTTATTTTTTAGTAGAAGTTTATTTGTAGGTATAATTTTTCATAACATAGGGTAATAAACTGGTAATATTGACAAAAACAAGCGCGAAAAAATAGTAAATGAGGGAAGTTTCCCTATATTTATTTTCAGACATGTCCACTCTCCCATCCAAATGTTTCTAAATCATGTATAATATTTCAAGTCAGAACAATAATACTTATCAAATCTAGAACGGTTTGCTTTACTTCTGTTTCCTTGCATTACCTCTGCTTACCGAATTTATAACCCAGTCACATCCAAATATCTGTTTTACAATCTGTCCAAAATACAAAACTTTCTGATGCACCTGTTCTTCCATCTATTATGCATTATAATTTTTCTCTCTTACTCTATCATTTATTTTACTTTGGAAGCTTACCCACTGCTCAAGAGTTGTTTCTACAAAGTTAGAGCAATGAAAGAAATATTGAATAAAGGCTGTAATACAATTGTAAACATTTTAAATGAGTATTTCATCCAAAATCAAATCTACAGTTCTTATTGTATTTGGTTGCTGCACAGATTGTAAGACTCATGTTCTTTCCCAGCATAACATCAATAAGCTATTTTCTCCACCAGCTGCTCACACGTTTAGTTTGTTGTGACTATTAACCATAGAAATATCTCAGTACTGGATCTCACTGAGGAAAAGCCTCAAAGCGACTTGATTTCTTTCAGTTATTGCTGGATATTTTCTGGTTAAAGGCATTCATAGTAATATCATGTTCTTTGACAATCTCTAATATCTATAATTCAAACAAGTCCTGCAAAAATTTTTATCTATGTTCATAAATATATGCATATACATCTGTGTGTAAATATACATGTGTGCATACATATATATACACACATGTATATACATATTTTGATATGTGTATTCCATTAAGTACTTGAAAAGTAAATCTTTTTTTTGTAATAGTCCACATAGTACAAGGTTATGTCCAGGACAGAGTCATACTTATAAAGGGTCACTTGGAAGGCACAAAAAAAGTCTTGGAAGTTGCTGTAACTGTTGGTATTGCAGGGAATGTTACTGTGAAGTGATGAGCAACACCTCAGAATTTAGTCAGCTGTGCCAGGTTCAATTGCTTTGAATACAGTGTGGCCAAGCTATTACTTATGTGTGAGGAATTTCAGTTAAAGTTCCAGGGTGAGCAATAGTGGCAGATACTGACTCCTAAATGCCCACTTTCCATGCTGATGTTGCAGCCATATGCTTGTGGGAAGCTTTGCTTGCTGAACATTTGAGTTTTTTCTCCTGGCAGTACTCTACCAAGTCCAAATACTGAAATACTCAAATACTCAAATACTGAAATACTATTTTTCCAGACAGAAAACAAGTTTCCATTGACCAGAGCAATCATTTTTAAAGGCACACTCCATATGACAACTCTAATTTCTCTTAAATTCCAAATGTTAATAGTTCCCCTTGGCTTCCTTATCTTTTTAGTGCACAAGTGTATAAACCTAATTTTTTTTTCCAAGCCTACCAATCAAAGCAGCACTTATGATGTAGCATGCATGGGTCTAATGAAATAGAAGAAAATGTTAAACTCTGGCAAAGTCTCTATATTATCAAAGAGTTTCCTACTAATTAAAGAGTTCTTTATGATGAATCTAAAACCACAAAGAAACTTGACTTTTGAGTGTGACATGACCAATATAATAATCACGGGCAACAAAGAGAAAGAAATGTTCTGCTGACAGATAAATTTCCTTCCTGTATTCTTAGGTTTTGTTTGTTTTCATTAGTCATTTCATGGGAAGCCTATAGGCAAGTAGCGGTTTTAGGCAGAGCTGGGTACAGACTGAACTTATGTTTTGAAAGCTGTGTTTTAAAAAAGTCTCTTTGGCTATGACTTTGTCAAAGAATGAAATTTTTTACAATGCATTTGGCAACTGGATCTGCTGAAACATAAACACATTTGCATTTGTGAATGTTTGAGAGAACTCTAGACTTCCACCTTATGGAATTGTCTGTGAGTTCTCATCAGCTTATTGCTGAGAAACTCCTGAACCAGGAAGTAGTGCAACAATCAAATATAATTTTAGACTCTTTTCATCTAATATGATTATTTTGCTTATAAAATCATACAATACTTTAAAAATGCATTTTTATATTATTACATCTCATATACACAAATTAATTTCCTAACTTTAAAAAAACACCCTTTTCTCCCATGCTACAAATGCAGTTTTACAGATTGGAACAGATGGTGGTTTAGAGTGAAGATGTACTAAACTAGTATAAAGGTATAGTTACTGGGATACTGTGTGGTGACAGATGTTAGTAAGAGCTTATGTGTTTAGACTTTTATATTTTCTTTATTGTAGCTTTATAGTGTATTTCATGCAGTTTGAAGAAAAATAATCCTATATTCTTATCATCCCAATTTGTGTGTTGAATTTTTGCTTCATAAAGACTCTTGGATTTTCCTAAGTTTTCAACTACCCTATTATTTAAATTTGCCTTTGCTAACAAGCATTTGAGTACAGAAATAAAATCTAATAATATATGTTTCTATTTTGATTCTCCTAGAAAAAATGTGTTCAAAGGCAACAGTCAGGGGGGTTCAAATGAAGAGAAAAGTGTGATGAGAGGATGGAAATCTGTACCATGCTCAACAGACTTGAAGTCTGCCAGAGCATATGGGAAAGAGAATCCTTAACTGACAAATCTTTACTGAGAATGAACCTGTTAACCAAAGCAATTTAAATCCAGGCAGTGTTCGCTGGAGTGCTCCAGCTGACCTCAGCCTTTTTCTGATAGCAGAGGGAAGCTTTTAAGGGATTTTCACAACCAAGTGGAACTGAACCCATAAGTGCGCAGGAAAATGATGCATTTCTTGCAGCTTATTTTTGCCTGAATCCAATTATGCCTAGTCAACAGCCAGCTGTTGCCTCAAAATAGACTAAGCAGGGAACTCTCTGCAGAAAAGCTGGAAAAATGAAAGCCAGCTAGTTATAAGAATGGATTAGAGTGGTGATTTTTGGATTTCTTTTTTTTGCAGTTTTGTATTTTCCAGTCTAACCTAGGATTGCTAGATCACTCTGATCTAGATGCCAAAATGGCATTGCCAACTGAGACTCTCTTGAGAGAATTCTTCAGGCAAGTAAGTGGATTACATCTCAAGCACTGTATTGTCTGCAGTTTTCAATTCAGCTAAGCTCTGGGAATTGCAGATAGCAGCTGAAAGAGCCCCCACTTTAAAGAGAAAGGTATAAGTGTCTGAAGCGGGAAAGGATTTTCTGACTGTGAGATTTTGAAGAAATTGAAGATGGGTTTCTAAGGAAAGGAAAACAAAGGAACTGTCTCAGAATCTTCGTGGACTGCAAATGGGAAACAGACATTTAAGACGGTCTGTATAGGCTTCATAGGATTTGATAGATTGAAGAGGAAGATCAGGTAATTTTGTGGGACTGAAAATAGCAAACACAGTCAAATTTACAAGTAAAGTGACAGTGTGGAAAGAAACTAATTATTTATAAAATAAAGAATAATCTTCTAAAGAACAAAAATCTAACAAAAATATGAGTATGGAGTGGAGTGATGAGAGATGATAGAATAAATGTAGGATAATTTTTAATTAATGGGAGGACTGAGAATTAACTGCCTTTAAACATTATAAGTCAAAGTAGCTTGTTGTCTTTATGGACAGTTGATAAATATTTCGTATACTCAGAGTCATGGAGAATATTTCTATAATGTTGTCATTTTACATGATAATTGTGTCTATAAAAGGCAAAACTTGAATGTAAACACGGGTTTAGGATTAAACACTAAACTACTAGAATTGTGTTTTGCTCTTATGTTGGTTATAAGCTGACACTGACCAGTCTGATGGTATTATTGATATTGCTATTCATAGCACTCAAACTCAGGAACTTCTTCCTGTGTCTATTTTTCCTCAGGGAGACTGAAGCTTTGTTTTTATGGCAAAGAACCAGGGAAGAACTGCAACAGAAAGCATTTGGTGAAGATTTAGGCAAAACCTGAACAGTTTAAATAAGTATCAAGTTAGTATTTTCTTTCAAAATGATTCCACAGCCTCCAGAACTGGCACCCTGTCTACAGTGCAGACTTGCAATTGCATTCTTGATTAGCAGTTTGCAAAAGAAGCTCTTTCGAGGTATCTTAATGGGCAGATTGCAATTCTAACTGTGTCCATGCTAAAAACTCATTAAGGGCCAGTAAATATGAGGGGAATGAAAGAAAGCAGAAAGATTAAAGGGGCAATTATGATCCAATAGAGGAAAGACGTATTTTCATTCACTGTGTAAACAAAATTGCAAGTGCCCTTTGGGCACTTATGTATCACTGGCAGATAACCAGTCTGCAAGGAGAGCACTTTATGTGTGAATACTGTAACTTGGTGGGCACGCAAGCAGTGAGTAACATGCAGCAGGTACTAAATGGATAAATATGTGTAAAGATTGTGTTTGGCTGGGCAAGAGACAGAAGCCTGGCAGACGGGATCATGGTGACACAACATAGCAAGCTCTGTGCGTCCTGTTGGATTAAAGACTAGATTTGTGTCTTAGCCAATATAATGTCATGTTGAGTTATGTAAATCCCATCACAGAAATGCAAACACAATGCAGCAGCAGCATTCTTTGGCATGGGCTCTTCAGCTGTTTTCCTGAAACCAATTTGATGTCTTGCTACAGATTGTTTTTCCCTTGAGGCACAGCCACTCTGTTAGTTGAATTCAGTTATTTTTTGTGGAATTATTATGATGTAAACCCTGTAGTTTAATAACTGCAACGTTTACTTTTCTTAAATGCAATACCTTAGGACAACAAGAAAGTTGATATCATAATAAATGAAAATGATATTATGCTGTTGAGGAGGTAAGCAGCATTCAGCTAACAAATATTTAATGTTTAAGGAAAAAAATCCTGACTGATAGTAGGATATAGGCATTCATATGATCAGAGACCAAAAATACTGAAGACAAGCATTAACCAGTCACTGAGCTCAGTAATACCATTCCTCAAACAGTCAAATATCATCTTATTTGCAGGCTCAGACTTGTTCAGAGTGCATGGAGAAAGAAAAGCAACACATGGGCTTATTTCACCTCTTTCCATAAGTGGATGGCAAGAGGACAGAGCCAGCCAGATAATGGAAGACGACATGCTAGTCCTCATTTCTGTGCAAGGCAACAAAAGAGGAATTCTTCCAGGGGGAAGAGAAGGAGTGAGGATCAGAGTAAGACAGCGGTTCAGAATAACTGTGGGGGAGTGCAAACCTGTTCTTTGATGAGGTTTGCTATGACTTTCAATTTCTCCTTTGCCTAAGGCATCTTAATTATGCTTCTAATCTAGCCCCAAGTGCTGGAGCTGTAATGCTAAAGATTCAGGCCTACTGCCCTGACAGTTTATACCAAACTGAAATATCACTTTAGGGGTGAAAGTTCAGACTTAAAGCACAGCTTTTGAACGCAAGCTTAAATGATGCCCTCAAAATAAAATGCCTGCAGGTGCCCTCTTTTCATTTTGTAATATGTTAATATTAAGCCTAATGTAGCTAACACATTAGGGAATTTTCCTTCACATCAGCTTTTTAGGGTCTCTGCTGTATATGGTAATATTTTGAATATCATGAAAAAGGATTTTTTGAAAATATCAACTTTAAGATGTGTGATGCATCCAAAAAAGATTTAGAAAACATCAAGATTACAGCATAATGTTCTCAAATTATATATAATGGAGTTTATTTCCCTTCATAATATCTTTTAAGATAGATGTGAATCAGTGTAAAAAAGTGAGCATAGCAGCATTTAGTTTGCTAGCATCCTTTGATTTTATAGATCTCCTTACATTTAGCTCTTTGTTCAGACGTATTGAATAGCTGTGTGTGGCATTTATAATCTCTCCTTCCAAATCCACTTCCACTTTATAGTAAGATAAAATCAAAATGTTATTTTGTAAAAGTCAGCATTCCCTTTAGAGGGGTATAAGTATTTTGCAATGGCACTATAATTCTTATGTCTTAAATCTTCCTTTCAGAATATTTTGGTTTAGTAGGTTGGTTTGACACTAATCACATGTAACAGTTGTTTGCAAATGTGCAGCAATGCTGTCTGTTGAGATCTGTAAAAACACTAATAGCTTCCGGAGCTGTTTGCTGCAGGAATAGGAACTTGGCTGCAGCTGTTGACAGTGATGAAAATGGGCATCAAGCTGAGACAGTCCAAGCTCGTCCTGATGTTAAAGGATTGTCCACCTTGAGAGCTAATTGGAATTAAAGGATTATCTCACCTAGAGAGCTAATTGGAATACTGGATCAATGATTGTGCTTTGAAGTCACTGGTTCAGGCCACAGGTGCGATGATTTGTCTTGCCTGTAGATATTGGTTCACATGAAACCTACACAATGTAATGACCCACCACACAATAATAATTTAGTCCCAATTCATACCTGTGTCAAGAGAGGTCTCATTTTTAGTTTATCAAAGCAATTCAAGGATGTATTGACTTTATTTAGGAAATTATTAGAGCTTTATAAACAAACATTTGCACTCCCTTACTATGAAAACCACTAGATATTTCTGTATATTTCATAACTTTAAAGACTATGTCCATATTAACATCTTCTCACCTACTTCCTCAGCCTTTTGAGGTGAATGCATTCAAGTAAAGACTGTCCCATGGATCTGAAAGTAGATTTTGCCCTTAGCTGTAGTATTTGCAAGATACATGGTATTGCCTCACTTAAGCCAACATGTCACTCAAACTACATTACTGATTTTAAACAGACAAATTACAACCAAACTGAATTTTCATTGTTTTAATATATTTCAAAGTTTCTATTAAGTTTAAAACCAGTCTGTGTCTAAAAATTTGTAATTAAGTCTGAAAATATAATATGCACTAATTTTCAGGAAAACCCTCGAGCAATGAAAGCAAAACCAGAAAAAAACTCAACATCCCTAAGTGTTTCGACTCCCACTAGGTATGATTAACTTAAATGATGTACCTATCAATAAAAAGCAAGAATCAAATTCAGAGAGACAGTAGGCATTGTGTATCATACCTGTAGCTCTGAGGCCATCTGAACAATTTTCCGCTCAGTGTCTGAAACCAAACAAAAAAATCAAATTAATTTTTTTGGGGGGAATCAGTATTATCAATTATATTTTGAGAATGACTACTCAAAACTTCAAGGGGCATAGCAGATATCCTTAGTTTTTGATCTTTACTGCAGAAAAACACATCATAGGAGTTGAGCTGATGTTGAGAAAATAGAGTCAGGCCCAAATATTTGCATAGGTCGGCATTCAAGAGATCTAAAGTTTTCAGGAACTGTGAAATGTACCACCTGTTCTAGGTACAGCCTACAGGATTGCCAGTGTTATAATTCAGATTTAGATTCCAAAATAAAGTCCTACTTTAGAAGTTTGAAGTCTTATGTTTGATTGTAGTTGAATTTCTATATACCTTTAATATAACAACAGAGAGAAAAATGATAACAGAAATTAAGACCAGGACTATAAATTACAGAATATGACAGAATAAATTCATACAAGCTATTGTAGAAAGAAAATTAGTTTTTTCCCCTAGTTGTTTTAATTTACTTTGTTTTATAATGACACTTACAAAAGATAAGAAAATCCAGGGAAAAAAAAGACGAAGAAATCTCTCTTGCCTATTTTATTAGAAACTGGGTATATTAGGATCTTTTTGCAGAAATTTCTCAAATTTTTAGTTGACTTCTCAAGAAGAAATGTATTGAAAAATAAAACAAAATAAGTACAGAATGTAAAAATAAACAAAGATTTGTTTTCATAATAGCAGTTTAACTTACATTATTTAAAAATTAAAATAGCCATTACAAAAAGGCAGGAAAAACAGCAGTATTCAAGGACAGAAAAAGTAAAGATTGTCAATGTCACCAGCTTCAAACATTTATGAAATATCACTGTTGGTTTTAAATCATAAAAATGATAGCTTCACTTGCAAAAGAGCAATGAATCATATATAGTAGGCTTGGGAAAAAATGAGCTTTCATCTACACTTTACTTTATTATTAACCAGAAAAGTTATTGCATTATCTTAGAAACCTACACTCCATCTGGAAGCTACTCCACGGTTGAAGGAGCTACGGAGATGTGCTTCGGTGGAAGGAATACATTTATCTGAAAGCATCACACCTAATGTACGAGGCACTAAGCTTTGATTTCATGGTCTCATGCAGACTGCACAAATATCTCTCAGTACAGCTTTTACTAGGAAATGACAGTCAGAAAGGGATGAACAGGAACTAGATATCCTGTAATTTCAGAAGGGTACTGGCTGTATTTTAATTCACTCAGTTGTCTGGAAGTTTTACTCCTGATAAGATTAAATCCATATTCTAAATACCAACATAATGATAGCCTTGAATATTTACCTCAGAGTTGTCTTTGGTGAAGAGTGAATTTCATTTCCTTGAAAACACAGGCAGCAGTTGGATGCTCTAAAATCTAGATATTTAAATCTGTGCATGAATGAAGAGAGCCATGTTTGAAGTTAACAGTTGAACAGTTGAAAAGTTTTTTAAAAAAAGTCAAACTAATTCAGGTCTAATGCATATATCATATTGATAGGCACTGAAGGCATTACTGAACTGAGAAAGGAGTTATCTATTACTATCTGTGAGAGTGTACAAGATAATATTTTCACCCAGCTCCCTCACAAACACTCATCTTAAGTTTTACTGTTCTGTCAGACTTCGGGTGACTTTTCAGAAGATCCACACAAGCTCCCCTGTGACACGTTTCAGACAAACATTTGGCAAACCACTTCTCACAAAGCTATAGTACACTGACTTCCCTGTCTCGTCCACCAGAAACAAAGGATTCATCCATATAGAAAATGGAGATAACTAGAATGGGCTTATCCAAACACCTAAACTTTGATAAAAGTTGCATGTAACAAAAAAAAAAATCTTAAAAATGGGAAGTGCTGCTGTACAGTGCCTTGCCTTATTTATTTATTGTGAGTACTACATAAATTTAGCAGAATAAAGGCATACAGAAGCATTTCAGGACCAAAATCACTACTGTGGGCTTGGCATGGTTCCAGTTCAGGATATACAGATCCAAACTTCTGTTCAAACAAATGAATGAAGCCATTAATTCTTTGTTTGGAACAGTTACTAAAGTGGATAAAATGTACATTTAGTGCCTGGCTCACTTGATTGTTAACTAAAAATAAGTCAGATGACAAAGTTATTCCTATATCCTTTTTCTAGAAATAAAAGCTAGATAGCTTCCAGAAATAATATATAGCCAAAATAAGACATTGCTAAAACCTTGCTCTTGAAAGATGCTGTAACAAAGCAATCCTGGCACAGGTCCAGTATTCACCAATCTTATGATATATCCTTTTAAAACTGTGCCACATATTTCTTTCAGCTCAGAGGAATGTTGCTTGGATTACCCATAGTAATATAATGTGATTTTTCTTAGCAGCCTGAGAAAGAGGTTGAATTTGAATCTGTGGTCTTCATCTTACTTTCAGATCAGCCTTTTTCCTCAGAGTTGAAAGGGATGAATCTTACTGCTCTGCCTTCCTGGAGAACAAATTCCATGTAGAGCTTAGGATAAGTTCTGTAGAGGTACAGTATACAAAAATACTAAAACATAGAGATCAAAGTTGCGGCTATTTTCCTTCTAATTATTTTGCTCAGAAAAGTAAAAGTAGTAAAATTTCAACAAATGCCATTTCCTGTTTTAAAAAAATCCTATTGAATAAGTCAGTTAATTGTGACTGTGATAATTTAAAATTTTCCTGTCAAATGTGTTGGAGGTTATTTTTCTGGTCTTTTCATGGCTTGTCTTAGGAATTTATCTTACGAGAAACATAGTTATTATTGCAGTTATATTTGGAAAATATCATCTTCACTGTCATTGAAAAGTCACAAATGGGTGGCAACTTGTTCTATCATAAGATTGTATTTGGTTTCCTGCTACTAAAATTGTGCTTTAATATCTTTGTCTATCTGACTTGACTGAATCAAGTTAAAAATGGGCAATAGCTTTTAGTCAAATGCACACACTTCCTAGAAAGCCTTTGTTGTCGTAAATTCTTCCCTGTTTTTTCTATAAACATATGGTTACATCCTGCAATGTGTTTACTGTCACTTGGAATTGACATCTTTATAGGTTGTGCCAGCCACAAAATTTCTGAAAACTAGTGTTTCAGTTTTTATTAACATCACACAGGAGCACTGAAAATGTGTTTAGGAAAAATTATGGTATGAAAAGTGTTTCAGTATAAAAATTTAGGTATGAAAGGTGTTCAATCTTGCAAGAAACATTTACTAAGAAAAAGTTAATAGATATAGTAAATCTTCTAAACGAAAAAAAACCAAAAAATCAAAACACTTTGTATCCTAAAATGCTATTGACTTTGTATAAATTTAACAGTTTCTTAATTTGAAGCAAGACTATACTTTCATATGCCACTCTAACAGAACAAAGAGACGAATACAGATTCTACACATGCTTGAACTAATGGATTATTTTAAAAACCACAAAATTCTTGGTGTTAAAGGTGTTAAGTTATATATTGCTTAGAGTGGAAAGATTGATACAGATCAGCTTTGTCTCTGCTTTCCTTACTCTTTCATAACACCATGAATTTTAGTTTTATTTTCTAGTAAATACAGAGAATATCACAAGTCTAATAGGTGGATTAAGTCTACTGGAAACTTTGTCAGCTATATTTCAGAAGTAGAAAATAGAAATAAATAGTGTTAAGAGTGTATCACAATTACCATAATATCATCATTACTTCCTGGAAATTTTTTTATGATATTTTCTGACATGTTATGATACCATGATTTATATATTACATGAATTAAGGCAAATAAATAAGGAATGGGAGAGAGTGAATCTAAGATTACTTAATACTGAAAAAAATCTGTAAAATGAAATAAACACAAGCATATAGAAATCCTACTATGCTAGCACAAGCCACCTTTTTATTATTATTTTATTATTTTAAGTAATAGGTTACTGGGACAATAGTCTCCAACCACGTAAGAACTGAGGGCAGAATTACAAAAAAACGATCAAGCAAACAAAAGAAAGTTGCCTTTAAAAAGGAAGATTAAAAACTAGGAAGCAGAAATCAATGCTCCAGCTCTCTCTGTGTACATAAGCATCGAAGTTAATTAATTATAATTAACTTTAATTTATATTGAATTGCTATTATTATTGTTATTAATAATCATCATCATAATACATATTTTTTGTCAAATTAACATAATGCTTATATGTGAATAAACTCAAGAGCGCAAGAGAGAAAATGCCAAGGGAACTGTAAAGTTTCATTATTTTCTTTCCAAAGCTAGGCAATAAATTTCAAACATTGGCACTTTGAAAGATTCTAACTGTGTTCATTTGTTCTGCGCTATTTTTGACAGCAAATGTCAGTCCCATGCTTGCTGGCCTTTTGAATGCAAAATACTGCTTTATAATTTCTGTTGTGAGGCCTCTTACAGCTGAAATAATAAACACTCACTTGTAGATATTATTTTAATAACTAGAGTAGATAGCTTGCATTCTTTCACACAGTGCCTGCAACAGACAGTGAACCCAAATAATCAGCATTGAATTTGGACAGCTTCTCCTTCACCACTCTAATGGAGACATGGAGGAATCAACAAAGTTATTATAATTTCTCATTTTAAAGTACCATCGAAGGCATCTCAGCCTAAACTGGGTTTAGGAATAGCCTTAATGTAAAGGCTTACAGAAGTAACCTGTATGGTAAGTAAAAGTGCTATGAAAGAGGAGCCCATCTCTTACATTTGGAAGAGAATCCACTAATTTAATTGCTGGATTAATCAGAAGTGTCCCTTCATCTTACCTTGTGCTATTTTCAGTCTTGGCTTAGTCTGATGTTTTGTTTGGTGTGTGAATTGCCAGCTAGGATGGTGTGAAAACAGAGTAACACTACAAACATTTTACCGAAGTTTTTTTTTTTCCCCCCATACGAGCAAGTGTTCATTGCAATTCTTTCTGTAGCCTTTCTGCCCACTCCTGGGGTGGTTCCTGTTTCCGTGTCACTTGGAGTCCAACAGCTCTTTGTGTTGACATATGTACAAGAGCAGCAGTGATTAAAAGATCCAGTGGTTGTGGACAGGATTCTACATGTTATTAGAGCTTCTGCTATTTTTTTTTTTTAAGATTAGGAGTTACTTATGTTATATAAATACTGCATCATGCTTTCTGTAATCATAGAATTGGGTCTCAGATAAATGCTATCATTTGTATAATAAATAGGGCTCAGTAAGTAACATATATGTAATCTGAATGGAAATGCTCAAAGGAGAAAGCCTTGAGTTACTTTAGGACAGCTGCCATTATATTGCACTGTGAAAAAATAAGAAATGTCATTTCCCTGGGAGCCATTGAAGGGCCCTTAGCTCTCACCATAGGTGGGAGTTGGGGATGATGTAAGTGCTATATTCAGTAAGACAAGGATTCAAAACCATGAGTTTGGTAACAGGAACATAGAGTGCATTTCAGTAAAATTCAAGATAGACAATTACTGTGAGTCTGCAAAGTAGTTTTAACACAATAGCTATTGGATTAATCTGTGAAAAGTCTGGTAGTTCATTATTTCAGATTCCACTGAACCAAGGCAAAATCTAGGGTCAGTGTTAGGATTATGGTTAGGGGTAAGTAGACTAAAACAGGAACAATATCCAGGCGTGATTGAACCTTGTCTTAGACCTCACCCAGAGATAGCAAAAGAATGTCTAAACCTGACATTGTGGCATGGCACTGAGACTGATATAAAGAAACATACTCCTAAATGCATTTAGTGTAGCATTCTTTACATTTCTCAGGGAAATAAGGAATTTGGCTTTTCCTCTGTATTCAATTTCAGTTTGAAGTTAAAGTGTTCATGTTAGAACATTTGGAGTGTGAGTAGGTGTAACACATCTTAGAAACCATCAGATTAGTCAGTACGTGAATTCCAAATCCTATTTGAGGGATTATGCTTGATTTCTTTCTCTGTTGTCAAATGGGAACAATCAATGACAGTATGGACCCCAAATTATTGTAGTCACTAGTTTTCTTGGGGAGAAACTTGATGTATAGCTTCTCAGTGTAGGGTAGATTTTAGGTCTACTCTTTGAAATATCTGTCTTTTTGGAGGGTTCCCCACCAAATCCAAACCACTTGGAGGGTTCAGAAATGTTGGGAGCTGTACTGCACGGATTATGCTTTGAATGGGGCAGACAGCCTGTGTGCCAGGCACAACCTTGACCTATTATTTTTGAATCAACAGGGCGCATGGCAGGGTCATAGCTAGCAGTCCTGCACTTGCTACATTGACTGCAGAAAATCTTAGTCACAGGGTTTCTATGCTGTTGTATCTCCATGTCCTATAGCCCAGGTAGAGGCCCAGGCACCATTCACCAAAGGAAATGCATCCTGTCTGTCAAATGCTTTCAGCTCTCCTCAGGGCACTTATTACTCACTGTGAAAGAGGACCCAAGACAATGGCATATGACTTAAGAGGATTTCTCTGAGCTTCAGACTGGAATGAAGGGTTCTGCTCCTTTGATGAGGCTTTGAACCTGCAACTTTATGCTTGCAAAGCCTGTACTAGCACCCTCACCTCCTCCCCATGCTACGAGTGTGCTTCAGGGAGAGCTAATCCACATTCTCATTCCATGAATTTAAAACTAAGGGGGCTTGCAGCAAGCATTAAACTTTATCTTAGGTAGTCAATAGTAAAGGAGCATCCATATGTCACTCTGGTTTCAAAAGTAGATAAGGCACTCAGCTGCATTCTTTAATGCAAATCCCTCTAAAACCTTATATGCTATTAGTAGTCTGCTAGTTATTTGATGAAAGAGAAAATTAACTTTTCAAAGAGCTAGGCAAAAAATAGAAGCGAGTCTATTACGCCAACCAATCCAATATTCTGCACAATGAGATACTGTTTCTTTCTACTCATTATGTCTAGCGAAAGCAATCAACAGAAGCCTGAAATGATAATTGTGCAAAAATGCGATCTGATTAAAAGTAGAGATGGGCAGGTATTGGAAATAACCCACCTATCTCTCAAAGAAAATGCAAAATCTCTATGGTGCAAATATGGGTTGTTTTAGCTCAGCATTGCAGGCTTGGTTTTCTTTCTAGATAAATTTGCCCTGTGTTAAGACAACTGTGCTCATAATGGACATGTGTCAGTTTAAAACTGAAGTAAAAAACCTAGGAATTAAAGCCATAATAGTCATTCAATTTAAAGACTAGTATGTGCATTAATGTTACGATCTCTTTGCCACTTATTTTACCCCAAAGCATTCAGTAAGCTACAGTAAATCAGAACCTAATTCTGGGTCAAACCAAGGTTAATTAGAGCATATGAAATTGGTACTGGATTTGCCCATAAATTCTGTAGCAACAGTTATTAACCATAAAATTACTAGATAACACAAAACTGTGACATTCAGGAACTTAAATTATATTTGCATTAAGTAAGGGGAAAAAAGATATTTCCGATACTGTTATTTGTGAATTGCTGGTGAGTTGCAAACTGTCAGGGAAAATGCTCCTTTAAGAATAAATTGGAATAAATGGGAAAGGATAAGTGTGAGACACTTGTGTGTGCTTTTTCACATACCCACAAGCAGGCTGGGGACTCAGCATGTTCAAGATTAATTTGATAAATAGCGGCTCCTTTTTCAGAACTTGCAGCATTGAATCTGCTGAATATAGGGAGGGAAAAATTATCAGAGGGAAAAAACAAGAGGGTAGATCTAAAATGTACGCAACTCCCATCTTTCATAATGCAAGAGGATTTATGTACACTCCATCTAAACTGAAATGCATCTCTCTTCCAGCACACTAACTGCATTTGGAAATGATTTTTATGTTCATATCCTTTTTAATTCCTAGTTCAGCCTGTGTCTCCCTCTTCCTCTCTGCTTCATGCAAAGCAGGTTATTTTAGTTCTTGGATTCTTACCACCTTATCCCCACATTGCACAGGGAGTAAATTCCAGTTTTCTTCCAAAGGAGGGGGAAAGACCTGGGCTGAGGGTCTTCACGAAGGTAGCTGAGTTCTACACCTATTGGTGGTGGTGGTCTTTCTGGGACTGACCCATCTCCTACCTGGATGTAAGAGAAAACTGATACTGCTGTTACACAGGAAGGATACAATCGAGATAGTCTCTTTGCTGTGTTGTCTCTGCAGGGCTAGGGAGGAGACCTGATTTAATACTGACAGTAGAGAATAGATACTGTTTTGAAAATATTTGTCTGAGAGAGGAGATAGCATTAGCTCACTGCAGAGTATACCTGAGCTGTAATATAACCAAGACAACTGTGACCACAAGTGTGTGATTGCTTTTTTGCAAGCAGAGAGTGTGTAATGGAAAGTATTCAGCTGAATCTCAGCTTTAGGAAAATGCAAAATCAAAGTGAAGATGTTTCTGTTAAAGAGAAGAAGAAAAATTGGAAAATGCTACTTATGAAGGTAAAGAGAATGAACTGCTTATTTAAAAAAAGGAAAAGGACAATTTTCGTTATGTATCTTATATTTTGGAGGAAGTCCTGTGGCAGGTACAAATTCCATCAGACTTCTCATTATGTAGGGTTATTTACACCAAATGAGAAAAGATCTGTACATAATTACTTAGACACAGGAAGGCTTCTGTAATCTATAAGCTGCTAATAATTTCTGTAAAGCCAAAACCCTTAATAATATTTAAGTAAAGAGAGTGCTCATGGAAAGCTGTGAACATAACTATAGTGGCAATCAACAGTAGAAATATTCCACAGCAAACCACCTTATCAGTGAACCAGCTGGAAGCACAGGCATAAAATCTAGATAAAGATGACAAGATGGGTTTCAAAGCTAAAGGTGACAGAAAAATAGATAAAGCCATTGTTTTCAGACAGCCCTGGGGCAAGCAGAGATTTACCTGTGCAGACACTTCACATTGTTAACATACCTAAGGTCTCACAGTCTACTGGAAGAGCTGCTTTTGATGTACAGCTTTCTACCATCCCCACCTAACTGCTTCCCATCATAAAATCTGCCAAAATAGCAGAGGTTGTAATCATGAGAGGTATTCTACAGAGTCAGACTAACGGTCTGCCTGTGGTCCAACCTGATTTTCTGCCTTTGACAGAATAAGGTAATGACAGTGAAGCTCTTTATAAAGGATGTACAAGTCACACAACTGCCTATCCTGAACGGAGGTGCTTCTTTGGATCTGTTTTGAACTGATCTCCCGCCAATAGTTCTTTTATTTTGGGATTTGCAAAGCAGCAGTTCTGTCTTCCCTTTATCAAGCCATTCAAATGAAATTGCTGCCGTGCCTATAGAAAGGCAGCCAGCCAGTGACAAACAGCCCAAGTGGCAATGCCAGGCTTCCTCTACATACCCAGGATTTCTGCTTTGCTATGTGCAGGAAGTGGTATAGTCTCAGAAATTTCAGGTAAGTTCAGTTTCCTTTTACTCTGACTCATCCTTATTGCCACAGTGATGCCCATCTCAACATTTTCTCACACAGCCACTACTAATCTTCTTCAGCTTTTATCCCAAGTATGTTCATGATTATTAAAAAAAGTAAATTAACATGATTATAATTAAAAGTAATTTATTAGTGTTTCTATGCATTTAAAAATTTTAATGGGCACATTAGGATTACTTTCTAACATTTTTATTTACTGCTGTCTGTTGAAATCTGGTCTTTGGAGCAGCTGCTTAAACCTGATATACATACAAAATATGGGAACTGGACTTAGGAGAGAGAAGATAGAAGAGTGGGAAAGGGATGCCAGTGGTACAAAATAAATGCTGTTCCTTACAAAACTGCAGGAACTAAGGAATGTTTCCTATAAATATTTATTGAGGACCAAAATTGTGCAGTACTTCTGCCACAAGGGACGTGTATTCTAAAAGCAGTGTAGAAGGAGGAAGCTTCTATGCATTTTTCTGCCTTTCTCTTTCAGACCGTACATACTCACTATGACATCCATTTGCTGCATTACATTTAATTTAAATATTTGACTGCTTCATCTGCATGAATCTCAATTATCCATCTTCTCCGTGATGACTTGCCTTATTCCATTTCTTCTAAAGGAACTATAATTTTAAGAAAGAAATAAATGGAGGGCAAAAAAATGTAAATTAAGGCTCTAGGGTCCCAAACAGCAGACAAATCCTGATTTGATGTTCAGGATTGGCAATAATTTTACACAGGCTGTAATTTTAAGGTTGTGCAGCTTGTAGCCTTTTGGCCCTTAGAGGTGAGGATTTTTGTGTCACAGTAAGTAAGACAGAGTCCTGTATAAGCTGCAATACATGTCTGTATTTGGTACTGAGGTGTTGCCTATTCTTCTCTCAGTACTATGTCATGCCTACCATCCCAATTGTACCAGATGCTTGAGACAAACAAACATGCAAACAGGAGGTAGAAAACTTATTGTAAAATGGTTTTGAGGTTTCCAAAAATGGTAAGAACTTCATAGGCTGAAAGACTGTACATATTTTTGTGACTTTTCCCTCCAAACATATTGCGGAATAAAACCCCTTGATCTAATATGTGTATTTTAATTTGTTTTAATTTTATGTGACTTATAGCTCTCTTTCAGTGTGAGATCTGCTAAAATAAGCCAACAGTAATTATTCTACCTGCTTTTTAAAAATGAAAAAAATGGAGAAAAGAAATCTCAGAATTTTTGTTAGAGAAAAAGTTATTCAATATATCCAATATATTAAATATATTCAATATAAAGAGCAATAGAGCAGCCTACAGAACAGCCTGCTGGCAGCTAATGCAAAACCAAAGCAATTTTAAGTCACCTCTTCTTATACAAGATACTGTGGCCCATTACATGACACTCCAGAACTGGGAAAGTGGATAAACAAACAATTAAACATCTACCTAAATAACCCCTTCCCCCATATATCTTTATATCTGTATAGAAGTACGAAACACACAGTTCAAATTTTCATGCACAGTGTTCTGGTCAACCCCCTTAGCACACTTAAATTTTCATTTATTCCAATTTTCAGTGTGTGTCCACAAGTAGACAGATTCTAAACCGATGATATGTTTTGTTAAAGTACACATTTTCCAAGTTGTCACTGGATGTTTCAAAAAAATAAATTATGCTATATCTTTTTTTTCGTAGAAAACTGCGGAATACAGCTTCTTACAGAGAGTTGCATTTTAATGTCACAGAGGTAGCCAGCTGACAGCAAGGTCACAAACAGCCATTCCAACTTGCCAGGCCAGTTGCCAGCTGCAGCAGATTTGTCTTTCATGGGATTAATGCTCTACAATCACTTTATCCAAAGCAGGTAATTGAAAAGACTTTTTGGGATTTTTTGACAATTATTTTGGCAACATGGATTCCTATCCTAGTTTTATCAGGCTTGTATACTATAAACATTTTATTTTTGTATAACACATCCAGGATTAAGTGAAAATAAAATAAGTTTCTATGGCAATAAATCACAAATGGCCTTTGCTTGAAAAGCTGTGTAAACATTTCAACAGAAATGTTTCCCATGTAGGAATGGCACAGAAACAATGCATGGATTAATGTGCTGTGTACTATCCCTCTTGCCAAAGAAGTTGGGGAAAGGTGATAAAAAAGGCAAACTTGGTTACTTTTCTGATTATAGTTCTGATTGATACAGGTTAATACACATGTTAAAGTCTTCAGGCTACTTCGAGACAGCATTGCTTCAGGAATGCTCCAAAAGTACTTTATTTAGGCAGCATCCTTGAGCTGCTTCCTGTACAATGAAAAAGTATCAGAAAATCTGGCTGTGTAGGCTGCATATTCTGAAAAATCTTAATTGCACTCTCTCTTCACTGACCACTCAAAGTTGAAAATAGCTTATGCAAAATCTTATTTTGAGTACTTGGGAAGCAGAGTTAAATATGGTGAATCATATAGTCTTAGCAATTACTGTCAGAGTCTTGTCATTTGGAAAGATTAGAGATGTAAAGTACTTGCTTAAATTTAAAAATTAAAAAATAGAAATTCACAGTAAAGAAAAAGGTATCTCAAAGTAAGTCCCATGAAAACAAATAAAAAGAACACAGCTGCAAGAACAACAGTAATTGGGTTTTCTACCTTCTTTCTTCGCTATGAGGAGGTCTTTAGAGATTTAAACATGCACTGACAGTCTCAAGGAGAAATCAAGGAGAAAAGATAAGTATTTCCAGGCTAAAGGTAGAATTTCATCCTCCAGCTGCATGGCTTAGAAAGAGGAAGAGAAATGGGAGGACAGAGCAGGTGATATACAAGCTGTGGGCTTTACAGTTAATCTGTCATCTTGAACTTTCTGTTTTCTACTCCAGCAAAATATGTGCTCCTGAAATCCATGTACACAATATTGTTCAGCTTCAGCTGTTCAGCTTCAGAAGAGGTGATCATTACATATAATATGCTAAAATCCTTTTGTTTATTATTTTCTTTTTCTTATCCAGATAGCTTTTGATGTGCCTTTTTTTTTTTTTTTTAATTCTGCAGTTCATTACAACATAAAGTCTGCTTCTGGTTTCCTTGCACTGTTGTAAATTGGAATTAGTAGCATAAAATAATTTGAGTTTACAGGAAAAATCTGCAGATGAGATTAGCTACTGAGATCAGAGCTACAAATGTATGGAGAGAAGCTTATACAGATCCAACAAGATTTAAGTCAATAAAACAGCATGACATACACTGGCTGAGGGAGAATGAAACCAAGGACATTTTTGTATCCCAGTAAACCCTATCATGGCAGTAGGAAAATCCTGAAAAAGCAAACAGGACCAGACACTAGCTAAGTCAAACTGGGAAGCCTCAGGTCACCTTATCCAGGGGCAGTCAGCTACTGTACTGCACAATGACAAGCAGTAAGGCTGTCAGTCTTCTTGATGTGCTGCTGAAAATAGCCACTCATGCAAAAACTGAATGTCCAAAGATCAGTCAGTGTGATGAGAATTTGAGAACCTAAAATCATTTGGAAATATGCCAGCGGGTATCAGTGCCACTCACATGAATGCATTTGTTATCTAGTGCTGACAGATCAGGAATACACAGGGTAGAGACCTAGGGCACGCTGCATGTCCCGAAAATGAATTGAATCTCAGGGAGAAGCACAGAAATTGTTGATAACATATGGCTTAATGATCAAAAATCCATGTGAAGAAATACCTGTGGTCAAATTCTCTTTGTCGTACAAACATTCATCATCACAGTCAGAAATCATTAATGGAAGAGAAGAAATGAATTGAGGAAGGTATTTTTGTATTTTCTGTCAAGACAGAGGTGTGCCATGGGAGAAGGGAATAAGAATGTGAGGACATCATCCTACTTTCTGTGTCAGTGTTGCCTCAGAGGAACTGCTGAATTTTCACTGAGATCATGGACTCACCAAGCTCTGCTAAAGGCTGACCCTTATTTGATTCCTACAAACAGTTTTCACCATTTAATTTAAATGTATAATTCAAAATAACAAAAATAAATGTTTTTTATAATGAAAATGATGTTGTTAAGACTGAAAGAGGTACAGCTAGGCCAGAAAATGCAAAATGCTATCTTAGGCTCATGCAAGTGGTTGTGTGGTAAATGTAGGGCTTTGTCTTTTCTCCTAATTTCCAGGCCTGCCCCTCTCTGGTGTATTATATTTTCTGGTTCTTCACCTGTACATGCAGCAGATCTGTTGTTATGATGGAGGCAGGTAAGATGTCTTGATAGAGGATTTCTGATTTTTCTCTGCTTTTATGATTAGATCTTTTTAAGGCATTGTTTATGACAATATGTCTCTTGAATGACTGTGTCTACTGTATATAGTTACAAGTGATGGTTATAAAAGGAAAGTTATTATATTTCATGCAATAACAATGGTTTGACCTTAATTTGAGATTTTTTCTTTTGTTATGAGTGATCTATAATGAAAAATGGAAAAGATAATCTCATTTTCCCAAAGTATTTGATTCATGAAAGTAGATTTGCAAGGTTCCAACGAATAGTTTATGGTGTGTGATCAATTATTTAATCAGCTTTCTACTCACCCTGAATGTTTTGTTGCGTTTTCATAAATTGCTATGTACTGATTCTGCTGGCTGTAATTGGTTCCTTCACTTTTTAATGATCCAAAATTAGTTGCATATATCTAAAATGGTTCTAGAAGAGCTCTTCATTGCTTTTAGCTTTGCACACTCTCAGATATAATATCTCAATCTATTAAAATGGTAATTAAATTTTTTATTAAACACAGATGGAATGCTATACTTGGAAATGGAAGACAATAAAATATGGAATAAATTGATAAACCTCTATTTAAGGTAGGAGACTGGAGTTCTCTCTGAACGGTGCTCATTCACTCATTTTCAGCTGGATTTGGTGCCTTGCAGTGACAACACCAGTGAATATTTCTTGAGTTACTGAAAATTAGACTGCAGTGAAAAGAGTCCTTAATAGGGTTTTGCTCATAAGAATATTGAATTTATGTTAAAAGGAGGAATGAATCTATATTAGGAGAAAATTATGTGAACTAGCTACAAGCTGCAACTTCAAATGTGTTTGTTAAATTACCTCTCAAACTTGGCATGAAAAATTCTAGCTCCATATTTTAATTTCTTTTACAAGGAATCCTCAAGAATATACATAAAATGTTTAAAATAAAAGATCTTTACTTTTTAAACACTTTGGATCTTATATATTATAAGAAATTGAAATAGTAGAAAAGGATTTAATTTTTGTGCAATATGAAAAAGAGAAGAAAACACTTTTAGTGCCAAGTGCAACATTTTTAATCATAAAATGTCTTTAAATTGGAAGACAATCATTATATGCCCATATTGAGGTATCCCAACAACTAATTTGACTAAAATATTGGGTATCATGTTTTCTTTTCTCATAACCATGCCACATGTATATGCTTCTAAAATGAATTTCAACAGTTTATCATGAACATTTTTGATGACAATCCTCACAGTTCCTTAAAACTGTGAAACACTGAACAACAGTGAATTTCCTTGTCATATACAAATTATAATGTTTTGATTAACATAGTATCAGGATGACATTAGTATGCAATTGTAGTTTATACTAAAGTTGATCAACTCAGGATAGCCTTTTGTTTCGTAATTAGGTAGGTAGCCTGCTAACTGTTTAGAAAAAAAATATGCTAAAGAACCAGATGCTGTAATCTCCTGTATGTGTTCTGGACGTTTGCTGCAGTTATCACTGCTCTGGGAATCCACCAATGATCTGGAATTGGACATGACAGTGGAACCAGACCTTCCGTAGAATTCTATTTCCTACCTTGTTGCAGAGTCCACATCAGGAACAGAGGTTGGTGATGTTGAAAGAGTTGAACTAGACACTCTGTGTATGTGATGTAAAGTTCTAAGTGTGTAAAGTTCTAAATGATGTAAAGTCCTAAGACAGATCTAAATCCGTTAGCTAAGGTGGGTTATAAATCTCCTCATTTCAAATCTACTGGGGCTTCACGACTGAAATTCAAATGATGAAAAATACAGCTTTTCAGCCAGTTATGCTGACTGAACCTGTTGGAGGAACTAAGTTTACTTTTGCATCATTTATGCATTTTAAAATGCAGACTATATCTGCAACTGATAATCTCAAAAGAGAGGAGTTTTTTTTTGGTTCGTTTTATTTTTAATTTTAAAAATATACATGCCATTACATCTGGGAGAAGATGACCTTTGAATTATGAATGTTTAGACAGAAATGACAACTAATTACATTAACCTAAGCTATTTTTAAATACATTTAAGTCCAGAAATAAATAAAACCAGGCTTTCCTTTACTGAATATCAAGATGAAAGAATGCTGCGTATCAGCTAAGACATCAAAGCCTTGAAAGAGTTTGGAGAAGAAATGGTGTGCTAATTCTTATTGAAAGCAGAAGTATTCCTAAGGGAGACTCTTCTAAACCGTATGTCATTGACATAAACTGGCAATGTAAGAGAAAACTACTGCTGAGAATTTCTATGTGAGAAATGCAGCTGAAATGCTTCCTCCTTTTCAAAGAATTTGACCTCATTGGAGATTTTACACATCCTTATTTTGAGGGTCATATGATAGCTTGAATTGAGCTTGGCACCATTCACAGTGTTAGAAGACATGGAATACATTTGGAAGTAAGCTATAACAATTAGATTATAGTATTACTAACTGGAAGTGAACCATCAGCAGAGTTCACTTGGAGTTTTGGCACCTATCTAAATGCAGGGCTTGGGAGTATTGTGGTAGGTTCCCGGATCTGGGTTGATAGCCATGTTTTGGTCTGTTATGTGCAGATGTGGCACTTAGAGACACAGTTTAGTTGTGGGCTTGGCAGTGAGGTTTATGGTCGGACTCAGTGAACTTAAAAGATCTTTTCTAAGCGAAATGATTCTATGATTCTATATATATCTTAACTCCACACCACAATTAGACAGGCAACCACTTTTACTCAGTACTGAGGTTACTATTTGAAAGATACAAATGGTTTGGGGTCTTTTCCAGGCCTGTCCCATAGTTTGAAAGACATACAAGGCATGCTCTAGCCAGGAATGCTCCTCCCAGTGTTTCTGTTGGATGTACCCAGACACTGGGATTTTGTCCTCCATTATACAGTGAAGATTGCCTCAATTTCTTGTTGATGGTATGATGCGAGAAATCCTTTTCAAGGGAATGCTTAGTGTTCTCTGTCAGAAAATGCACCTAGAAAATAACATGCAATAAATGCCATAAACAAAAAGATGTATGAAATAAAGATTTCTGCCAAAGCTACAGAGCTGTAAATGGTAGAAGTTTAAGAGTTCAAGCTGCATCACACAGCTAAATTATTGCATTTCTCCTCTAAGATGTCTCCTCTTTACATGTCTCTTCTAAGTCAGTTTTTTTACAACACCTGTTATGATTTATTAACTGTTCAGGATTGGGTTAGAACTGAAACGTTGGCCATATGCATTTGCAGGTGAAGGAGACAACAAATGATAGATCTAAGGAATAGCTGTAGCTCATTCAAAATTTCTGTGTGAAAAGTTCAGAGCAATTCTATTTTTCCCATATGTTTGCATTTTAATATAATGGAAATCTAGGTAAAATTCTCATCATTGTTATATTTCTGCTGTAAGCACTCTAAGTCAGTGGGTAAAATAAAAAATGTTCATGGTTTCAGGACCTAAAGACAATTTTTCCTCCCACCCCATTAGAGAAATTCCATGACCAGTTTTGTTCATACTCTGACTTTCACCCACCGAAGCTTGAATTAATTTTTGCACAGTAGAATAAATTGGAGGGAATCATCTTATTCCTTCTCTCTTAGTAATCAGCCCATAGCCTTTCAGTAAGGGTGCTCATCTTAGAAATAAGATGAATACTGGAACTCAAACATACAGGCAGTAGCCATAAGGTTTCTCTGTCTAGTCAGGCTTGATTTTAGAAGGAAATGGCAGTTTTAACTTTATTTTGCCTGGAGTTGATCCTGATGGGCATTCACTGACAGTGTCTATCATACTGACCTCCTTAGAGTATCTAAGTGTCCCTTAGCTTAATTTATAAGAATTAAGGGATGGAGTGATCAGAAATATCTTTTTTTTTTTACTGATTTACAGTAGTTCTGCTCAGTAAATGAGCTATAATAGTATGACATAATTGTTTACAATTTACAAATGCTCAGTTTGCGTGTATTTAGGAAAGTATACAAAAAGTGTACAGCGTAAAAGAAGTTGCTGACTCCTTAGGGCACCTAAAAATATACAGTCTTTTTTTTTTTTTAGATGGATTTCAAAATTCAGAATTTCCCTCTGAGCCCATGTATTTACAGGTGCCAACACCTTTACAGAAAGGTGTACAGTAACTGTATTATGGAAGAGATGAAGTAAATTAAAAATCTCTTCCCCAGCTTTTCCTCTCCTATATCTTCTTTAGGATTCTATTTTTAAAAATGGTGCTATGGAAGTTTTCTTCTGGCATTTCTCAAAGCTGTAATACTGAATATCTATACTATAATGATATAGAAAGATATATATATATACATTGTTTCTCAAGTCATTACATTTCAGATGAGAAAATTGCTCAGTAAATGGATGTGTTATTCCTATGCAATTTTGATATTTGAACCATATTCACTGGGCTAAAATCTCTATTTCTCAGACCAGCTCTCTAATACCTTACTTGATGATTTGCAGGGAAAACACAGTGCCTCAAGTAAATGATGAAATTTAATTTTTAGATAAAAAGGTTAAGGATTTGTTTCTTCTTTTCAGGAAAAAAAAAAAAGGAAAAGCAGTACAATTTAATACCAATTTATTTTTTGCTAGAAGGAAAAATCTTAGTTGTTGAGCCCTAGTATTAACTTTAACAAAGTGAGTGCTGGGAACTGAACTTTGGAATGTGGATTGTTCAGAGTTGACACTAGTTCCCTTTGTGTCTCCAGAAGACCTGTTCCCAAGAATTACATCTATGTGTAAGTGACATTATTCCCCAGTCAATAACTCCAATATAAATAATAACAAACACTCTAAAAAGTTTGGTATGGATGAAAACCCTAAGCTCTCCCTGGATACTTTTATTCTTTTCTTGAAGACAAGGATAATTTCATGGATTCTAAATTTTGCAATGACCCTTAAAGATACAAGAAACCAAACTCTTGAATGGTTACTTCAATTCTTCCTGGGCATTATCCAATTGATGCCCATTTTTCATATGAACTTACTTTTACTGGTGATAGGAAACAAAACTTTGTGTAATTTTAAATTTAATAGTTACAACTACTGATTAAGTTTCTGAGGATTGCCATACCAGTCTGGCTATGGAAGACTGTCATGCAGTAGTGGAGATAAAATTCTGGTGCATTTTCTCTTTTTTTGAGGGCTATTTAGTGGTAAAATTATGCTGTTAGTTTGGGATTTTTTTTTCTTGTTTTTTATTGTTTGGGGATTACTTTGTTTTGTTTTATTTCAGTTTTAGAATTTCTATTCAGCATTTTAAAATATTGCTACATTGTTTTATAGAACTGTACTTCAAACAAACTAAGATTTATGAATAATACTTCTTTTAGGAAGGGCTAACATAATTTTCTTTTTAGCTTGAAATCTATGTTCACATTACAGTAACTTTCAACATATTAATTAAAAAAACATAATTCCCTTTAGTACTCCAAAGTCTTACACTTTCAACTGTTCCCAACAGTAAATTGAAGCCCAATGAAATCTAATTGCCTGGTATGCAACCTGAGAGACATTTAAAGAGAAATTAGAAACTCTAATTATATGCTAACTTTCTTCCATTTATGTTACATTTGCAAATTTAACTCCCCATACCTTTAATTTTCTGTCTACTGCTTTAATTTTAGCTTTTCATTATTAGCAGCACTAAACTACTCTCTAGTTGCATCAATATACTCTTATATTTTCTAAATTAGCATAGATCAGTTTGTGTTCCCTTATGTTTGTGTTGCAGTCAGAATTCTCAGAAGTGGTTCACTGCATTTTATTATAGAAAACTTTTGTAAAAAAAGATCAATTAAAATGACCCAAGCGTTAACAGAACATGAAAGGACAGACTCTTTTTACATGCAGGATTGAAGGTAGGGGATTTTGCCCCCAAAGTCTGGTTGGCTCACTAGCCTTTTAGCTGTTTTTACAGCTGAGAGTGCTATTTTTTTGTAGTTTACCACATACTGCAGAGGGTGTTGATGACACCCAGTCCCTTACTCTACTTGTATTTAGATTTATTTAATTTGCCTATTATTTTACTTGTATTTTGACTATAAAGTAAGACGTAGACTGAGCATTTATTTTTAATTAACATTCAAGTGTTGTTTGCCAGGGATAGGAAATAGATCTGAGTTTTTAGTATCTTCAATTTTAATGTTTTTAATATCTCCAATGTGTATANATATATATATATATAAAAGTGTGTGTGTTGACTTCTATGGAGCACCCAAAGCACTAAATTAAAACACTTTAAGCTTGTAAGATCAAAACATAAGAACATGAAACTGTCTGCTTGTCCTGTGTCTAAAAGCAGACTATATCAAATGCTTAGGAAAGAATAAACAAGAGAAGCTGGTAGTGCTTGTTCCTTCTGCCCTCCAGAAAAGCAAAATTCAGGGACCCACTAAGCTATATATAGCTCCGTATGTTTAGCAGCCTTTGGTTTATTTCCTAGAATCCTAGACTCCTAGATTCATTTAGCTTGGAAAAGACCACCAAGATCATTGAGTCCAGCAAGTAACTCAGCACTGCCAAGACCACCACTAAACCATGTCCCCAAGTGCCACATCTACACATCTTTTAAATACCTCTGGGGTGGTGACTCCACCACTTCCCTGGGCAGCCCAATCAAATGCTTGACAACCCCTTAAGTGAAGAATTTTTTCCTAGTAACTAATCTAAACCTGCCCTGGCACAACTTATTTGTTACCGCTGAGAAGAGACCAATTTTCAGCTGCTACACCCTCCTTTCAGGGAGCTGTAGAGAGTGATAAGGTCTCCCCTGAGCCTTCTTTTCTCCAGGTTAAACATCCCCAGCTCCCTCAGCTGTTCTTCGTAAGAAAGACTTTTTCTCTAGTCCCTTCACCTGCTCCATTGCTCTTCTTTGAGACTTTTTGTTCTTGCGGTGAGGAAAAGACTATATCATTCACACTTACTAAGAGAAAAGTAGTAACTCTCTTCAACCTCTGTAATTTTTAAATTATCAGAAAATCATATGGCTAGGATGTACAAGGTTAAGTGTAAGCTGTTTGAAGACCTGCTAATGTTGAAGCTAATGTCAGCACATTTATCCTACCTTAATTATAAGTGTCTTTCATTTTTACATTCATTGTAATGTTATGTATTACTCTTGAATTCTTGCAGTCTCCCATATTACTTGCATAGCATTGATTTTTTCGATTTTTAAATATATTTGTTTCAGTGTAGAGTGCGAATTGTTTAATGCTGAAGTGTGAAGAATTATTGAACCAAATGGCCATACTTATGTATATAAAAATATATAGAAAATTATTAAGTAGCCATTATGTGTATACAGATGCCTGGATATGTTTCTTTTCCCCTCTGTTTTTGATGATGCTGAAATCTTTTTCTACATGTAGATGAAATAGCTTGTGCTTTTTATAAGGTGTATAAGATAGTGGAAATACCTAGAAAAAGGGGTTTTTTTAGGATTAAAAACTGGATATGTCCCATGATTGTGGTGATGCAGTTTTCAGTTTTACTGTTTTTATGACCTTTTTTACCAGTTTTGTATCATTGTACCCCAGTTGGTTTATCCCTGTCCCTCCCCTTCTTCCTGAATGGTTTCCCCCAGTTCTAGCCGCTTCCAACCACTCCCCCAAGTTCCCTGTCAATCCCCGAAACCCTGCCTCCCTAAAACCCCTCCCCATCTGGAATTCCCCTAAACCTCGATGCCCCATTGGGGCATGTGACCCTCCTCCCTCCGCCCTCTGATGATTACTGGTTGAGGTATGTGTCTATCCCCTGGTTTCTCCTCCTTCCCTGAGCCACTATTGGCCCCCAGTTGCACCACGCCCCTGGAATCCTCCCCCTGTAAAATCCCCTGTCAGCAGTGTCTTCTTGCCTTGTTCCTTCAGGTCCCCTCCAAGAAGTAAACCTGTGGATCTATGCTCAAGGAGCACGCGTCCCCACGCCTCTTTATCTCTTTCCTCATCGCTGC